>NADL03000692.1:1200000-1656797 GCA_002205965.3 Kappaphycus alvarezii
TTTTTCGTGTCAATGCCTTTAGAAATCAGAAATAAGCTACTCTACTTCAGTTAGAAACTAAATTCATTATAGCTCCGTACCGGTACTTTGCCTTTAATTGAACATAAAAATTTAATCGCCAAGTTCATCCTTCAAAATTTGAGTATTATCAAGGACTCAGAATATATAAAATTAATTTATGAGTTTTAGATACTGCTGATGCTTTTCAAGGACCCAAAAATAATTACAAACGTCCTGGGTCTTATTTTGACAGATAAACTTATCAAACGTGTAACTTTTTAGGAAAATTGAAACAAAAAACACCAACACCCGCCTGTCATATGCGAGCATCACGTTTGTAGACTATTAGCTTCCTGATACGAGAAAATTCCAGTGAAGTGTTAGGTTAGGTATTGGAGTTTAAAAAACAGGAAGGTTCTTTTCCAGATTAAATATTTCACTCCCACTACCGCAGAAATTTCCATCTGCAGGCATCATAATTTAAATGGAGAAAGATCCATATTCAGATCTGGTGAGTATGCTTTCAAAAAATTAGGACATCGAACACATTTGCACATTTTTCCTTTATATTACTCAAAACTTCATGTGCTATTTACCAAGTGTGGCTCAACATTTGTGTCTTTCCAGACCTCAAAGTTGTATTAAATATTCAAAGGTTACCAACGGTCCCCGACTATCATTCTTCTGTCCAATAAATTTCAGCTTTCCAAAGGTATTAGTCTTGGGTACATGGGTATTTGGTGGCTGCTGCCTGAATACAATATTTGAAAATATGCAAGAGCTAAATTTCCTCCACAAACTATCCGCCACTCACTTTTAAATATACCTCAGTCCCTTTAAAATTATTGCGTGGTATATGGATGCGTCAGGATTGTCATTTTCGAATTATTGGAGTAAATATGGACTAATTTTCATCCTGAAATCCCAATGCTGAGTATAAACTACTGTAATCTTGTATACATAGTCCTTCTATACTTCTGAAATAAACCAAAGTAGAACTTATGAAACATCTTAGAAGCTAGTTGTACCTTATGAATGGTTTTAATCTGTTCTTATTCAAACATTGCGACATTTTTTTCTTAGTAGGAACAATATCATTTTTTATTTCTGCTTATTTTTTAGCTATTTCAATGAAAAAATGCTACATGCATTTCTTAAATTAATTTTTTTACCATCAAAGATATCAAATTTAGAGCTTCTTTCTGGAATGTCGGCTCCTTATTATCTATCACTTCTTCCAATATTTTATTATGCCTTTTGATCACATTTATCTATTACTAATTAAGATTTATCTCTAATAACAGGCGTTTCCTTGCCTTGCGACCCATATTTCAACGATTAACACCCGCAATCTCCTCCTTTAACCTCCCTGTAGAATGAATATAACATCCCTCGCTTCTTTCCGATCTCTATATCCCTGCTGTGGCATCAAATATTTTCTCTTTAAACCGATCAGAGCCTTCCTTGGACACTGCCTTCAGTTTTCTCCTCGAAACCGAATCGAAATTAATTGCTTTGGTATTTTGCTCCCTATTTGCTTCTTATTCGCCACTTCAGGCAACTCTACAATGAACTTCATCAATAGGACTCTCTACGGCCTGACGCTGATATTTGCTAGCTCCAGAAAACTTCTCGATCAATCCTCTGATTAAGCGCTAATCTTCATCTGACTGATCCATACTACTCTCAAAAAAATCCATCATCCATGCGTCGTGCTAAAGGCGGTCCGGAAAAATTTGTTAAAGACAAGGTTACTCGTGGCCGGATGATACTTATCGCAATTTTTAACTCTGGTCTTATCTTTAGTCTCAGTAAATACTTCATTAAATTAGTCACACCCTCTACATTTGGTAATTTCTCTATTTTTTACGATTTTCCCCCACACCCTCTATTTTATCCAACCTTATGCCCAGAGGGGACTTTTTCCGATTTTCCCTCACTGACATCCTCAATTAATCCCAAACTCTGTGTCTCGGCCCGACTCTCCAATATTCACCTACCTCTTACCAGACCATTGTACAAACTCATATTGGCTCGCCCTTAATATGTATCATCGCAGCGTTTAGTCCATCTTTCATTGCTTTTTTGCTTCCAAATTCCCTCCTTACATAAATTTTTTACTCAAATATCTATCGTTTCTACTTATTAGTTCTCTATTGTCCGAATTAAACGATTGGTACTGTCCGATAAGACCCATTTCGATCAAAAAGTTAGTTTTCATTGAGACTGGCACAAGTAATAAGGAATATTTTTCACACAGAGGGGACGGATTCTATATTCGCGACTACCGATGCATCACAGCTTGATTACATGTCGACAGTATATGTCCACACACAGACCCAGAAAATAACTGTTAAGCCCCGCAAAAACTTCCATTCATTCTATTATTCACGGATTATCAGCCACACGCGCAAGGTAGAGCAATATGACTGCGTTTTTTGCTTCCAGAAAAAAATTCTGATCTACATTTACTAAAACTTTTATCTGCAACATAAAAGATGGACCCTATAACTTAAGTGTGCTTTCGACTGAAACAATTGGATACAATTTTATATGTCTCTTCATCATGCTACATTTCAGCTCCGCTGAATGACAAAGTACATATCGTAAAAGAATGCTTTGGTTGCGATTAAAGCCTCTTCGCCTCCCAGAGAAGCAATGTATGGAGCTTAAATATACATCAAGTGAAGAGATCTACTGAAATGGGAGTACAATTAACGGAGATCTCGTAATGAAGGAATTTAAAGATGAAAAGAAACTAGCATTCAAAATATCAACTTCTCCTTTTATCCCAACATATTCATCAGCTGACTCTGAAAATGTGGATCGGCTGGAATAAATTTTTGTGAAACATTTCTGTAAACTCATCCAATACTGCTGCCAAAGCAGTGTACCACACACTAAACATCAATACTCCCAGTTAAGACTTTAATAACTCAATAAACGATCAATTCTGAAATTAATGTGCTGCAATATTGAATTTCAGGGAATAAGGTCTCATTAAATTGAAAAAGAATGAAAGGTCAAATTTAGCAGTACAGCTTGGCCCCGTTCAACGCTGAATTGTTCTACATTCAGATGAGCAAAGAAATGTACGAGAAGCACCCCTCAAATGTAAACATCACAGAGAACGTTTGGGGTGGAAATAATGGAATACCGATATTTAGGATAGATTAATTCCATTTAAATAGTATACTGGGGCCCTACAAAACTATTCTAATATGCTGACATATCTGCTAAATTATTTGACATAGAAACATTCATATTTACTAATGCGAACTGCATTGACAAAAGTGCGCTGGAAAATAGAAAGTAATGCTCTTCATTCATCTTCAGTGTTCAATTCTTGACTTTGTAGATGAAATCATTGAACCTCATGCAACCCGCGGTCATTTCTTATTAGGAGGTGAGTCAAAGAACCACTTCGTTTTACCTAGCGCAAAGAACTACTACAAGTAAAATTATTTACATTTTTCTCAAAGGGTTTCAACATGAAAATAATTCTATTATCACCCTCATTCTCATCGTTAAAAATTTAAATTACTCAAGATTATCTTTATAACCGTCAAAGTAATTTAGTTCTCTTTTAAAATAGAATGGGTTCGAACCTGTCAATATTTCGGCCATACTAAAATCATATATGTTCTCAGGATTGCGTGAACTTAATGCACAAAATCTCTGATTCTTCCAATTCCTGAATAGAAGTGTAAAATATGCCTATATGTTTCCCAAAGTATCCTCTCAGCACACATTATCCTTTCACAAACCGTTACAAAGTATTTAATAATTATTTAGACCCAAATGGAACTTTCGTACTATATCCGTACACAATTGCGAAGCTAAATATCACATATTTTATTCCAACCTGAACAGATGACGCTATCATGGGGATCTCGTCTGCCTCAAGAAACTTCTTATTCTTTATTAATTTAAATCTACCCTATGCCTTCTCATCAGGTCGGGAAATAGAATTTTCCACTTTTTTTTGGATCAGACAGTCTAACTAGTGATTGCTACTACAATTTTCAAAATCCTGTATTCTATTTATTTATGGCATTTATCCTAGATTCTTGTTAAATTCAGATCGTTCAGCTTCCAGTTTATCTCTGCTCTAGTTGATTATTTATCCATACAAGCTCTGGCCTGAAACTTTGGCATTTTCACCGAAAGCATGAATTAGCAGTTTAATAATCTATTCTATTTCCAGGAATGAACTCCCGAAATTGTTCCTAGTCCTATCCAATTTGAGTATTGACCCTGGGGTGATGAGTTTCTAAGAATTTGCAAATTTTCCTCTTTGATTTAGCACATCCGCTGTCACCTTTTTAACTCAGCGTTAAATATTCACAATCCATATTTTCGTATTCTAAAGAGTTTTCATCCCTACATAAGGTAGCCCAGGCTCCAGCGTTTCCATTTGAGCAGCTACAGGTAAGTTCGAATTTACCATGGGACACGGTGCATAACAAATCTGCTTGAGCACTGAGTAGGCATTGATGACTGTTCGGTATTAGCCTGGCAACTTCCTTTCAAGTTATATGATGACATCCTTTGAAACCGCAGATGAATTTAATTATTTAATGCGTTAATTGTTTCCAAGAAGAAAAAAGTAAGGGTTTCTGTTGGTAGTGAAAGAGAAAAACTTGTTACAGAGAAGCCGTGAGAAATGCAAACTCAGAATTAGGAGATGTTATGAGGATTGACAGAAGGTATATGTTGGAAACTCGACCGGAAAAATTAATAGGAGGTAGATGAAAAAAATTAATACGGTTAAGATGGCCACAAAAATTGAAATCCCTTCCATATGAATAATCCTTTCATCATATTAAAGAATTGGTTATTCCAAAGCTGTGAAAATCAAATTGAAGTCAGGATATGTATTAAAAGTTTTCACCTTAGGACTAGGAGATTTCTGAAAACTCCTAGTCCAAAAGGTAAAGGTACATTTATAAACAGTTAAAAGAACATGCATCACTCTGTAAACTATTGTCTCTAAATTATCGGAACAGTATCCACCCATCTAAAAGTCTGGACACATGCTTAAAATAATTCATAACCGATATGAAGACTAATTCGAAATATATTCTAAATCCCAGAGAATCTTTTTACTCTTTAGCCTCTCATGATTAATAACCGAAGATAATGCATTTCATAGTGGTAAATAACGCAAACTCAAATAAAGCTGGTGAGTAGAGCGATCGAATTGAGTGGATATGAAATTAAGCACTTGAGAAGAAAGATTTGTGCAGCCGAGAGAGCATCATATGAGTAAGTTGAGCAAAACAAAGTCGATTTTTCAAGGTACCATGGAGACCTTTTTCACTATAAAAAACCAATTATCTCACTGTTACTTGGCCAAAAGCTGAAGAAAACTGCTAAGAGATGAGTTCTATTCAAAAAAAACCGGTAAAACCGTCAATAGACAGCTGCGAAAAACATTCCTCGGCAACTTTGCTATGATCATCATTATAATTCTATTCAATGGATAGAATTATATAAAAAATAAAACCTATATTCCCAAGGAAATGTGAACATTTCAAGAAGAGAAAATAAGAAAAAACATAGATGATCATTATAATCAATAGATAAATGACCGCAAGAAGTAGCATAGTAAGTGATTTTAGATGTTTCTGAAATTTTTAAACGATGTTGATCTTTGTACAAGATATTTCTCTCAATTACAAATTGAGATAGTTGCGTTTCCTGATAAGCTATTAAACCCGCTTTCTATATCCAGATTGTTGCACTTTTATCATAGAATCATACGGAATCATATAAGAGGCTGTCTACAGTCAGAAAAGATTAAGCGATGTTTTTGTTACATCGATCACACGCACAAAGACAAATGCGATCAAATGAAGTAAAGAAACAAGATTATCAACTTTGATTTGATAGTAAATAGCTAATGCTTGAATTCTCACAAGAAAACAGGAAAACATTATACAAACCAAATGTGGATTGTACTTATTAACTAGATGAATAGGCACTGACGTAATTACAGCTAAAACAGATCGAAAAACATACAGCGTGTATTAGACAAAACCGTTTTCGCTTACAACAGTGGCTCTACTCAGACCGTGACAGGCACATAGAGTGTAATAAACACTACTGTAAGGAAGCTATCCACACGAAACTCAACTCTTTTCTAACCCAGCTGCCTTTCGCAGATCGGGTAGCTCAAAAGAGTGCACGGCTTAAGTAGAAAATTTCGTAGTCGCAAATAAACGGAAGTGTAAAGAGCTATTGTCACTTCGGGCTCAACTGGTAAACACGGAATATCAAATGCAAACCTAAATTGTATCGCATTGTAAGCGTGGTAGCAGTCAAAAATTCCATCCCACGCACAGTAGTAAGTTTGCCCGACAGCTTGTCATACACATCCTTGAAAATAGGTAGCAGTATTTTTTAGACTCCGAGTAAGCCTTCACATCAGCCTGAAAGATTATATTACATGTAAAGGTAAATTGATACACAAAATATGTCCACAAGAGCAATTTAAACTTAGTTGTTGGCTCAAGACCCAGTATTCACTCGAAGTTGCCTACGCCTCCGTGAAAATATCAATTTTTACTCAAAGCGAAAAAAAATAGACTGCAAAAAAAATGTCTTAAAATCCCCCCAAGAATAGAATTCATTAACAATAATGTTGGTGAAGTCGTAGATTCTAAGGGATCAATCCTTCGTTAAAAAAATTGAATATCAATTCAAAACTAACATGCTGCATGATTTTATACTAGTCATCGACGTTTCCTTTCCTCGTATATTTAATTTCAGCTTTATACAACTTTCTATATAACACTTTTTACTGTGCTGGACATAGAAAATACGCTGAGGCAGTACCTTGACTCCAAACATCCCTTGCCCCATTTTGTTACTATACCCGTAAATGCTGTACAAAACTATGTCATTCCACAACAGTACCGCATTCAAATCCTCAGGGGTGGTTTTATTGTGCGGCCAGCAAGATTTCTTCACTACGATAACGGTGGCGACTAAGTCAAAGAAGTGTGGTAATAGGCCATTTTATCGATTCATCTGATTCAATAGCTGCGGTTTTAGTACCAAGTAAAAATGAAGCATCAAACAAATAGATTGAATTTTAGAGCATCTCTTCGTTGTAGAAACTGTTCCTTAAAGAGTTTTTATATAAACGCCAGACGAAGTGGTGGTAAGTATAGGTGAAAATAAAAACGAAGCAAAAAGTAGAGGAGATTGGAAGGTTTATTTTGAGATCATAAAACTCCTAAGTTATAAAAGGGAATAATTGGAGTTTGTTGTAAGTGTCACTCCAAACCTGCGATTTGTCCACAAATGTTTCTCAGAAAATGTCAGAGTTCTCTACATGTGATAAGTTTGAATTTATTCATGCATCTATGACGCAGTGCTAGAATATCTTTTCTGAGGAATAAGTCCAGTTCCGTTCTTATCACCTTTTGTTCTGTGTGCAGAATTTATGCTTCAAGGTTTATTACAATAAAGTATTTGATAATCTATCGAAATGGACTTTTGGTACGTCTAGGCTTCAAATTTATGTATATGTTGCTATTTTTAGTGTAATATATTCAATACCATCCTCAATTTCTTCAGCACTTTTCTATTTAGCCTCTTTAATTTCTCAACCCATTTCAAATAATTATTAGATGAGCCCGTGACAGCTTTACTCTCCATGCGAGAAAAGTTTTAGAAAGATTGGCCAAGATCAATTAAGAATAAATCTATGTAGCACTTGTTCTCTATGGAATCCACTCATTTCGGCCAACAGACTCCACGAGTGGTGGTTCAGAATTTACTACACAAAATAGTATATAAGAGGATTAAGAAATTCTGCATATTATTCGTAAGCGCAGTATTATTGAACAAAACTCTCCCAAACATAGATGATAATGCTTCCTTGATTTTTTTGGATTTTGGAAAGACCTCAATGTTTTTGAAAGTACTTCACTTCGTCACTATGTCAGTTAGTAGAGCCTATGTTCTTATCAGAACATGAAATAGTTTTATAAATTTGGAGTATTACAACAATAATGCTTCCACTGTTCTAGAAACACAATGTTTTCTGTTTTTCACATAAATTTTTGGAAAAGCATTGAAGAATAAAGATGAGTATCAATCGCTTGATTAATTAGCCACAAGCCCGAAATACCTCGGAAGGAAATTCAAATTCATATATACATTTCAACCGGCTGCTTCGTAAATTTTTGTGCGTGAACGTTAAATTAGTAACAAGCTCAGTTGGGATTCAGAGGTAAAGGGTTCAGGTTGAAACTGGAAGGCAGTAAAAAGATTCTCTTTCTCAAGCACCTGATTTCTTATGTGCTATTTGTAGAGCCTTTTACTGTCTAGAGACCAATTTGAATAGTAGAGATTATGAATAAAGTTTACGGAAATATCATCATCATCCCTAATCTCATCTAAGGAATGATCATAGGAATTTTAGTAGTTCATGAAAGCTTTCAGGACGGAATGGTACGTCAAGGCAGAGTTCCAGCCTACAACTACATAACGAGATTTGTAAAATCTTGAAGGGAAATCTGCAATATTATGATCATAAAATTCCAAAAATGTACGACAAAGAAGGTGTACGACATTCACCCAGCAAATAATAGGTGTTTGAGACGCCAGATACTTCGGTTACTGGAACTTACTTTGAATCTTTTGTGGTAAACTACTCTTGTACCATTCAGGAGGGAATTTATGTTCAAAAATACTCATTTTTACTGGCTGAGCTAATGCAAAACTTATTATATTGTTCGATAGTCAAAATTATTGATTTACGTCGGACACTTACACTTTTTGGTTTTAATTAGTTTCCAGGGGATCATGGAAACTAGAACAGAACGAGCCTGAACACCAAAAAAGAAATGAAACAAAGCCATCTACTGGCTTGGGTTGTAATCACCGGGTCAAGCGTACGTTGTAGCTTCCTCTTGGCTCGAACTATCCGAAACGTTCACATATTCCACAGTAAGAAGACAAAGAACCAAATTTACTCAAGTAGACAGCCAAATGAAAAGTGCTTTTTCGTACGTGATTCTCTCGTCTGCCAAAAGATTCAGCAAAAGAAAGGAGGTATACTGAGACCACTGGCCTTTCCAAAAAATTTCCCACAGAGAAGCTTTGATGGGTCTCATTCGTACCCAAACAGCATTGGGGGATGGCATCCTCCAAATAATAAGCATTTCTTTCGAGCCGAGTTCATTTGAAAGAAGAACAGTTCAAATTTTCTCTCCCATTCGATTCTTTACGAAAGGTAAGTTGTGGCATATAAATTGCCTGCCTCTAAACCACTGAATGTATTAAAAACAATTCCATTTAACATTCTGGTACTCTGATATATTTTTGTACTTCCGAAATCGACTTTGCAAAGACAGTTAATATGATCACTAAACACTTCTTAATATACCTTTGGGAGATTCCCATACCTGGTCCCTCCTCGTAACCAAGAGTAAGCGTGTACCAGAATTTAGCAGCTTCCGCATCATACTGAGCTATTTATAGGGAAAAGGAACGTTAAGGCAATACAAAATAGCATGGTGCACTTGAATTATAGCAGAAAGTACCCTTTTTTGCCCACAACTCCTCATCCGAATGTCCCTTAAGCGTAAAATTTACTAAAAAGACAAATAAGTTGCAAATATGGCCACTATACCAGCATAAAGTTCAGTAGTTGAGATATAATCATTGTAAAATAGAAATTAGGTAAAAAACGTGCTTCAAGTGATTTTTTTGTCACTAAGTTGGTGCTGGAGTCACAAGAGATTCCACGTATCCCTTTGGTTGAAAAATATTAGAAATTAAGGTGATTTCTTACTCTTCGGTGGATAAGGGCCAAACAGAATAAGAATAAAAATAAAAATTAGCACCATGTAACATTCAAGGAGACCTTCTACCATCTTAAGCCGTTGAAGGGAATGTATTTTACTTTATTAGGGGATTTAGAGTATTATAGTTATAGACATTTTGGGGGCATTCTGCGGATTCAATCTGCAATTTGCTGATTCAAAGAAGTAGAGATAGATATTTGTACTTGATTTACCTACTGTTAGTCTTTCTAGTTTACAAAATTCTGTTGATTCCACTCTTTAGTAAATTCAATGTAATGGAGACTTGAGGTCAATACAAAAAGTCGTAATAAATTGAGTAAACTTGTACTTTGAAGGATTTTAAGCAAATTGGAAGAAAACTTCTATTTTTTACTCATTCAATAAATTAAAATCCACCTTTTGATGTAGTAACTACATGACTTACGTATGAACATTGTAGGTATGTGGTAGAACTTGTAACTTCTAGCCATACTTGTAACCCTCTTATCCCAAGTTGTAATCCACCTATTCGGGTTCCTAAAACTGTACTAAGGTAATTCATTTGCCCTTGGAACAACTCTATTTGGGAATGGTGGGCGCTGATAATCGAATCCACGCCGATTTATCTTTGTCAAAATTCTTTACGAAATATACGTCTTTTTAAAATGTAATCATAGGAGCACATACTAAATCAATTGTTCATAGGACACTCACACTCTCGTAAATTCCACTTTCTTCTGAATCATCTGACATTGCACACACACGAAGCCATCTCCTTTCCATACAGGGCTCATTGGCTGATCTTTCTATCCCCAAATCTTTAAAATATGAAGTCTTCCCACTCTATCTCTCCACAACTGCCAGTAATTTTCTGTAAATCTTCACTGCCAGATTCCCTATTCGTCCATAAGCGCTGCGGTTCCTTCTCTCACTATTCATTCAACCAGGAGGAGGAACAAGAAAAAAGTGTTGAGGTCAGTATCTAATGCGGAATTTTGGATAAGCCTCAGGAAGGTGATTAGTGAGAGGCTCATCAGTTATACAAATTATTATATTAACCGCAATATACTGAAGTAAGGTAATGGTTTGAACGTTTCTTCGACACGATTGCCAATGCTCTGCTGACCAGAGGAATCGTAGCATTCAGCCTGTATTCGGTGCCGTACGATAATCTTCGTTTTTTCAAAATATTTTCTCTTCTGTAGCAAGGTAAAGAAGATAGAATGAGATGGGTAAAGCTGTATTGAATTCACTTGAGAAGGATATTAACTCGATGTAACATGATGTTTACAGCCATCAGGCTCAGTTTCCAGTCTGTTCTCCATCGTATATTTGACTTCATGCATCTCTTAACAGCAGCAGTCCAGTCCTGTACCGTAACCAGCCCTACAGAGTAACGGCAATAACCTCTGCTAAATTTCTGCTTTCTGGCTGAGCAGGGTATTTCAATCGAGATAAATCGCATAAAAACACAAAGTTACGAGATCTTATAGCTACGTTCTGTGTAGAAATCAAGACTTCCTCACATACGCTGTTTTCATCGTTAGAACACTTCATATGCGGTAGGTTTTAATGAGAGAACTTTCTACAAATAAAAATGCCCGAGTAATCGCCTTATTACAAGCCATCTCTACTTAGTAGTAAGTACATGCTGAGATGGAATGAAGCATGACTGTTTATAATATTGACGAAGCAGTTCATCGAACACAGTCGTCCTCATGCATAGAAATGTAGCACAAGCTGTAATGCCAGATGATGCATGCCATCTCGCCTACTTTGACTCGCTAATGTCGTCACAGGCTCATGGAGGCGAAGACCCGTTTCTGTTTTCTACTTTCCTTTTTTCCAAACCTCATTTAGATTCCGCCTGCTAAAAGTGTGAGATGAAGAAGTAAACTACCCTATATTCCCCCTCATGCGATAGCTTTTGGGTCTGGAGCTGTTGCACAGATTCCCGCCGTGGTAATATGTTGAATGTGTTTCTGGGGTCGAATGAGACTGTTAAACTTCCGCTCTCCACCGAATGATGGGTGGCGAGCTCCGTCAGATTTTTTATGGTTTGATGATGGAGTTAGTCTTCTACGCCGTTGGACCTGTAGGTTACAAACGGAAGACTGTGATAGGGCGAGAATGACGGGCTTTGGAAATGAGGCGAGAAGCGGGAAGTCCGAGCATGATGGCTACCAAGGGGGGTGGATTCTCAAATTATTTGCTTTTACAAGGACGTGGATAAATTTTAGGCTGTGCTCAACGGTTTCAATAGATCCAAAATGTTTAGATTGGCAGGCCTACTGAATCAAAAAGTAGGTTCGAATTGGTCCCGTAGTTGGAATTAGTGAAACCGCCTTTCAAAGGTTGATTTATGGCGAGAATCACTCGTAGAAATATTAATTACGGAAAAATATTGAGGAGCGACGAAGATCAAATATACGGAGAAGACTAAAACAATTTCTGTCCAAAGAAAAGGCAATCACACATAAAAAAGAAACAAGAAGAAGAAAGGAGTATAAAGAAATGTAAACTACGTATCGTAAAAATAAAAAAGGGAGTGGACGGAGAAAAAAATGAAAAGGAAGTGTAGAGAGAATCGCAAAGGGAGATTATTTGTGTGCGTAAAGAGAGTACCTTCACATCCTCGCTTGACAGACTCATGCGAAGTATTGGAAGGTATTGGTGAGGGCAGGGAGAAAATCAAACTGTTTTTGGGAATTGTAGCAGTCAAAGCGCCACGGCGATAGCGAGGAGAGAGAAGGTCCGATTTAGCAAAATAAATCAGATCCTGAGTAGCCCTGTTTCAGCTTGAACCCTATTTGACTGTCCGTTCTCATGAAATACCTATATTTTCGAACCAATCCCGGAAAGAAGAAAAATTTAAGATACTTTATTATTTGGGAAGGGGAGTATATGGGATTGGTTTATTGCGCGTGGTGTGAAGGCTGGAAGTCCCGTGAAATAGGACTACAAATGTATTCATTCCAGCAAGTTCCAGACAGAATTACTGAAATGTCCCTTGATTCTCTCGGAGCATTTCGAGAAGTAGTCTTTTATGTCCATTGATAGAGGATCTTCCATATCAGAAGCGGTTGAGCTGTTGAGTTTCAAGCATTAACCCTGATTTACTCTGCTCTCTTAGCAGACCAATCCGGTCTTGGAATTGTAGTTCCCTGTGTTTCGTATTGGCTTTTATTTTTACCCTCGTTACCTTCTTTCTGACTAGCTAGCCGTGAAGCACCATGATATATACAGTAGGTTCATAGTTAGGAAATAATAACCTGGAAGGTCCAAAACTGTATGTTGCAATGTCCATCAATGCCCCCTGAGATACACTGGTGCAGATTTAGATGATTATTCAAATGTATAAACCTTTATTCTTCTTATCTGTTCTCAAGCGCCTAATGAATTCGATCGCATTCGCCGCCAATTCCTATCTCTCGCAACACCATAAAATATAAGCGGGTCTATGTAACGTACATTAGTCCCGTGTAAAGCAAGAAAATTGTTAGGTTATTTACCTTTCAATATTAATTGAAGACGTCTTTTGAACTAGACTTCGACAGTTGCGGTGGATCCGAAGGTTGATGATTATGGGATCAAACAGTTGGGCATCGGAAATTACTTCGGCAACTCGGGAAGGAAATTGACGAAAAGACAGTGGCAAACTGTAGAACAAACATGTAGTGAGCTGGTAAACTGTCGCGATCTGCTTGGTTTACTTGCCAAATGCGAGTGCTCATATACAAAGTGAACCAACAGTGAAACTAACACAAAGACTGAATAGAAGCAAAATGGTAAAAAATGGAAAACTAAAATAGATTAATCTTGGTAGCAGCCGCCAACTGCGAAATACAGCGATCATTCAAACTTTTTTGCAACCTATGACGTACCAGACAAATTCAATGGTACTTCAACCCATTCAGTTGAGCAGCCAAATGGCATTGATATGGTAACATATCAATGGGGGAAATGAAACAAAGCAAATTGATACGAAGATCTTTTATGATCCCTCTCTGTTGCAGTGAGAGAACATCTTCCCAGATCTGAATCTGAAGTACAAATTTCAGAGGCAACGAAATCGACCGAAAGGGTACCTTCATATAATATTAGCTGGAGAGCTTCCAACAATGGGTTGTTTTGTTTTGTCAAGGGATAAGATAAGTTGAAACGCCTTAAAACCCAAACAAACTTATGAAGTCGACGTGTTTCAAAGAAATGGCCGATCTGAGATATATCACCACGAAAAGACTTATCTTCCACAGTCTTACAAGTAGACAGAGATGAAAATAGATCCTTAGAATCAACAACAGAGGTGAGTTCAATCCGAAATCCGGAAAAGTGCGTCATGCGCCAACAATAGCAAATCCTTCAAACATTTCTTCACCAAAAGCAAGAACTTTAGCACTAGCCACAGATGTTGTTGGCCGTCTTGACAGATGTGAACTCCAGGCAAGGACATGAAAAACAGATCCAAAACGTAGAGTTCCAATCAAAATACCTCCAATATAACTCAAGTAGGCTCTACCAGCAGGTAGGGATGCATCTGAAAACATAACCACTGATATCTCAAACGTGCCTTTCTTGTTTGGTGTCTTAGACTTGGATACAGTGCCAAATATCTGTAACCAGCCCAGCATATTGTTCTGAATCACCAGAGTCACGAGCAGTTGAGAGACGTTCGGCGTTGCTGGAGATAGCTTGACATAAATGCAGCCAAGGGGCTGACAGTCATTCCAAAAAAGCCAATAGAAGCATTGTTTGATCCGAACAAGTGAATTCTCATTGTTGTTAAGCAGTATATCGCTCTGTTTCCAGTGCAAGCGATGAATGGAGTAAGCCTGTAGTTCTGATAATTTGTGATCTGCATGAAAATTTATGTGATAGTTCGAATCTTGGGAGACCACCAAACCAAAGAAGTTGAAAATACCAGGCATGTGAAAAATAGTTCCAATATTATAGTTTTCAGGTAACTGGCGAATGAATTGATTCTTATTTTTCTTTTCTCCAGCGATGAGAATACCATCGGTCACTTTGGCAACGACTAAAACCATGACACCTTCTCGGAGAAGGTAGAATAACTGAGGCACGTAGACCAGAGGTCTCAATCCAAGTTTGAAGAAGGTCTCATCCGAATGTTTCTGCCACTTCACGTTAGCATTGACTAAACCGTAAGTTGCAACATCCAGTAACCAGTACAACGAACGGTTAGCACTCTCGCGAGGAGAAATAACAAAGACATGACGATTCGCTCTGCCTGACTGGAGAAAGGCGGATTTGATATCAATCTTTGACATGCACCACTGGAACAGAGTACAAATTGAGAACATAATATGGAAACCTAAGGGAGGGCATAATACTGAATCAGCCTAGAGATAATCTTTGTCCCCGCTTTTTTACCGTTCGGGGCTATACGGGCCTTGCACATCACTTGACCATTATTTCTTTCTTTGATCTTATAAATGACATGACTGGAAATGATATTCGAGTCACAGAAAACTTTGGAGACATGCACTTTGCAGCAGTTCTCGGGCTCCTCTGCGTTGTACGCAGTATCAATAACAAATTTTGGAAGTCCCTAATACACGCAAACCATTTCCAAGACTAATAACTACTTTTGTCCTGGTCAAGAGCCCCTTTTCTTCTTGCTTTAAAGGGGAAAAACGTTTGGGTGTTTTACTGTTGGAAGATATTTCCGACCTATCCCACACTTTAAAGTGCATCCCTCGACATTGATGTGGCGCATAGCTTCGTGGAGCTTTAATCTACTTTGCCATCGCATAAAACCAACCCTACTTTCCCCTATGTCTAAATACAAAGCGTCAGCTATGCCTCGATTGCTCTTATGAGTTTTTGCATAGATGATTGGTACGCACTTGTAGCGAACTTAAAATTGACTTTAGCTCTACAAAGTTTTACACAGCCTAAGCAGCAGTGTCTTTGCACATCGCCCAAACAGTACCTGCCTGAAGGAGGCAAAATGCAGTGTTGACAATCCATCGTTAACAGCGAGAGACTGGGAATCATCCTCTATGATCTAGCTTTCAATTTCCTCCAAACTTCCAGATGCGTACAGTAGCCTCTCGAGTACGCTAGGACGCCCCCAGTCATGCTTTCATCAGTACTAGCCAATAAACAGTAGAGAGCGATTGTAAGAGTACAAAATTTTGCAGTGCCGATTTGTCTTTGAAACAGGAAAAGGGGTGAAAAGCTTAGGTGCTTTATTAATTTTGAGTCAATGGCGGTTATGAACCGAAAGGGGCATACCTAAGCATGAAGGACGGACAGGGGGTGGACTTTGTTACAGGACTGAAGTAAGGCCAGCCGGCAGACACGCGGCATTGGAAGAGACGACTGCCGCGGCGCGTCTCTGTATAAGGACGGATCTTACCCGCTCGAAGGTCTCCATGGCCCTCACAGCGAAGTGCCTGGCCACGCCGATCAAAACCTCATATGTGCCAGGGTGCCACCCGCCTAGAATAGGTATGGGAACCGGGAGAAGTCGGGACCTGGCATTCTCGGTGATGAACGCTTCGTACCTTCTGAACTTCGACGCTTTGCTGCATTCAAGGAAGCCAACGGAGTGAAGCAGCGAGCTCTTCGATTTGACGGGGAGAACGGATTAACGAATGTGACGTCAAATAAATCTGTCCGCTGCTTCGCCCTATAGCCCTAATGTCCGGTTTCGTGCGGTGTGTACCGTGTGAACGGGATTCCATGACCGGGTGACGAGTGGCCTTCACCAAGTCTGATATGAGTAGTGTAATCTTACAGTCGTGACGGTCAATCTTCTCTCGCCCATGCACGCAGAATGGTCAGGAAAAGTGCATGGACACGACCACAGATCTGACCGTAAAATGACAGTGTCGATCACCCTTGTAACTCAATATTTCATTTACATGCACACTACTACACAAGTTGATTGGGTATCAGCTTACCTGTTACACTAAATGAACCCCCCTTGTTCCCCTTCTTGTAACGTAGCTAATCTATCCTTTTGGACCCAGGAGTTAGAAATGGCTAAAGCGCAGCTGAAATTGTAACGGTGGGCCATGACAAGCGTAAGCGTGGAATGTCGCTGGTTGGTGTGCCTTTTTCACGCGCGTTGCGTGGTACTGGTAGTAAGGAGGCGAAAAGTTTGGGTGCTTTGGATATTGAAAGATGCTCAAGCTGTTACCTTGGATTATGAAAGAACAAGATAGGGAAATGAATGTGACATGGAAGCTGCGCACGAGGTGAGCCACGGGAGGCAGCAGGAAATGAGGGGTCGGTTCGGGTGTTTCTCTTGGAAGATATATGCAGGGAATGGTGCCCGTCTATCTCCAGGTGCAAGATTTTATCCAATGACAGCTACCTGATCGTCAACGGGGAAAAGCATGTTTGGTTTATTTCGAGTACTGTTCGGGAACTGTTGAGTTTTTTCATAGGTTAAGCCCAAAGAAACCCGGATAAGGGGCGAAACTGTCAGGTGGTTTATTATCGGAGAAGAATGATGATGAACAAATCCGAAAAGGTAATCGCAGTCTTCACGATTAAAATTGAGGAGAGAGATAGACCTTTCGCGCAATTTCTAATATACTAAGGAGGGCATATTGCGATAACGGCTCTGAGGATGATCGCCATGAAGCCGTCGGTGGTTGACTGCAAAAAAGGAACGAAAACATTCGCTTTCGGGACAGCACAAGGATGCCAACCCTTTACATTGTAAGCCTTTACCATCACGACATCCCTTAGGGAACAGCTGACCATATTTTTCATGCATTAAAAACACCCCAAATTTCCCCTTGCGAGTACTTTGATTAATATCTGGGGGGAAATTGGGTTCATTTTATGTCGGGAAGATGTGGTCGGTTGTATCCACACCGTAGGAAATCCGTAACGCGTAGTAACTTTTTGGCGAACAATCTTGAACACAGAGAGCCGCTTTCAACATGCTAGTCGACCGTCTCGCTCTGCGATTTTTCAAATGACAGCTCAGAGAGAAGTCTGAATCATGTTTTGACTGCAAATTAATAGGACTCCCAAAATTCAATCGAATATATCTTCCAACGGTGGACCGATTGGGTTAGTTTACTGCGAGTGAAACACAGGGTGAAATTCCCGTTAACCTGTGCAGTGTGGCAGCGGCGGAGAAAACACTACAGTGAAAATGGGCGTGCCATGGAACGGTGACTAAAGATTTGCTGCGAGCCTTGTCAGCAGACATGCGGCGTTCGAAGCAACAATTAACGCAGAATGCCGCTGTAGGAGTTTGTCCCTGACCTTGGGGAATTGGTCCTTGGCACAATTAGCGACTGAGCTTGCCACCTCCGTCACGAGGGAAAAGGCGTCTGGTTGCCAGCCGCCGAAGGTGGGGACTGTGACGGGACGCGGCCGATTCCTGCCCGGCAATCCAGCAACGAACTCCTGCTGTTTTCGGAGCTTTTCTGCGTATGCGACGTTCAAACTGGTGAGGGGTTGAAAGCCCTAGTCCTCCGATGAGAGGGTGCCAAGGGTTTGACATGTCACATCGAAGTAATTAGTGCCACTGGGACAGCAAAGACATCTAAAACTTTCACCTTTGCACCACTATCTTCCAAGAGCAAAACACCCAAATCTTTTCCCCTTTGCACCACTCGCGTAAACCAACTCCATTTTTGCGTTGAAGTACATCACCGTTTTTAGCCCCATTTCTGCCTGCAGCAAAATTAAGTATACGCTGCTACCCCATTTACCCAACCATTTACGGGGAACGTTTGGATTAGTTTACTGCGAGTGAAACATTTAAGTTAAGGGGGAAATGATGGCGTAGTTTACTTCGTCGTCTGACACTTGTAGCGGGGGAATCTAAACGGAGTTTGGATTGATAGAAGGGAGAAAACAGAAACAAGTCTGCGCCTCCGCGACCCTGTGACTGCATCGACGGGTCAAGGCAGGCGAGGAGGCATGCGGCATTAGATGAGTAAATATATTTAACCCCATTTTTGCAGAAAAGTCATAAAAGCTTTTTCATATAAACTGCACGTTTATTCCTTTGCTGGTGAACACTTTACTTCGGCTAGTATAGTTTATATGAGACCAACATCGCAAAAGAGCAGAGCAGGTAAAACTAGCAAAACCTACCATTTTGGTTTGGTACATGTTGCACCAATGCAGGTACTAGATTAGACTCGTTTACCAAAACTTTCCAATTGACTGCGTTTCTGACTACACTCTGCTACAGTACTGTACTGTATAGTACAGCACATGCAGCGCTGTCTGCTGATGAAGCAGGCAGTTGTGATAGTGGGGGAGGAATGTGACTACACCTCCCCTGCTAACACTACAGTACATGATGCCGTAGAATGACATGCAGCCGTCGTCCCTTGACGGCCTCGCCTCTGACAGGCCACCTCATGCGTGGTCGTTCTTATACCCCACCAACATGCGCTTCTTCCAATGCTCCCTCCTGTCCCTCCTGTCCTCTGCTCCACGACCGGCACAGTGTCCCTGTTTCTCGGTTCCACGCGGACATCCTGGCTTTTTAATTCGTCCCTTGCCCTGATCGTCCTCCAAGTCGTTACTATCAGCAGCAATTATTCCATCCATTCCATTAGAAACGTCCAATCTAGTCTTAGACTGCTGAGACGTTACGTCACTAAGGCCACTAACAGCCTCCTCCCCTGCGACTGTCTTGTGACCCACTTTAACCCTCCTCCTCTTACTCACACGTCCCACTGCCACTCTCTTTTGCGCAACTTTCGCCCCGCCAAAGAGGCGTTGCACATCGCCCGGGAGAAAATCATGCCCCAGGAGCACATCCTGCTCGCCCTTGCAACAGGAGTCGGTAACATAGTGCCAACGGGCTTTGTTGAGGTTTGTGCGGAGGTAATCGTCGTCTTCATAGTGAATGTAGAAGGTGGACCAGGTGGGACGAACAACGCGGGCTAGAGTGCCGCGGAAGTAGCGTTCGCAAGTGGGCCAGTAGATGTCGACACGGTCATGCAATGCGGGTGGTTTCGGGGTGGTTGACATGGTAAACTAGGAAGACTTGATGCAGAAGGAAAGAGTTTGGTTGTGGTTTTGGGATGTTGGGAGACAGGAGAAGCGGAGTTCAAATTGTGAAGGTGCAGATGTATGTGGGCAAGGGGTGGGACCGGAATGGGTGCGTGGGTGGGAAATATGGGTTTATATTCTGTAACTTACGAGTAGGCTGCGTAAAGTTTAATTCGGTGAAACGCTTAAAATTTCGGAGGCCCACTTCAAGCCATAGGCCCAGGATTCGGACCAGACGGTCCAATCATAACGTCAGGTGTCGCGGGTGAGACCTAGTAGCAAATTTTACCCCTCATGGAACGGTCCGTGCAGGGCCGTTCGAACGCGTAGCAGTTTTGAACGTAAAAGGCGCGATCGTCTGTGCGACATGGATTCGCCGGTTGATGAAAGAATCCAGCGCAGTTCCAAACACCGCCAGCCCGAATTACCAAATTACACGAATTACCGGAATTACAGTACAGTACGATACTGTACAGTACAGTACAATCTATTACCAGCTCCACTCAATTCGTGGTGGCAAATCTTTATGGGTTGTACAATGTTGCACAGAAGCGTGCGGAGGGTGGAAACCTGTCGCGCCTGCATTACTTGGAGACTAAACGCAAAACGGGTAACGAAGTCGCGGAGCTCCTGTTGAGGGGAGGAACCGCGACGGGAAGCAGCGAAGGAAGCAAGGCGGGGGAAAAAACCCTTGCCGTCGTAGCCCAAGGCGCCATAGATATCAATCCCGACGGGGGAAAGGAAGATATCGTTTTGGTGCAGTAAGTGCCGTAATGACGATGTTCCTCGCGCTCTGCGAGTTTCGCGGCAGCGCCTGCGGTGACCGTACTTGGCGAGATGTGGCGTCGTTCGGAGGGGTGGGCAACAGTAACGTCGACGGCGATATCGGTTCTATGAAGCCCGTATGCAGCGGGAATGTAAATCTCAATTCTACGTTTCCATCGAGTCAGTGCAGGCCACAATGGTATTCGCGCTCTAATTCTGACCCCTTCGCTCTTTGCCAAGCTTTGCAACCGCTACCTGCTCTAAGTCAAAACCTTCACACGAATCACTCCAGCCTCCATCGTGCAGCCCAGCGTTGCAAACCTCCCTGTGTCTTATTCGTACTGTCGTAGAGCATCCCCACTTGCCGCACACCGCCCAATTTGCTATACAGACCCAGCCCACAAACGCCCGTTCTGCACTACATACATTCTTCCAACTTCTCTAGAGACTTTCACACGGGACACCGCCATTCACTTGATCCTCTGTATCAAGACATCCCAGTATGCGGGACCCTGATATCGAAAACGTTGTATCGTAATAAACCAAACCCCATCCTTCTACTCCCCATAGTAAATATGAAAAATACTATCCCCCGCATCACCAAGCACTTAAAACATGCCCATCCTGCCAATCTACCACGAGACTCCCGTCTCAGACATTACCCACACCGCTCCCTTCCGGCCACAAACCTCTCACCCAACACGCCTTGTCTCCAACAATTTCATCCACTACCAACCTATACCACCCACACCAACACCCAACACCCAAATATCAAGCAGATTCGCTGCCCGCTGATGTCGACCTCTGCTCCCCTACTACTTCCGCCAAATATTATGTCAAAGCCCCTGCTTCTAAAATATTAAAATACTCCAAGTTTTCCCCTTTATGCTCGCCCCTGCACACCTCTTCAACTTGGTTATCACTCAATATTCTTACCGTTGTCTGCGCTTCTTGTCAAACACATGGTGACACATGTGCATGTCGGCCGAAGCAGCGGGATGGAGGCATTTCGGGATAAAGGGAAAGCAGGTTATAGAATACTTTGGAAGTTAAGTATTATTTGTAAGGACTGTGATTGCCAGGGCCAAGTTTGGGTGATTTAGTTGTCTAAGTGCGGGCTTCTGAGTCCCATGGGGTCGTGGGCATCATGCTCATAGCCTCACTTGTGATTGATGACTTAAGTCGTTTGAGGGGTGCTTGACAATGGTTGGGTCTTTGTTTTGTAATTTAGAGTGAATTACTTTGTTTCGGTTTATTGCAACTGGCTTCAAACATCTAGTCCTAGAAAGGTGAGATCGGCCAACTTTGCTGTACCAAAAATAGTTATATGGCAAAGCTGGCTGTTAGACGCGCGCGGATGGGAACGATTTTTTGTCGCCGTTATCTACCGACTTTTAATTTAGTGTACTACCTCCCCTTGTACGAAATTGCTTGTAGTTCTGGTCCTTCCTCGCCGTCCCTGACGCTTGCTTATCCTTATCGGGTCCTCTCCAAATTCACTTCCATTTTATCTAGATATTTTTATACTGTATCTAACCCTCTAAATCGATCCCAAATCAAGTTCTTTTTTCCTTTTCGCTTACCTCCTTCTCCAATTTTTTTTTCGAGAAACAGTGCGAAAATGTGCCAGTACAAAGTTCCCTGTAGATTAATTTTTTTTATTCCAAATCTATAGAGTGCACCCTCGAAAGCCTATTTAATCGCTTTTATTCAAAGTTTCAAACCTCTCCGATCATTGTACTCACCATCTCTCTCCCCCTATCCATTCAAAACACCCTCAATTGCCTTTCTCTCTCCAAAGACCACCAAACTGGACAACCTATTCCCTCAAACTCATTTCCAGAACTCGCCATCCTCGTCCCCAGAAGCCATTCGTCTACTCCCTTTCGGGCCTACTGACCGTGATGACTACCTACGCCGACAAACAAAGAATAAAGTGATCGAATTTGTGCGTCGCTTGTTCGTCGAGGATGAGGCGGAGGAGGTAGGTGAGGTGCAGAAGTGGAAAGTCGAGGAGGGAGATGGGGAGAATTTCGAGGAGTGGAAAGCCCCGGAATTGGTCTACGAGAATGAGGTTGACGACGAGGATAAATAGGAGGATGAAATGGATGAAGAGGAGGACGAGGAGGATGACGGGGAGGGAGACATTGAAAATGTTGGAATGGTAGGGCCAAGGCTGGACAGTATGGACCAAGTGGTCCCGAATCTGGAATCGGATGGGGGCACCTTTAGTGGTTTAGATATCTCCCATGAGGAAATAGAGAGTTATGAGCCGTTCGCGGATATTTGTGGAGACTGCTTCGGCAGCATGAATATTTCGGAGGAGTTGTTTGTATATGATCTAGAAGATGGGAAATAAGAGGACGAGATCGATTGTTCGTTTCTTAAGTATCTTTTTTTTAGAGTGTATCCTCCACACAAAGTGTTTTTGGGCATTTCCTGGTATGTTTCGTAGTATTGTTTGGACTTGAGGGGTATCCAAGAGTCTATATAAGCTGAGTAAATTGCTTCCCCTTGGAGAGGTCAAGAAAGTTGGCAGAAAACTTCAAGTCAAGTCCCGAGTAGTAGGAAGTTGTCAGTCAACTTCAGACCCAAGAAACATTTTTCCTACGCTGATCGCAGAGCATCAGTGGTAGATCCTGCCCCTTTATACTTGCTTGTAGCCCTCTCAACTGTCGTCCTTACCCAAATCTTTTTGCTCGTTCACTATACCACGGTAGCACGTTTGTCGCTTGCTCGTTCACTATACCACGGTAGCACGTTTGTCGCTTGTAACACCTCCTTCTTGGGGTAATTGGTTCTGAGTCCCTCTTCTGCGGACGATTTATCCCTCTCACTGGCTTCGGTGGAAAGGGAACTACCAACTAATCAAGATGAGAATTTCTGGAGGCGACTAAAGCGTTACCAGTAGACCTTACCAGAAAATAATGAGGGAAAAAATGAAAGAAGGGTCACTGTTGTAGTAACCAGCTGTAAAAGTGCAGATTATTGCACCTCTCTAATAGGATGGAGTGCTTATAAACATATGTGGCTCTAAATTGATCCGAGGAAGCACTTTGTTCAGCCTGTAATACTTTTCCAAGGTAAAATATCGATAAAGCTACTAAAAGCACCAAAAATGCAGGAGAGAACTTCTTTTGTGCGAAGATTAATCGAAAATATATATCATACAAGTTAAACAAATATACTGCTCTCATCTCTCGTCCTCTAGACCGAAAACTACCACTTACCTCAAGACTTCGTAAGTACTCATGTGGTTCCCAAACCTAACCGTGAATGGCATACGATTGATTACCCCTCCCTGTAATAAATACAGTTCAATTAATGCCCCTCTTGCAGGAATAATGGCGAAGAACACCCGGTCAGTCCAAATCATTCTTTCTTCCCCTACATGACCGCTTTCACGTTTTCCTCTTCGTACCCAGTCACCTTGACCTCCTTTTTCTCATCCTTGAACCCTTGCACATCCCTTACTACTCTGTTTCTCTCATTCAACATATAGGTTCCCACACTCCCCGAAGCTTTGTTGAGCTTTACCGTCTTCTTTTTCCGACTCCTCTCCACCCGTACCTTTTGCTTTTATCTCCACTAAATGCCCAGCGATAGGTTCATTCAGGCGCTTTCTCGTTTGGCGATGGAGGTGGTCCTGCGTGTCGGTTGGATCCGTAAGGAATAGTGGAGGCAAGGCTCATAGACGAAGATGGCAAAATTTGGAAAAGAAACAGGAAGGATAAGGCCCGTGCATGATAGCTATGGAGAAAGATAATTTTTTTTTGAATTATTGTTTGTGGGCCGCGGAAGAATTGTTATAAGCACCGGGCTGGTTTAAATAGCACCATCGCTCTCAAATTGAAAAGATACTGAGAGAAAAAAGTAGGCAAAAATGGTGTTGTGGTGGTCACTAGCAAAAACCTTCTTAGAAGGTGACATTATGGCGAAAATCCGATTTAGGAATCTTAATTATGAGTAAAGATATTTTGGGTCGAAGAAGATCAAATAATCTGAAAGACTGAAATAATTACTGGCAACAAAGAAGTCATTAGCACAAAACAGAAATATATAAAACAGTATGAAAAGCCAGAAAGTTCTTCTTGTAAAGGAAAAGAAAATATAAAGAAAATTAGATGGATAAATAATTTCTACTCGAAAAGAGAATCAAAAACATAAAAAGTTTCGGCATTAAAATAAATGTTTTCAGTTTCTCGCTTGAAAGTGGCTGAAGTGAAATAGTGGGGAATAACTGTCTTGTTTTGTGTGTTATATCCGTCTTTAATTGAATAGCGTGTATTACTTTTTTTCTTTATTTTATCAGTTTACGATGTTAAAATGTTACAAGTCCAGCTGAAGCTATAGAACGGCGTAAATGGAAGAAATAGTGAACATTAGGAAGAGAATAGGGTAGATGTTCCTTGGGAGTGAGTAGGTCCCTATATTGCCACGGACTCAAGTTATCCGCTTGTCTCAGTATCTATCAAGAGTGGAAACAATCGGTATCCGTAAGAACATGCTATGGCTATAAAAATTTCGAGTAACGTCATATTTATGGATTTACAAGCAGTGGGAACGTTATTGTTGCAATAGAAGGCTGCAACAGCCCTTAAATACGTTAATAAAGATGCAAAATGACTGCAAGGTGGCCTCACGCAAGTCTTCTGGTGCAGCAAATCTCGAAATCTCCTGGCCAAGTACTTTCAGTTCGAGAAAAAAAATAAGGCTATACTCGGCTATGAACTATCTACCTGTCTAATAGAATCTTCCTTTATAATTTAGAGAAGCCCTTCTCTCCCAAGTACGTAAGTTCTGGTGAATAAATTAAAAAAACTCTACTTTTATGCAAAATAACTACTCGGGAGCCGGATTCGAATTTTTGCTCTGTTCGAGGAAAAGTAATCATAATTCTCTCCTTAAGCGTACAAAGGAGTTATTTATTTAGTATTTATTCCCCAAATTTCTAGCTATTGAACCTGTTACACCACCCTAAGTGCATCACTTTACTCTCAATAATTCTTCTCTCATATACTGTTACTATTTTTAATAGAGTTATCAGCCAAGCATGGATTTTCTCGGCGTAGCAGGGTTCGAAACTGACTGGAAGGTCATTTAGAACAAGTAAGAATCATTCCAGCTCTCCAATGATTCCTTATGGGATGAAAATATCAATAAGTAGAAATAGAAACGGCAAAAAAGTGATTAATCTATTGTGAGAGATTTATTTGCTAACATTCAGTCATTTTGTGATTGGGATGTTCCTGGAAAGAAGCAAGCGCATTTGAGACCTTCAGCACCTACTATCCTATGAAATAGTCGCCTTAAGCTAGAAAAGTGCTACCATGGCTTAATTCAAAATCAATTTTTAAAAGGAGGGACTTAATTCGTCTAATTTTCCTTAGGAGGATCAGGATATCCTTATTGTATCAGATCCCTAAATGAAAAATATTTTTCTTTCTGTCTAATGCTGTTGACGTATTTTTTTACTACTTCGGTCTGTACTTGGAGTTCTACCATCAAAAAATTACCTCTCTCTGAGAAAGCGCTTTAGCGGGAGAAATTGGGGGTGCTCAAGAGATTTAGGTTGGGTATTTCCCGAAGCGCTTTTTTGGTGTTTTGCGTAATTTTTGGCTGGATATTAAGTGTCAGTTTTCTGGAAATATGTTTTTTATGCATTTATCTTTTCTCTAAACATTTGTGTAGAAAAAATGACATTAAAAATCTAGTTTGAAACCACCTGCTCAGCGGAGTAATATTTTCTTCGAGGGCATGACGATGAAAGCAGAATCAAAATTTGCTTTTCAGAAATCAAGTTCTTTTAATTTGTACCTTAAAATTCCGTACAACACTCAAAATTTTATGTTATATCTTCAAGAACTAAAGCTTCAGTCATTTTCCGGAGCGAGATTCTGCGATGGATATCACATAATTACTCAACTTAGATCTGACAACATGCATTAACCGATTCTCTAAAGAAACCCCATGAAATTCCTCTTCATTTTGTACTATAAAGTAGAGTAAACCGATTTTTTTCTTTTTTTAAGCTCGTTCCATCCCCCTTTTTTTATTGAACTCTCTAATATGATGTAATTCATCATCTATGACTCTCTTTTCTTCAAATATTAGCATTTACTAATAAATATCAGTAGGATAACGCTGCTCTATATACAGGAATTCAGGTCCGTCTGGATTCTCGGTTCATTTCTGAATCGTGAGGAAGGACGGGTAAACGTCATGTTGGTAGACAGATAAGATGCAACCGGGTATTGGTATGGTTAATTATAGTCAAGATGAGGTACTTGTGACGCCTTTGTAATGTTAAAATGTATCTCTAATCTCATTTTTTCTATACTGTCTTCAGATAAAAAAATATGAAGCCTGTTGTTTGGTCTAATTAGATATTCTGATTAGAGTAGAGAAACAGAATTAGTTATATTTTCGTGTCAAGTGAGAGCGCAACTTCGATATCCTGACGCATATAGTAGTCAGAGGAAAAATCGTACTGCGAGTTAAACGATACTACGGAATGATTTGGGACCTGAACAGAAATATATTTCATGGTATCAATATCAAACCATCGCGATGAAAGAATCTATATCTTCCTTATTATTTTCTTTCCTTCCTAAATGTTTTCTGAAATTCAATGGCAGTACACTTATAGGAACCAATTGCCCCCCAAACAGGCTGGGGAAATGTTTATTCGGAGCCTTTCATCCTATCATAAAACAAGCAACAACCAAAAATATATCAAAATTATCATTGAATCTTTTCACAAGATATTCGATTTATTGGAACTGGATATTATATCGGCAATTGCTCCCTCGCCATATGCATATTCTGCATATGGATCGGGTTAGAGCTGCTAATAGCAAATATTCCTTACCCATCATACGAAAAATCGACTGGGACGGTGGCGGTTAACATAAGGGACATTATCTGGAATGGTCACTCCCTGAGACACATTGCGGCGAACTAAGCGTGATATTTTTTTGCCCTTCATTGCGCTTGTGGTGATTCTTACATTAAATCCACGAATCAGCCGCTTCCCTGAACACAAATGCTGCCAAACTACACTTGTGAGTTTATACTAATGAGAGATTAGGATAAAACATTTCTCTGCTAAAAATGCTGAGACGTAAATACAGGAATAAGATAATGAATCGTTGAACTTTGTTTAGAAACAGAAAATAAGTAATCCTAAGACGCTCCGGAATTTTTCTCAGCCAGTAAGGACTTATGTAATAAAATGTAGATGTAATGCCTCCTTTAAATTGGAAAAACCGGAATATCACGAAACTTCTATGAATTAAAGGACCTTTAAATCTTCATGAGTAAAATTTAGTACTTACTGGCTAAAAGATTTGAAATTCAAAGTTATCAATTCAAAGTCCTACTTTCTAATAGTAAAATTTATAAGAAGATAATTTATGGGTTTTAGAATACCGCAAATTACCGCAAAGTTTACTTCTGTCCACAAAACGTACGAGATGGCTAAAGCTGATGCCTCAGCCTGTATTTAAACTAGTTGGCTTACCGAATTCCATTACATGCATTTAGTTTTATGGTGAACAAATATTTATAGTATAGCAGGTGCTTGGGAGGAAAAAATGTAGCAAGTGACTACACTCAATTTTACCCTTTATATCAATGTGTTTAACATAAATGGAGCCAAAGGTGGTTAGAGCGCAACTAGCAACTGAAATAGCACAGTGCCACTTCTGCTTTAACAAGTCTCTCGTCCTCTGTGATTTTCAAGGTGTGGGAAAAGGTATCGGCGTCTTTCTTAAATTATTTAATACAACAAATAAATATTAAATATTTAAAGCTTATCGCTAGGCACGAATCAATACAATGAGAGTACAGGGCCATTTGTATAACTGGGGAAGGCAGCTTTTTGTGATGAAAGAGACGTTTAGCAAGGAGCGTAACTTGTTCCGTTAGAGTTTTGCAGATTAATGCAATTGAAAGCTGGTGCTAGGATGGAGAACAATTCAACACAGTTAAAGAGCCAAAATCTTAAGAAGAGTTCAAAATTAAGGTGACAGATCCATTCACTGAGAAAACAGCGCCCTTTTAAAACGATGAGAACCTCTGCCTCGAGTATATCAGGAGAATAAGTGGCATTGTGTTTTTGAGCGACACAGAATGTACAGATCCTGGTAAAGTTCTCAATAAGTGCGAGGTAAGTGTGCAAAATTTTGAATTCCGACGATAAATTTTTATATGATACCTGTATTGTACAATTTAAGGCAATTGTTAATGTTAAAGGGGAACACGAACCATTTGTCCAATTAGCCAATTATATGACCAATTATGTACGTTAATCGTTTCTTGAAGCGAAATCAATTGTTGGAGCCGTTAGCAAAAATTGACCGAATGAAATGATGCACAACGGGAGGAGAGGATAGAAACCGGCGCTTTAACCAAATCAGACACGAAAAATACATCGAAACACAACAGGACTAAAAATTAAGAGAAATCAATTTTTATGATTGATGATATTTATTCAGTATCCTAACATTTATGGGCAACTACAGCAAAAAAACGAAATTCATGGAGCGCGCAAGAACTATATTTAGAGCCACTTACGTGAGAGGGAAGTCAACCCGGTCTCTATTCGCTGCCGGTAGGGAAAAGAATAATATGCTAAACAATGCAAACTATGGGGATAAAATGGCTACGAACAAGTATATTAGAAGGACCTCCTGAGAACAGCTTTGAGATACGGAGCAGATTATATACATGGCTAGTCCTTAAGATAAATAACTAAATTTGGGCTGCCGTCTATTCCCCTGAGTAAGCGGTACCGATTGGTTTCATAACACTGTGTTCATAGGCGAGGTCATCATAATTAAAGCGTTGATTAGTATTCTCTCAAACAAATCACACTCTTTGTTCCCGATAAAGTCACTTTTTTGTACATCCCTACTCATAAAAAGGGCTACCACCACATCTCGCATTCTTGAACGTTCCTGATCCCAATCGCGGTTCCATTCAAGCTCCTGGTCTGGATAGTTGCATTTTTGCAACTATACGACGGGATGTATTCTGATTCCATGCTCCTCATCTCCTTTCCGAACAGTAGTGACCTCCCATCTGAGGGTTTCAATAGGTAACCTTTGAAAACATGAACCAATTTTGGGACTGTAATATCCAGTACCTTGTAACTGAATTCCCAATGCTTATTTTAAAATCATATGAGAGGATGATGTATATATATTGAAATAATCCTTGGCCTGGATGAGAGCACAGCAAAACCACTGTGTCGTTTTTTGATGATTTTATTTTAAGTATAATCAGTTGCACACGTAGCTCAAGCGAGTATTGTGCCAACCTATAATGCTTCGTACAGTGTTTACTCTTGAAAGGCCGTTGAATCTTGCATTCATTGGTGATACAAATGTGAATTTATAGTCTGTTCCAACTAGAGCCTGGAAGCATAAGAACAAAAATAGGTGATACACAGGTGAATTTGTAGTCTATTCGAACTAGATCCTGAAAGAATAAAGAACAAAATAAATTACGATTAAAATATTTGCACGAATCGGGCGTCTCAGGAAACTTCGGTTGTTTGATTGCAATTGCCACATAACCGAGAGCAGCTGCAATTAATATTATGGAAATCCTTCTTTTTCGTTCAAAGTTTTCTGTGTGCTCACGGCATTCTTGTTCAGAGAACATGAATTTGATAGTCGATATTCTTCTATGTAATCCTAGACATGTCTCATCAAAAGTATGGTTTGGTCTGTACTGATCAACAATATATGACCATTAAACATCCAAATAGCTTCATCTGGCTAATATTTACAACGAACTGAATGGCAATAAATCATAAATAAAAGTTTTTAACCTCAAATTCGTTCGAAGAATTATCATAATGTAGCTGAAAGCGCACATATTTTTTTAAGTATAGCAAATTGGAAACCCATTAATCTATATTATCGTTAGATATTTTTTCCACTAATAAATGAATAATACATGCAGAAGTCAAGAGGTGTCGTAACACGGAATCTGCGACTTCGTCAATAACCTCTTTGTTTAATTCACGAAGCAAATATGGTAGATGTAGCAAGAAAAGTAAAAGGACCTAGAATTCATTGTTTCCTAAAGTTCAGCTTTTTGGACGGCCCTGTAGACATGGAAATCTAGGACGATATATCTTGACGTAATTGTCCTAGAACAAGCCCTTTAGGGGCATCAATGAAGTAATAGAATGCCTCAAGTGGAACGTTTCGAAATGCACATCGACGACAATTCTCCGAAGCTGAAAGATTATTTTTGGATCTGGAAGAGAGTATTTGGTCTGTTACTCTGCTATTCTACCACTTTTTTTCACCTTTCAAATTTTTTTGAAGAACTATATGGCGGTGTGAAACGTTGAAAGCTTTTGAAAAATTTGGGAGGGTAGAAATTGTTTCTTCAATGAATGTGAAATAGAAGGAAATAGAGAATACACGCTAGGGAAAGCGCGAATGCACGACTGTGCGAACTATCGCAGTGTTGATTTAAATGTATTGTAATGGTTTTTCCCGTTATCTTCCCTTTAGTTCTCTCCCTGATGGACTTTCCATTCATTATTTATGCCATCTTGGGTAATCTAAACAGTACCAGCTCCTACCTTGAATTGGAAATCAGAGATAATCAGAAAAGTAAAAGTGTGTCGGGTCGAATCACCATGCCCTGCTCCGAAATACAGAAGGATGAATTAGAGAATCCTCATGAGCATACCAGTTCAAGTATGACATGGAGAATCTGTCGAAACACTTGACGTGATAGAACTTTAATTTTTTTATTCGCCACAAAAGCTTTATGATAAATTGTTTCAATTTTTAAGCATTTCAGAGTTTCACAGATTTATAGAACGCCCCCGGTTTATAATGAGCGCAATGTGTCAAAATTTTAATATATACAACAAGATATAGCTAAAACATTTATCACAGTTGCTTCAAATCAGACCTCCAGTGCTCAGTGTATACTGTATACATATCTTAAAATATGTGTTTAGCTTGGGTACATTTTCGTTACGCTGATCATATATGAAAGATCCTCATAAAGGCTTTATTTGATTCAGAGTGTATATCATGAAAACTTTCTCCACTGCTATTGAACATTTACGTCCTCTAGGCACAAAAATTGAAATCGCCAGCAATTATACGATATAATTCCTTGTTGAAATGTATATCTAGATGTTTGAACTGCAGTGTTTGGTCATTTTTCTGATTTTTATTTTTGTTCCGTTCAAATATCATGCCCAAAATGACATAATGATTCCTAACTGACTGGACACGAATTATCAGAACAAGCGGGCTTTAGTATAAATAATAGAAGTGTACACAGGCAAAAATGACCAAAAGAGATATTGAAACTTTGTTGGTTACAATGTTAATTATTCTCGGGGATTTGGACGGTCCTTAAGTACGGATACTTACTAATTTGGTCAATGGTGACATCTTTTAGTGTACTTTCTGCAACAAACTATGGAGTATATTCCAATTGTTCATGAAAATAACTGTAATCATCACTGTGTATTTATCCTCGAGCTGTAGAAAAAAATACAGGGGTGAATTATTAAAGACAGCAACTTTGTTTCTGCTGGAGCTTCGGCTTTTCAGCATTTAAGTATTCGGGCTGGAATTAGAAAGCTCTGAAATGTGTCTCTCTCAAATAATTTGATTTTACTTGGACTTCTTTGGGGGAGCTTTTTGTGTTACTGGGGAGAATATCAATAGTAGAGTTTGCGAATTGCAATTTACGAAATTATTATCTCAGTTTCCTTAATATCATGGAAAGAACATTAATTGAAATTGCAGTAGTAAGTAAAGACATAGGCTTATTGGTACTTCTCAGTCATCTTTAGGACTTACAATCATATGGCGAGCTTAATAAAATCATACAGGGCCATTGTAATGATCTTAGTCAGAATAAATACAAATAAGTACAAAAAATATTGCGGAAACAGTTTTGCAACGAATAATTGGTGCGGAAGATGTCAAATACTTTGTTTGCTGGGCCCCCCTTCGACTATCCTGTGGTAAACTACTCTTGTACAACCAGGAGCGAATTTTTGATCAAAAGACTTAATTTCATCATCTGAGCTAACGCAACCCTTTTCATATTAATCTGTCGTCAAAATGATTGATTTTTTAAGGACAGTTACATTCTTGGCTGCAATAATTTTCAAATAGATTCAGGCCATTAGAATGGAACGACCATAATCACCATAGGTGTAATGGAACAAAAGAGCCCACTCGTCTAGGTGCCAGTCAACCAACGGAGCGTACGTTGTAGCTTCATCTTGGATCGAGCCATTAAAGACGATAAAATATTCCGTAATAAGAGGAAAAGGACATAGTGGAGTAAAAGAGGCAAAGAACTGAAAAATGCTTTTTAGTAAAGGCTTATTTCATCTAGGAACATTTTCACCAGTGTAATGGTCTATGTTGCAGCAAGTGATACCCTATTGTGCAGCAAGGATCAATTAAAAATTCCCATGTCGCTTAACAACTCTAATAACTTAAATAATATCAAATCTAGCAATTCATGTGTTTGTTCCCCAAAGTCACCAATCTTACTATATTTCTGCTCCAGCTGGCCATGAACCCACTACTGAATACAAAGGATCGATTGTTGAAGAGCGGTGGTGAATTTTCATATGTAAGTTCCTGTATCTAGCTCAACCTTTCCAAATGCTTCCCATGCTTTGGGGTAGATTTCTTGCAAAAACCTTTGTTGTATCTGACGGAAAAAGTTTTATACATAACCAACATACTATTCCACACTATTACCCCGGTAATTTAATTCAGAAATATGTATGGATATATCAAGCCCAAAAATACGAAATAAACCGCCGTGAATCGAGTACTGACCCCAGAACCGAGTGAAACCAGCACAAAGACAATATCTTCTATAGCTGAAACATTGGCCGCCCCTCATCCACCAATTAAGACGGACCAAAGAACTACCGCATCTGAGTTTAAATTGACAGACAATAGAAGTATTTTTCAATTTCCAGTTCACCTATTCATATGTTGTTTTTGATACTGCAGTCATATTTGTGAACATATCTGGTGGGTTGAACTTGATAAATAGGGACAACGGAATGAATATTACAGATTACAGCATCCAAGATCAATGATTTTCTAACCCCATTCATTGGGATTGCAGAAATGCAGTATATTTCACATAAATCCGAATTTGTTAACAAATATAATGTTTCCATTCATCAAAATACTTTTAACGGTACGTTAATTTCCAGAATTGACTATCAGCCACCGTTTTAACATCCTTACCTAAGATTCAGAAGAAATATTTAGAATAAACTGCTCAGTTGGGTCGTTTATGGTATAACGATACTGTCGGGGAGGGATTATTTGAAATTCACGCACTCTATGACATAAAATGGGGTTACATGCATCTTTTTCAAGTCAAAAGAGTTTGTATTTGCGATTTCAGAACCATAAGGATCAACCGCTTTAAATTTCAGCGGACAGTTAGGATGTTTACAGTGCTATAACTACCAAATTGTGTGTTTCAGGTATATCAGAACTTGTTCCCCAGGTCACTGTGGCCTTGGATCACCATAGGGAGAGAAGATTCTTTCATCACGTTCAGGAAATATGGATCCCGCTCATGCAAAAAATTGAGAGCACTAAGAAGTCGTCACAACTAGGTCAAGATATGTCTTCGCTTCAGTTCTGGTTGCCGGAGCGGACTGGTATGAGAGAATCTTTGACTAGATATGAAATAAAGTGGCAAATTCTCTAGAAAAGAGCCCAATAAATCCTCTTCTGATAAAATTTTCGTGTTTATTTTCTACTTTCGCCCGCTCTAATGCCCATCTCACTCATATGTATAGAACTAAACTGGATTTTTTCTGTTAAGATTTTGCGAATTTTGCAAAACTTGAAACTCTGTCTGACACAAATTTCATCGTTGAAGCGTTCCAAGGGATAATTTTCTAACTTTACGAGCCAATTGTATTGGTACCTGGTCCTCTCCAAGGATATAAATGAGCTGATAGAAATCTCTAAATAGGAATTGGAGCAGGAACGGCTTTAAACACCCGTTGCTAAGATGGAATCCTGCATTCGAGCTGGTGCCACGGCCTGCCGAGTATTGAAGTTACGTCTTATCAGCTCTGCCATTGAAAGGCATTGGAAAGATTTAGTAATCCTATTTGCTAGAACCCCACCACGGCAGGCCGTATATACGAAGAATTATACTTTTCCTGGAGTTCAATTATCTAAAATTCCGTCCAAAATTGCACAGACAGAAAAATTTTTTGAGCGTGATTATTCGGTTGCTCGACTTGCAAAATGTAAGTATAATTGACTCCTCTATCCGTGCAAATACTCGATCTCAGGACTAGACTCAGAGCCTCGGTCAGAATCGGAGAAATACCCACCAGACATTACCTTTCTAAGACCAGCTCTATTTACCGAAACTAGCTGTACACACCCCAAATTTGGGCTAGGTGATCCCTCCAGTTTGCTTTCGTGCCAATTGCTCATTTTTATACGTGAGAGATTGTCTCCTTCACTGACCCAACTGACTCCTTGCATATTCCAATCACCTGGTCGACGCTCGAAGACTTTGTACAGAATCTGAGCCAGATAAGCTCGCCAACTGAGTATAGATATAAATATCAAAGTTCAAAGTGATTGTAACCTCCTTTGTTCGCGAAAAAAATCTCATATTGACAGAAAAAATTCGAAATAAATAAATAAATTGAAAAAAGATGTCCTCGGATCAAATTAAATTCACAAAAAAAGAAAAAAGAGCGCTAAACATCATATCCCAAGCGAAAATTTTCGACAGAAAAGTTCTTTCGACAAAAGTACTAAGAAAAGGAGGAAAACATCTATCAAAGCATACCTGTCCCTCTTTCTGTCCGAATTTTCTACCTAACTCCCTGGGACCACACAGCTGTTTATCCGTTTCTCCATTGGTTGCGAGAATATAACTATCCACAACTTCCGTAATGAAACTATCTTCTTCTCCTTTGTTGCCTTTTATTTCTACAGCTTTCTCCGCCAATCACACGGAACTTACCATATTCCCCATCGTTTCTAGTCACTTCTTAGGAGACAGTTCAGGAGAGAGCCCAACTAATGATCCAAATTCTGTTATTTTTGGAGGCACTGCAAATCCGTTAAGATTTTGATATGCTGAGGCCCCTACCCTTACTAAAACTGTTACCACGGTGCAGCGGTGATGGGTAATTTTCACGTCCAGTCAGCATCTGAATGGTATCCTCCATCGAGTACGTACTTTTTAAGCATAGAATATTAAGAATGGAAGGCCAGCTCACATTTGCTCTTTCGTTCGATGCAGTACAAAGGCAAACTGTGAAATACAATTTGGCTCTCTCTGAACAGCTGCATATATAAATATCACACCCGATCAAACTTCCTGTTTTCATGTATGTTTTCGCAAAGCCAGAGTCGAAGATGCAACGGCGGGAAAATATGATCGCCCAACATTTCTCAGTCTTTTCTTTGTGTGCGCCAACATTTGGCCCTTTTGCATTAAGTAAAGTAGGGTTCCACTACAATTTAGCATAAGTGGCACCGTTTCAAGCTGGTGGTAGGGGGATTCAATCAAAAAAGTGGGAGAGTAAAGGCATTAAAACAGCCACGACTGCCCAAGCCGCCCGAGGAAACCATCCACTATATCCATTCAATTCAAACCCGTGGCGACCATTATTGTCGCGACTGGACAATGATTTTGTATTCTGATTGTTAAGCGACCGGACAGCGCTTTAGTATTCTGACTGCTTATCGTTCAAATGTTACTTTATATTGATGATATTTTCGTGTCATTGGCAGTACTACCTCAGTATAAAAAGGGAACGACGAGTATCGCTCCCCTGAAAAAGGGTATCCTCTATCTCGTTCTCATTTGACTTTTATCGCCCAGCACTTCAACAATGCTACTGTACCTCGCCCCAAAACTCCGATTGACCTCCTCGCTACTGAAGAAGTTTTACCCAACGTAAATAGAAAACAAAGTTGGCAAAAAACAGACCTTTTTCCAAACAGGGTCAATAATTGGTTCACTACTCGTCAGAATGTCCTACAGTCATACATCCGACTCAAAGACCCAAATAAATTGAACATGATCTGTGAACCAGCCCGCATCCTCACAGTGGTGATTATATCAATGGAAAGTAGAAATGTGGTCATATAGCGTGCTTCTGGTGGTTATTTCGTCATCAATGGTTGTTATTTCGCCACTAATTTGGTGTTTCAGTCAGATAGTGTTCCACATATCCATTTTTTGAAGAGAAATTTTCACTGCGGAGAATTTAAACTCATTTCCGAATCTACCGAGAAGGGTCAGAAATAATGGGTACCAATGGAAGAAGGGGACCTGGTCTGATCCCAGAGGGCAATTTATCATCGTGGGCTGCTCGGGAAGATTTTTAGTTCTTTACTGAGGGTATGGAAAGTTTACAGGGATTCTGTAGTTTTATCTCAAATGTGCTAGTTTAAAATTGTATATACGTAAATTTATCCTTAGTTTTTTCAATTTTAGTTTTTATAGAATACATAATTGCGTTGATTCCATTTTATGGTATATTCTGTCTATAATACAGATATGAGAGCAATTCAGAAAGTCTATATAAGTTGATTAAACTGCTGCGTTGGAAGAGTTCAAGCAAATCGCAAGAAAACTTCAATATTTTACTCAGTCACAAAATCGAAACCTAAATTCTGGTGTAAGAACTATATTAATTACATATTACCACTGTATGTGGGTTATAAAACTTGTAACTTTTAGCCAAATTTGGAGCACTGTTATTCCACGATCTTACCCAACAATTCAAGTTCCCAAAAATGTGCTAATGTAGCGCATTTACCTTGAAAAAACTCCATGTGGGGTCATGGGCACTGGAAATCTAATCCTCGAATATTTACTCGTAAAAAAATTCTTGAAGAAGTATTCGTTTTGTCAATATGTACTTATAGGAGTAGATACCAACTGTTGGTGGAGAGTGGAATTATTCTTAACCATTCGGGATTTGTGGTTTCGCCTCGTCGATAAGCGGGGGCGAGAGCCGAATCTCGACCAATTGGTTTTGTGCTATACCGAGCATAATAATAGGGGGGGAGGAGGCATGCAATTTTTGCTGTTGTTGTCGTTTTGTTTGTTGATGCTGTTATTCTTGGTGATGGAGCGCGGGATACAACACCATCAATCTCTTTATACTGTAGATTCCACTGCCTGGGGTGCCCAGATCAGGAGTATACTGTTACTAGCTGACAAAATGCAGTACAGTTGCATAGCCTAACTGACAGTATAAAACACAGTAAATTAATCTAAAATATATCAATTCGAGTCATCGTACGTAATGAATTAGAACTACTGTCGGTTGACATTGTCTGCTTGACAAAATCTTCTTCTAATTCTAACAGTAGTCTCACGTTTTTTTTACTTCACAACCCAATTATGCTGGTACTTAAACTTTTCAACTCACTGTGACTGGCATCCAAATCACCAAGTCGTCCAGACGTAAAACCTAAAAACCCCTATCTTCCTCCTAGAATGGACACAAACCGTCTCTGACAGTCCCATTCAAATCAAATAGTAGGTGAAAGATAAGCCACTTAATGACTAGGGCAACTACCCCGGAAGGTCCTATACCAGACGCTTATGCCAAATCATTATGTGATTCCATATCAATTTTCCCCAATTACCAATTACTATTAAGTATCCAAATTACAGTATATGCTTAAGATGGCGGACGAGGGTTCCCAAAGGTCATATCTCAACACTAAAACCATGGTTGAGAGAACAATTGTGCCCTTCTAACTTCTATTTCTTCTGAATCATCGGATATTGCACACAAACTCCACCTTCTCCTCTCCAGAGAGGGCTCTTGGACTGACCTTCCCGTCCCCAAATCCATGAAAATAAATTTCCTACCCTTCTATCTCCACAACTACAACCAATCTCTGAAAACCTGCACTGTCCGTGTCCTTATTACGCCAGAAGCGCTGCGGTTCCTTCTTTCATTGTTCCAGAAAACCAAGAGAAGGAACGACAAATAAATGTGGAGGTCAGTATCTGATGCGAAATTTGGAGATACCTAAGGAAGGGGGTAAGTTTGGGGCCTTTTTAGTGTTGGAAGATATATTCGGCCCGAGGAAGGTGATTAGTGAGAGGTTCATGAGTTATACAATTATTACCGCACTAAGTGTAATCTACTGTAACTAATGTAATGATATTTGAACGTTTCTTCGCCACGATTCGCAATGCGCTGCAGACTAGAGGAATAGGAGAAATCAGGCTGCATTTTGTGCCGTACGAAAATCTTCGTTTTTCCAACATCTATTCTCTCCTGTCGCAAGGCGAGGAGGATAGAGAGGGATTGTGTCATGCCGTATTGAATGCACTTGAGATTGACGTTAACCCGATGTCATTTGATGTTTACAGTCCCATCAGGCTGGGTTCCCAAACTGTTCTACATCGTATATTTGACTATATACCTCTGGTAAAGGTAGCAGTCCAGTTTTGTATCGAAACTGGCCCTACAGAGGTGGTGGTAGGTGGTAACACCTAATTTCTCAACAGAGGAACGGCACTAACTGCTGCTAAGTTTCAGCTTTTTGATTGAGGAGGGAAGTGCAGTCGAGATAAATCGCGAAAAAATACAATGTTGCGAGATATTATAGCACATTCTGCGTGGAAATCAAGACTTCCTCAAAACCATTGGTTTCCATCGCCAGCAAAATGCATATTAGAGATCTGTTATAAGAGGGCTCGCGAGAAAAGGAGCATGGTCGAGGAATCGCCTTATTGCAAACAATCCCTGCTTAAGCGTAGGGGAGAAAGTTCGGGTTAGTTGGCTGCGGATGGAACGTAGGATGAAATTACCATTAACCTGTGCAGTGTGGCGGCGGCAGAGAAAAACTGCGGTAAAAATGGGCGCGCTACGGAACCGCGACTGAAAAGTTGCTGTGAGCCCTGTCAGCAAACATTCGGCGTTCGAAGTAACCCTTAAAGCAGAATGCCGCTGTAGAGGTGTGTCCCTGACCTTGGGGGAATTGGTCCTTGGTACGATTAGCGAATCAGCGTGCTACCTCCGTCACGAGGGAAAAGGCGTCTGGTTGCCATCCGCCAAAGGCGGAGATTGTGACGGGACGCAGCCGATTCTTGCCCGGTAATCCAGCAACGAACTCCTGGTGTTTTCAGAGCCTTTTCTGCGTATGCGATGTTCAAGCTGGTGAGGGGTTTGAAGGTCCTGGTCCTCCGATGAGAGGGAGCCAAGGGGTCGACGAATATCACATCGAAGTAATCGGTGCCACTGGGACAGCGAAGACACCTAAAACTTTCACCTTTGCACCACTCGCGTAAAGTGTGGTGCAACTGCGTAATAGACTGGCACACGGAGAGTCCGAACTCTTCGGAAGGAGTTTGTGCGAGCGAAGATGCATAGATAAAGGAAGGGGCAAAGAGTCTGAGAGTAGTGGGGCGTGTGGGAGAAGGACAACAGCAAGCGCGGGTAGCGGTTTACTGGACAATTCCTCCTTGCCTCCTCGACGACTACTGCACATGGCGAGGAAGCCATGGTAAAGTACTGCGACGCGAATCGGGCGTTAGCACATCACTGGTGACAGTATAATTACAGTGGATGTGCCTCGACATAAACCAACTCCATTTTTGAGTTTGAGTACACTACCGTTTTTAGCCCCATTTTTGCCTTCAGCAAATTACGTATACGCTGCCACCCTATTTACCCAAACATTTACGGTGAACGTTTGGATTAGTTTTCTGCGATTGAAACATTTAATTAAAGGGGGGAATGATGGCGTTCAAGTTGGTGAGGATATTGAAGCTCCTCATTCGCCGATGAGAGGGTGCAAAGGTAGACAAATGTGACATCGAAGTAATCGGTGCCCCTTGATAGGGATAAATCATCAGGAGAAGAGATACTCCGATCCAACTACCCCAAGAAAGAGGTGTTGCAAGCGACAAAAGTGCTACGGTGGTATATTTGAACGAACAAAAAGGAGTGTATATGGAAGAGAGTTGAGAGATCTACAAGCAAGTATGGAAGGGGCAGGGTCTACCACTGATGCTCTGTGAGCAGCGTGGGAAAAAGGTTTCTTTGGTCTGAAGTTGACTCTCAACTTCCTACTACTCGGGACTTGACTTGAAGTTGTCTGCCAACTTGCTTGATCTCCACAAGAGGAAGCAGTTTACTCAGCTTATATAGACTGTTTTGGTATCCCTAAAGTCTCAAAGAAACATACTGAGAACCATAAAATGCATCAAATGGAGTCGTGTGAACGACAAAGACTAACATCAGATACTATCAAGATAAATATCTAGATTCGTTCCTTAATATCTTAGTGATCTACATCAGAGCCAAACAGTTCCCCCAAAATATCCATTCCACCCAGGCAGTCCACACAAATATCCGCGAACGGCTCAGAATTCTCCATTGACTCCTGCGAAATATCTAGACAACTGAGAACGTCCCCATCCGGTTCCAGAGTCGGGACCACCTGGTCCATATTTTCTGGCCCCTTCCTGACTAATCCAGCACTTTCCATGTCTCCCTCCCCCTCATCCCCCTCATCCTCCTCTTCTCTTCTTTCTTCATCCTCGTCAGAAGAGTCAGAGATCACAATTACTCCCTCAGTCTCCCCTCCTTTCTCCATGGGAGCCCCCCCAACCGTTATACACTAGTGGCTCCCACGGATCTACCCAGTCCTCCTTTTCATCCTCTTCATCCTCCTCTCCCTCCTCTCCCTCTAACTCCTCTTCTCCCTCCTCCTCGTCCTCTGCCTCTTCTGCCTGCTCGAAGCAGTTACGGCGGACCCTCTCCCGAACGCGTTCCCGGTCCAACCTTCTACAGTAATCATCGTAGTCGGTTGGACCATTTGCCATCAGGGCCAAAGCGTTGAGTGGACGACGGCCTCGGGATGACTTGGTGATGGTGAGGGAAGGGCGGAGGTTGGTCATGTTAAGGGCTGAAAGAAGGGGTGAGCCGATGAGGTGGTTGATGGCGGGGGGTTGCCTCAACGACGTCGACTTCGAAGTTTAAATACTGCGACGGCTTCGAAAAGTATGTCGACCTTGGACATGTACAGTAATGACATCTATTAATGACAATGTGTCCTAAAATAAAAAATTAACTCGTGAATTTGCCGCACTCATCCAAATTAAAAATATCTTGCAAATTCAGGAACAGTAAAAATATCTTCCAAATCCCGATACTGTATCCAAATTTGGTCCTCTTCTAAATTTTTTTTCGTGTGCAAATTTTGCGCACATCACCCCTGTGAGCATCAGTCGCCCTGATGTCTGGTCTGACTTTGTGTTCCACTTGCGGTCATGGCTCGAGGGTGGGGTGCCTTGCTGCAAGGGCGAGGTCGCTGCCGAATAACGACACTTGGTCGTCGTGGCGGGCGATTATTTCTCGGCCATACTTGCAATTGAGCAGGTGGTCTCCGTGAACATCCATTGTTTCTGGGCAAGAAGCTCTCTGGTACGGGGTTCCTGGTGCGAACAGGGGTACCTGGCAAAAGCATTGGAGCCAAATTGAGAAGTTCTGCGTGGTAATGGCGGTCTTGAGACCTGAGCTTGGCATGCAGTGGACCTAGACTTGGGCATCAGGTAGTTTAACGGATCCCCGAAAGGTTCTTGTGCTGGTGTCGCCCTGAGGCAGCTTCTCGTAGAGGGGAAAAGTTTGAGTGTTTTACTCTTGGAAAATATATCCGATTTATCCCATGGTTTTCCAGACAACCACAATCGACTCAAAAAGGTATGCCGACATCTCGTAGAGTGCACTGTGTACTGCACCAGTCAGCTGCTTTTGCGTCAAAGGGTGGTCCAAACAAAACATGCTGAATGGCAATAAGTCCTATGGGCGGCAGGAGAAGGACCATGTACTAAATGCGGCTTTGGTCTCGTCGTATGTGGCCAACTCGGTTATAGGCCGGATTGGGAAACGCCTGCAAAGCTTGTTGGTCTGGGCGCTGGATGCGAGAAAGGCGACTGATGCTATGTTTGCCGCTGATGTGCGACCAAGTCCCAGTGTGGGGTAATTATCTGCGATTGGTTTGAGGGTAGCTGCAATTCCTTAAATAGGGGGAATGGTTTGGATGTCTTACTCTTGGAAGAAACTCCTTAAATATGCTGCTGTGTAGGACGCCACCAGCCAGCGTGCGAAAATCTGATTCCATTAAGCTGTCGAAGTAATTTGCTCCTTTCGCCGTGTATGGGGGCAGGGTGAATCGGAGAAGGTACCCGAGCTTGCAGAAGCCAAAGCAGTTTCTCAGGAACTGAAAAGATGCTTGGGCGTCTTTAATATCTAGAACGGCGTGTACGAACGGCTTTAGCTATTGAACATGGTTGGTGAAGTGTTTCTCCATGAAGCTGGAGGAACCTACTGGTGTGTTCAAAACCACGGTTCCTTCGCTGTATTCCTGATTGATTTCTGATAGGTATGCAGCTCTGACGGAGTCTTGTGGAGCTGTGGGCTACTAAATCTTGCTTTAGGGAGAGAAAGGTGCAAGCCCATGCTCACGGCCTTCGGGCATTGAAGACGTACGGAAAGGTTAGGATTGTTTTGATGCAAAGATACGCTGCAGCAACCGTTATGTCCAATGCGGACTGCTTGATGGATGGCCTGAAGGTAGCCTTTTAGGGAGCGTAGTTCCTTCCCCATTACTGTATCTAGATAAATTTTTGAGTCGATTGTGTTTGTCTGGAAAACTATGGGATAGATCGGGTACATCTTCCAAAAGTAAAACACCCAAGCCTTCCCACTTCGGAGAAAAAAAGATGTGAATGGCTTTCACTAGTGCTTCGTGTTGGGTAACGATGCACCCATCTTCATGGTATCTGATATAATGAAAATTGTAGATATTATTTGGCATTCTGTGCTGGCTGCGCTGGCACTCTGCGCTGGCTGCGCTAGCATGCTGCGCTGGCTGCGCTGTCACTGTAGTTACAGTTTTATTCTCAATTATTTTTAGAGGGGGCTTTGCGCCGTGCTGTAGCGGTGCCAATAGGGCACATAGGTACTGTATTGGTGCTACGGATTGTGAGGGTTGAAAACTGTATATAAGGGGCCGAAAAATATGAACCAGGTGTTCCCGATTCTGGAACTGGATGGGGGCGTCCTCAGTAGTTTAAATATTTCGCAGGAGGCAATGGAGAATTCTAAGCCGTTCGCGGATATTTGTGTGGACTGCCTGGGTGGAATGGATATTTTGGGGGAACTGTTTGGCTCTGATGTAGAGGACTAAGATATTAAGGAAAGAATCTAGATATTTATCTTGATAGTATCTGATGTTAGTCTTTGTCGTTCACACGACTCCATTTGATGCATTTTATGGTTCTCAGTATGTTTCTTTGAGACTCTAGGGATACCCAAAAATTCTATATAAGCCGAGTAAACTGCTTCCTCTTGTGGAGGTCAAGCAAGTTGGCAGACAACTTCAAGTCAAGTCCCGAGTAGTAGGAAGTTGATAGTCAACTTCAAACCCAAGAAACCTTTTTCCTACGCTGCTCACAGAGCATCAGTAGTAGACTCTGCCCCTTTCATACTTGCTTGTAGCCCTCTCAACTCTCTTCTATATACACTCCTTCTTGCTCGTTCAACTATACCACGGTAGCACATTTGTCGCTTGCAACACCTCCTTCTTGGGGTAGTTGGTTCTGAGTATCTCTTCTCCCGACGATTTACCCCTATCGGTATCACAGCTGTAAGTGGACATTGCGCACATCATCGTCCCGTTGGACAAGGACAGCGTTTGTTGTAGCTTCTAGACCATTATCTGCACGACCAGATCGAATAGTAGGCCACCGAGTGGGTCACCCTGTTAGGTACCGGCGACGCTGCACATAGTATCGAACCCCGTCTAAAAATATGGTGGGTCGTTGTTGTAACAGTACTGTACAGTACTCACATTGGCAACTGGGGGAAACCACGCGTAGGGGCATATTGAGATGGAATGAAGCATAACTGTTTATTATAGTGACGAAGCGGCTCCATGAACAAACTGGTCCTCATGCATAGACACGCAGCACAAGCTGTACTGTCTAACCGGAGAAAAGTTTGGGTGTTTTACTCTTGGAAGATATATCCGGTCTATCTAATGATGCACTCTTCCAGGCACGCTGCAGCAGCCGTCATGTCCAATGCGGCCTGCTTGATGGCTGGCCTGAAGGTAGCATTTTAGGAAGCGTAGTTCCTTCCCCATTATGCTGTAGGTATACCCTTTTTGAGTCGATTGCGGTTGTCTGGAAAACCATGGGATAGGTCGGAAATATCTTCCAAAAGTAAAACACCCAAACGTTTCCCTCTTCCTCGCCTGCCTAGACCCGCTGATGTAGCCACGGGCTGGGGGCCACAGACCCGTTCTTGTTTCCGCCTCAAACGGATGGCTGGATTATGGTCGGTGCCCTCAATGCCCAATCTCCCATCCCGCTGTTCCCTACTACACCAGCAGACACCAACCCCTATGGTCTCCTCGAACACATTCCCGCCCCCGATGCCGACATGGATCCTAACGCATGAATCTCCCAACTGTGAATCTAGTTTCAGGACCATCCCAGTCACACCTCACCTTCCGCTCCCTCCTCTCCGTCCCCTTCCCTGTTCTCACCTTCATTCCTCGCTCAGTCCAAGCCGCGGCCTAGGACTTATACTTTGCCGGCTTGTACCGCGTTATATCTGCTCCATCGCCAGAGCACAGGACTCGAGCCTTTCTGGAACTTCTTGCCATCCCGAAGTTGGTTTTCCGACACAACCGCCCCGCGTTCTTGGCCTCCGCCGCAGGGAAAATTGCTCCAGCCTTGTTGACCGCATCCGCATGGCCTCTAGCCGCCTCTATGATGACCTCTTCAACGAGGCCCCCTCGTTGTTCATCTCCGCCCTCCCCTCTCCGATTCCATCCCCTCCCACCCTCGCCCGCCCCGACACAGCTCTTCGCAGATGCTGCCGCTTCCTCTCCCGGGGTAATCCTTCCCGGGCCACAGCAGCCCTTCTCCAAGGCGATCCCACACTCCCCCCCAGCGAAGCTACCTTTAAATCCTTGGCTTCACTTCATCCCCCGCCCTCCATTCCAATCACTCCCATGCCCCCTCACGGTTTGCCTCCGGCGCTAAAGTTCTCGGTCTCGGATGTCCGCCGTGCCATTCACAGCCTGGATCCTTCAACCGCTCCTGGGGCCGATGTTCTATCCCCAGTGTTCCTGCGAATGCTGCTTCGCCCGGCAGGTGGGGTCACGCCCGGGAGGGGTTGCCTACATGCCCTGACAAAGTTCCTCAACCTCTGTTTGAACGGCGATCTTCCGGCCGCGTGCCGCCCGTAATTCTGCGGAGGCCGTCTTACTGCGCTGCGTAAGCCAAACGGGGGAATCCGTCCGATCGCGGTTGGGCTTCTCTACCGACGCCTAATTTCTAGGCTCGCGGCACACAAAGCCATCCCCGCCATCCGCTCCTACCTTCTGCCCCATCAGGTCGGGGTAGGCGCCAAGAACGGCACCGACGCAATAATTCATTCTGTGCTTCGTCGTTCCCAGAGATCCGAGTTCCACGATCACGTCTTGGTCCAGATCGATTCTCGCAACGCTTTCAATTGCATCTCCCGCCAGCGCATTCTGGAAGCCGTACAGACACATGCCCCAGGCCTCGCACGGTGGGTACACTCTTGTTACGATGCTCCTACAGAGCTTGCTTTCGGACCCTACTATGTCCGTAATTCAGAGGACACTCAGCTAGGTGATCCTCTCGGTCCCTTGCTCTTTGCCCTATCTCTCCATCCTCTCTCGCTATCGTTACAGGAGAAGTTCTCACCTGCCCTGAACGCTTGGTACGCAGATGACGGTAACATTGTTCTTCCTTGGTCCCAAGCCGCCGCTACCATCCGTTTCATCCAGCTTGAAGGAGGTCCACTAGGGTTCCAGCTCAACCTTGCCAACACCCAAGTTTACTGCTTCTCCCCTTCCCACTCCCCTTTGGCACTTCCTTGCCCCTTGTCAAACCCCCCTGGTTTCATCGTGCTGGGATCCCCGATTGGCTCGGACCCTTTTGTTTCCCAATTTTTCGCAGGCCGCCAAAACGCAGTTGACGGCATCTTCCAATCCCTTCGAGACTTGGATGATGCTCAATTGGCTTTCCACTTACACCGCTTCTGCGCGAACGCCTCCAAGGTTATGCACTTGCTACGTACGTTTCCCTCCACTCAATCTGCGGTACTCGCCGCTAGCTTCGATCAGAAGCAGAGGGAAGCGTTCCACCAATTGCAGCTGCCCTGTCCAGAGCGAGCCTGGCTCCAAGCCTCTCTCCACTTCTCCATGGGCGGTCTAGGTCTCCTGCAAACTTCAGACATTACCGAGGCTGCTTACGCAGCATCTGTAATTGATTCTTTTGGACCTATCTCCGACCTGCTCACTCTTTGCCAGGACCGCCACTTGGAAGAGATCACTCGGTCCGCCATCTCGCTCTTATCCTCCCGCCACCCGCAGCTGTCTTCGTCGCTTACAGCTACGGCTCTTTTCAAGCGTTGTTCATCGCCGGTCCCCGGCGAAAGGCTCCAGTCTGCAATCACAACTGAACTCATGCTATCGAAGTCCGATAGGTTGTTCTCGTCCGCGGCAGCCCACGACCGAGTACGCTTCCTCCCCGTGCGCACATCCTCCGCCTCGTCTGTTTTCTCTTCGCTTCCGCACCCCTACCGCGGTACGTACATGTCCTCTTCTACGTGGAAAGTCGCTCTGGCTCTACGTCTCAGCATCGCGCTATTCTTTGAATCTACTCGCTGTCTGGTCTGCTGCCGCCGCTCGGCCGACATCGCACCCGTCTTAGATCCAAGTGGTCAACACGCGTTGACCTGCAAATACGAAGACGGAATGACTCGTCGTCATCACATCCTCCGCAACGTTCTGGCCCGCTACTGCAAGGAAGTTGGGATCGTCGCCCTCGTCGAACATCCGTTCCTCTACCAGGTTCCCGACTCATCTGGGCACTCGGAGTCCCACGCGCTACGAATGGACATTTACATACCCGCTGCATACGGGCTTCACAGTACCGATATCGCCGTCGACGTTAATGTTGCCCACCCCTCCGCACGCCGCCACATTTCGCCAAGTACAGTTACCACAGGCGCTGCCGCAGCACTCGCAGAGCGCGAAAACATCGTCATTACGGCACTTACTGCAACCAAAACAATATCCTTCTCCCCCGTCGGGATTGATATCTTTGGCGCCTTGGGCGACGACGGCAAGGGTTTTTTCCGCCGCCTTGATTCCTTCGCTGCTTCCCGTCGCAGTTCCTCCCCTCAACAGGAGCTCCGCGACTTCGTTACCCGTTTTGCATTTAGTCTCCAAATAATGCAGGCGCGACAGGTTTCTACCCGCCGCCCGCATCCGTAGTTAATTTATGAATACCCTCCGCACGCTTCTGTGCGACATTGTACAACCCATAAAGATTTACCACCGCCAACTGTCCTTCTCTCCAGACTCCATTAAGATTCCCCAGATAGAAGTGTCAGACGACGAAGTAATCTACCCCATCATTCCCCCCCTTAGGACAGATCGAATATAACTTCCGAGAGTAAAACACCCGCACGTTTTCCTTTTCGTCTATGGTACTCCAAATTGGCAGTAACCTCCAATGCGGCTTGTTACTTGCTGGCCTTCTGTCTACTTGCTGGTGGAGTGAAAAGACAATAGCGACTGTTGTATCCTTCCAGGTACATGCTCACTGCCACTAAACAAGTTGACTGGGTATCAGGCAGCTTATCTAATACAGTAAACGAACCTTCCATGCCCCCCATTCTCTTCTGGGTTTACAGTCGATCCTTCGACATTGCAGTACCGCATAGCTTCCTGAAGCTTTAATCTACTTTGCCATCGCAGTAAACCAACTCAACTTTTCCCCATGTCTAAGTATAAAGCGTCCATCTACGCCCCGATTGCCTTTCCCAGTATTTTGCATGGGTGACTGCTGCTTACTTGTAGCGTACTTAATATTGACTTTAGCTCTACAAAGGTTTACATAGCCTAAGCAGCGATGTCTTTGCACTCACCCAAACATATCTGCCTGAGGAAGGCAGTATGCAGTGTTGACAACTCATCGTTAACTGTAAGGGGCTGGGAATCATCTTCTAACGTATGATCTGGCTTTCAATATACAGTACTCCAAACTTTCAGACCCGTACAGTAGCCTTTCGCGTACACCAGGACACCCCCAGTCATGCTTTCATCAGTACTAGCCAATAACCGGTAGGGAGCAAATGTTTGAAAAATGAGTTCAGCTGTTCCCTGAGGGATGTCGTGATGCGAGTTAAAGCTTACAATGTAAAGGACTGGCGGGAAGCCGTCAAACGCTAGAAAACTGGCTCGAGGTCAGCCAACAGGCACGCCCCATTGGACATCGCTGCCGCTGCGGCATGATGTTGTGTTAAGACTTGTTTGACCTTTGCGTAGGTCTCCCTTGCCCTCGTAGCGACGTTGCGTGCGACGTCGGTTAGCAACGCTTGAGTGTCTGGGTTCCATCCTCCGAGGGTAGAGATGGGGACGGGGACCAGCCTACTTCTGGCGGAAGACGCGATGAAGTACTCGTATCTTCTGTGTCTCGCCGTTCTTGCTGCGTTGAGAGATGTGAGCCGGTTTAAAATCCTTACTCTCCTGTTCGAGGGCGCTAAGGGGTTGAATAAGGTGACATCGAAGAAGTCTGTTCCGCCAGTGCGTCCCACTGCGCGAATATCAGGTCTGGTGCCGTGGAGCGGAAAGAGGAAAGTGTGTATATGCTTTATTTTTTAGACGAGCTGACGCGCTGAGCGTGCTTCCCGAGAGGATAGGAGAGGTAATTGAGGATCAGCTTTAGAGTTCAATATATCCCTCGATCAGATATATCTTCCAGTAGTAAAACACCCAAACATTTCCCTATATATCCTTTCCTCATATAAGAAGTGAATATGGGTTTTGCCAAAACCTCATGGCAATGATTCTGAGCACTATGGCAAGAGGCAAGAAGGGGGAATGAGGGGGTTCCTCAACTCTGACAGATGTATTGGCTGTAACTCAGTCACATTGCATATCTGAGAGAGAAGAATGATCAGGAAAAGGACTCGACCAAACATCTGACCTTGAAATTACAGTGTCGATCACTCTTGTAACTCAAAATTTCATGTGCATGCACACTACTAAACAAGTTGACTAGGTACGACGAAAGCATCATCTTTAATGACCTTTAATTAGGTACCAGCTTATCTGTTACAGTAAAGTAAATGAACCCCCGTGTTTCACCTCTTGTAGCGTATAGTCTACCCTTTAGAACCCAGGAATATGAAATGGCCAAAGCGCAGCCGAAATTATAACAGTGGACCATGACAAGCGTAAGCGTAGAAATCGTGCTCGCGGCGTCCTTTCTCACGCGCATTGCATTGACTTGATACGAAGGATGCGAAAAGTTTGGGTGCTTTGGCTGTTGAAAGGGGGGTGAGAGGTTTGGGTGTTTTACTTTTGGAAGATATATCTGATTTCTCCCATAGTTTTCCAGACAACCACAATCGACTCAAGAAGGTATGCAGACAGATGCACAGGGTGTGATCCAGGATTATGGAGGAAGAAGATAGGGAAAATGAATATGACATGGAGGTTGCGCATGAGGTGAGCCACGGATATCAGCAGGGAACGGTGCCCATCTATCCCCAGCTGCAACATATTAGCCAATGACAGCTGCCTGGTAGTCAACGGGGAAAAGCATGCTTGGTTTATCTCGAGTAGTGTGCGGGAACTATTGAGTCATATTCTGGATGAAGCCCAGAGAATCCCGGAAAAGGGGCGAAACTTTCAGGTGGTTTATTATTGGAGAAGAATGATGGGTAATAACTTCGAAAAGGTAATCGCAGTCTTCACAATTACAATTGGGGAGAGAGGTGACCCTTTTACGCAATTTCAACATACTACAACCGACCATATCTTTCAAATGTTAAAGCACCCAGCATTCCCCCCCATTATATGAGAACCACACTCAGGTTCGACTAAGGCCAATTTTGCGAGTCCTTTGAGTAATATTTGGGGAAATTTTGGATTATTTTTATGTAGGGAAGATGTAGTCGGTTGAATCCACGCCGCAGGAAGCGTTTTCATAAAAGCTGCACGTTCATTGCTTTGCTGATGAACACTTTACTTCGGCTTGTATACTTTCTATGAGACCAACATCGCAAGAGCAGAGCAGGTAAAACTAAAACCTACAATTTTGGTTTGGTTCATCTTGCACCAATGCAAGGGGGAAATTTTTGGGTTATTTTAATGCATGGAAGATGTGGTCGGTTATATCCACGTGGCTAATGCATGGGGGAAAAATTGGGGTGTTTTAATGATTGAAAAATAGGTTAGCCTATGTTCCAAAGCTTTGCGCATCAAATAATTCTTACAAGTGGTCGGCATGAGGGAACCAAGAAAACGGAATTAATCCGGTTCAAAGTCGCTAGAAGGCTGACGCGAGACCAGCCAGTAGGCAGGCCGCGTTGGGCGTGGCAGCGGCCGCAGCGTGCCTTCGCATGCATATCCCGCGAACCTTCCCGTATGATTCCATGGCCCTGACTGCAACGCTTCTTGCCACTTCGGTTGTGACGGCGAAAGCGTCTGGATGCCAACCGCCGAGGGTGGATATGGGCACAGGGACGGGTCTGCCTCGAGAGGAAGTAGCAATGAAGGGTTGATACTTTCTGTGCTTCGTCGCTCGGGCTGCGGTAAGGGAGGTCAAGTGGTTGAACTAGATTAGGCTCGTTTACCAAAACTTTCTAATTGACTTCGTTTCTGACTACTCTCTGCTACAGTACAGTACAGCACAGCACATGTAGCGCTGTCTGCTGATGAAGCAGACAGTTGTGATAGTGGGGGAGGCATATGATTGCAACTTCCCACTAACACTACATGATGCCGTATAATGACAGGCAGCCGTCCTTCTTGTTGGCGGCCTCGCCTACGACAGGCCACCTCATGCGTGGTTGTTGCTCTCATACCCCGCCAACATGCGCTTCCTCCAATGCTCCCTCCTGTCCCTCCTGTCCTTTGCTCCACGAACGGCACCCTGTCCCTCTTTCTCCGTTCCACGCGGACATCCTGTCTTTTTAATCCGTCCCTCACCGTGATCGTCCTCCAAGCCGTTACCATCAGCAGCAATTATTCCATCCATTCCATTAGAAACGTCCAATCTAGACTTAGACTGCTGAGACGTAACGTCACTAAGGCCACTAACAGCCTCTTCCCCGGCGAATGTCTTCTGACCCATCTTAGCCCTCCTCCTCTTGCTCACACATCCCACTGCCACTCTCTTTTGCGCAACTTTCGCCCCGCCAAAGAGGCGTTGCACATCGCCCGGGAGAAAGTCATGCCCCAGGAGCACATCCTGCTCGCCCTTGCAGCAGGAGTCGGTAACATAGTGCCAACGGGCTTCGTTGAGGTTTGTGCGGATGTAGTCGTCGTCATCGTAATGGATAAAGAAGGTGGACCAAGTGGGCCGAACGGCGCGGGCTAGAGTGCCTCGGAAATAGCGTTCGCAAGTGGGCCAGTAGATGTCGACACGGTCATGCAATGCGGGTGGTTTCGGGGTGCTTGACATAGTAAACTAGGAAGATTTGCGGTAGAAAGAAAGTTGGTGGCTGTGGTGTTTTAGGTTGGGAGACAGGAGAAGCGGAGTCTTAATATCGTGGAGGTGCAGATGTATCTGGGAAAGGGATGGGACAGAAATGGGTACGTGGTGGGAAATGTGGGTTTATATTCTGTAACTTGCCGACAAGGCTACCGGGAAATGTTTTGGTGGTTTACACTTGGAAGATACGTACGGCTAAGTTCCGGAATTATCCAGATAGTGACTATGTCGTAAACATGAGTTAACATATGTGACAAACCGCCACGCACCATCGCTACTTACTGAACCACCGCCTCGGCAAGGTCCAGCTCCTCTGCTTGGTCAACGGCGTCATCGACGCCGTCGTCGTCTTCACAGTTGAAGTCAGACCAACCCATCAATGGGGAAACGTTTGGGTGTTTTACTGTTGGAAGTCCATCAATGTCAAAGGAACAGAGAGGTGCATAGTTCCGTACGGCCCTGTTTGAGCCAGGCCGGTGGCCATCTCCGTCCTCGAAATAACCTCACCCGCGCGCCAGTTGACGTCTGCCCATAGGCGCGTTCGGGGTATTTGTGATAGGGGCGGCTTGCAGGGAAGATAGGGGCTGCTCATCACCAGATGGTGACGGGCGTGAGGGTTTGGGTAGACACGGATTGTTAACCTTGGGCTTACTTGCGTTGACTCCTTTGGACAGGTGGCCAAGTGAAAAGGAGCAAAATGCCGTCTCGCGCGTTGTGCCGGCATGCGATGCCCATGTGCGATGCCCGGCAAAAGGGGGAAGAAAAAATCCACCATCACAACCGTGGCGAGCCATGGGTGTAATCGCTTGAAAAACTTCCGCTGTAAGCGCGATACTTACAGAAAGCAACGGCGACGAAGACAAGTGCTCCAGAAGAACGGCCTTGGGTACGACCAGCAGGACCGTTTGGCTCCGGAACCCTCCCATGCTGGCCGGAGGGCCGCCAGGGTTGAGTGCGGCAGAATGTACTGAGCGTTGCGGTACTTGGTCGAGGGTGAGAGCCTTCCTGGCGCGGGAGAAACCTCCACCTGAGAAGGCCATATCCCTAGCCGATGCAACTAGAGTCCCGCAGACGTAAGTGCGCGATCCGCAAGACGCGCGAGGATACGAGTGCTCGGCGCCTGCGCCTGATGCGGCGCAGGCGCCGAGCGTGGCAGAATGAAGGTTGGAGAAGGGCAGTCTAGGGGGAAGGGGAAAGGGTTTAAAGAAGATGTGCGTGTTGGCTACGTAAAGTTTAGTGCGGTGAATTAAAACAATAGAGAAACAAATAACACTTTATCAAAGCAAATAGCTAACAGCAACAGGGATAACTAAACAAGTACGCATTACAGCAAACAGGGATAACTTGTGCAGCTTACTTGCTCCAGTAGTTGGGACTGATTCGAACCTTTTTGTTGAACGTTTGCTCAAGACAGAACTGGTGAAGGCAGGGTTAAAAATGCTTGATCACTCGAATCTCCGGATGCTGCTGTACAGCGGCTATGGGCGCGGGGCGCTTCTTCCGGGGATGGTACCCCAAAGGGGTGTAGTGTGAGAGCTTCCGTTTGGTGCCAACCTTACTTGTCTTGAGTGGACGTACGCTGCCAGCAATGGCCGGCCTGGGGAGGCACACGAAGGGGAGAGGATGTTCCAGCGAAAGAGTGAGTGAGTTACCAGGACCGAGATAAATGACCGGGAGTAATGGAATGGTGGAATTGGATGAGGTGATCGGCGTGTCTCCCCAGACGCTGAGATCTTTGTCCGGTTCCACTCGTTCCATCATGCGTACGCTTGGGTAAACTCTTTTGATTTGGTGTGTTCGCGTCGCAAGAGTTGTAAGGAGAGTAGCGCGGTCATACGCCCGTGACCACTATGCGCGTTGATCCTCTGACCAGAACCAAATCAACACTTCCACCGGTTGCTTCGTTTGCGTGACACTTGCATCATCATAAATCATAACATAAAATCATCATAAAAAAAATCAAGAACAAAGGACAGCTTGTGATTGGGCCATGAAGGATGAATGGAGGGAGGGAGGCGGGAGAACAAGCGACGACTTGAGGGACCAGAAGTTGTGCCAAAGGTTTCCAAGTTGTCGGTTATATAGACCTGTTCGACGGGTTTTGATCGCACATCAAGTCCTTGTGCAACGGTAAGCTACCAACGTGGCCATATCTCGAGTGGCTTACAGTCCGATGGATGCAAATGCAACCGAGATGCAGACGTGACAGCGTGACTTGCTTCCAGTTGTGAATCACAGCCACGTCGAAGCCCCCTTATCATATTCACCCATAATTTTCCAATCATTCCACCGAATCACCAAAAATTTCGGAGGCCCACTTTCAAGCCACAGGCCCAAGATGTGGACAATACGGTCCAATCTCAATGTCAATTGTCGCATGGTGCGACAGGGCAGCAAATTTGGCCCCTCAGAGAACGTTCCATAAAGGGTCGTTCGAATCCGTAGCAGTTTTGAATGTATAACGCACGATTGCCTGTGCGACAATGAGTCGGCTGTTGAAAAAAGAATCCATCGCAGTTCCAAACACACCCCTCCGAATTACAAGTACGCAGCAGATATTCAAAGTTCTCTCCCGCTTCTGTAAGGAAGTTGGTATTGCTACACTCGTCGAACATACGCTTCCCGTCCAGGATCCCAATTCTTCTATTCATTGGGAGTCCCGTCCATTACGAATGGACATCTGCATTGCGGGTGCCCACGGTATTCACACAAGTGATATTTCCGTCAACTTTACTATTGCCCATCCTTCTGCTCGGCGCCACATCTCGCCAAGTACGGTTACCACAGGCGCTGTCGCGACATTCGCAGAGCGCGAGAAACACTGTCTTTACAGCGATTACCGCCACCGACGTGATATGCTCCTTTCCCCCGTTGGGTTTGATATATATGGCGCACTGGGTGACGAGGGCCACAGGTCTTTCCGACGCCCCCTTCCTGCACTACGTCCCATCGTGGCTCCTCTCCTCAGCAGGAACTTCGCGACTGCGTTACTCGCTTTGCGTTTAGGCTCCAATTTATGCAGGAATGACAGGTTGCCACGGGCCGCCTGCCTGCGTAGCTGTTCTCTGAATAATCTCCGCACACTTTCGTTCCTTAGAACATATGAAGATTTTCCGTCCCTCCGCAGATGCCCACATTGCTCATAAAGTACAATACAGTACAGTAAGTAAGTACTGTACTGTACAAAGTATTACAATATGAAAAGCCAGAAATTTCTTCGCGTAGAAGAAAAAAAGGAAATTATGAAGAAAATCAAAAGGATGAAAAATTCCTGCGCGTAAAGAGAATCAAAAAGAGATGAATTTTCGGCGCTTAAAAAGAATATCTTCATTATATCTTCCAAGAGTAAAACACCCAAACCTTTTCCCCTTTTCTCGCACACGAGTGACATTACCCATTATCCTGAACACGTCTAGCATACACCGGGGGATTGCTGAACCGCACTTTTCAAACAATAAAGAACCAAATCGATTCTCCTTTTCTCTCTTGACAGGTGGATTAGGTGAAACATGTGGACCTGGTGTCTTGCTCTGTGCGTTAGAGCCATTGCTAGTTGCATATCCTCTATTAGTTTATGTTACGTTCTTTTCTCAGATTACACTGTTTACAGTGGTACCAGTGCACCTGGGATAAGAGAACAGGGGATAGTTGAAGATATTACGAACTTTACGAAGAGAACAGGGTTGGATTCTTGGAAGTTTACGGATCCCTGCATTACCACAGACTGAAGTTCTTGACTTTTCCCAATACCTTCTCCACTTCAAACAGAGAGGAAGGCAGCCGGGTTTTTGCTAAAAGAACAGTAGAGACGATAGTAGTGGGTTTCAGAAAGTTGGGGCAAAGTGTCAATGGAATGTACCTAGATTCTCACAAGAATCCAGATGAGCTCCCTGCATATAGACAGTTCTGTAGCTCTACTCTAGAACTTCTATACTTTTTTAACTCAATGTAACTTACTAGAAAGTAGTGGTGTGACTATAAAATTGTACTATCTAGAATATAACTGGTAAATAAAACGATGACGTGGAGCTCCACGTCAAATAAAAACATTGAACGAAAATAAAACTTCTAAATTCATTCAAGGAGATGCAGTTTCTCTGTTACACCACTGTGTAATAGAGAACTGAAACAACAAAAGCGGACAAGTCTATATTACAGAGCGGTGTAACAGAGACATTGTTACACTATTCTCTTCTCCGTGCTGTTGACGTCCTCGTCAATGGAATACGGTAGTATTTTGTGCTTCCTAATACAGTGCTCAAAAGCCTCAGAATTATGACATATCCATCTTCCTTAACATCTAAAAAGTCCCTCGTTGGTTGTCACTCCGCATCATGACGTGGGTTACCACGCATTGAACATAGGAACTTGTATCCCCGGCAAACTTTCTTGTGAGCCAAAACAGCCTCAATTTCTTGCTCTGCCCCAGTGGGCAATTGAAATGGTTCAGGAACAGGAGGAATAGGCACAGAAATGTCATCCGGCTGCTCCAAATGTGGTTTTGTTGAATGATATCAATGATTGGATGGATCTTAGATTGAGCAGGGAGATCCAATCGAAAAGCATAATCAACAAGGAGCTCCTTTACCAAAAATGGTCCAAATCTTCGCGCACCAAGCTTTTTCGAATCCTGCGACCTAGAGTAGACGTCGGTGAACAATGAGTGATTGATCCATAGCTTTGAGCCGCCCTTATAATCTGAAACCTTGTATTGCCTCAAAGCTTAAGCAGCTTGTCGGGCTTTTGTCACTTTGTAGACATATTTCGCATCCTCAAGAGAAAACTTGAGCTTGACATGAAATTCGTCCAGACTCTGAAGGGTTACGCTGCTGTTAGCTAAAGATTCTAACGGCGATTTATGTATTTGTTCAAGGTCCATCTCAAATGGTGGCATACTCAGATCGTCGCTTACAGCCGAATTGTGTGCAAATTCTGCGGAAGGTAGCAGTTCATCCCAGTCATCCTGATGATACGAACATTAACAACGAAGATAGTTCTTCTCGATCATACTATTCATAGTTTCGGATGCACCATCTGTTTGTGGATGTGGGCCAGTAGACATTCTTAGTTTCACCGCACGAAGATTCATCAGTGCCTTCCAAAACTTTGAAACGAACTTGCTATCCCTGTCAGAGGTCACATCGTCCGGCAGCCCGTGGGTCTTAAAGATATTCAAAAATAAGTCAATAGCTGTGTCTTCAGCAGTATCAGACGTTTTTGATTTCAGAAAATGGACTCGACGAGTAAGTCGATCAACCCAAGTCGTAATTGCATCATGAACGTTCTTCTTCTTCGGTAGCCTCACAATAAAATATGTGGCTAATGGTCTCCATCTGCTGTCAGGCAATTCCAGCGAAATTGAATCTGTCAACCTTTTTGATCAGAGTCCTTATACTTCTGACAAGTAAGACATCCTTCAAAGTAATTCTCTTGAAGGAAAAAGATGATGAAATTCCTTGGGGAGGAGCAGCCTGGTCATTGCCAGTCCTTCATCCCCTGTCTTTTTATTGAAAGTGCACTGCGCTGTCAGTTAAATCAGTGCAAGTATGCAATGCTGTCAGTTAAGGCAGTGCAAGTATGCAACGCCGTCAGTTAAGGCAGTGCAAGTATGCAACGCCGTCAGTTAAGGCAGTGCAAGTATGCAACTCTGTCAGTTAAGGAAGTGCAAGTATGCAACGTCAAGTTTGACCAAGTACTGACTGTAGGTTCTAATTTGACCAAGGTTCTAATTTGACCAAGGCTCTAATTTGGCCACATGTACACTTTTCAAGTTCCAACACGTGGAAAAGTGAAGTTCCTCTCTCGAACATCTCGGACACCCCCTTTCGAACGATATCCCAGGAATCTAAGAGAACTTGGCAAGGATAGTACAGCCAACCCAAAGGCGGTGCTGGGTGAAGTCGCTGCCTGTGAGAACCTTAGTAAATGAATCAGCTTTGTTCCTCTCCGATGGCATATATTCAATTGAAACAGTGCCATTCTCAACAGCATCATGAACATGCCAATACTTCATATCCACGTGACGAATGCGTCTGAGGTTATAAGCTCCATCAGACCAACTAATTGATCCAAGATTATCCTGAAATAAAACTGTAGGCTGTTCCAGCATGTATCAAAGTTCCTCAAGTACATTTCTAATCCATACCACATCCTTAATGCAGGTTGAGAGGGCAATAAATTCCGCCTCGGCAGAGGAAAGTGCTACGCATGTCTGCAGCTTAGAACTCCAAATTACTGGGCTCTTTTTGACCATCACGATAAGGCCAGAACGCGAACGACGTTTTTCCTTATCTTGTCCCCAGTCTGCGTCTCAGCAGACTTCCAATTTGATTTTAGGGCCGTCAGCTTCGGGATTCTTTAAAAGTATCCCCATATCTTGAGTTCCCCGAATGTATTTAACGACATGCTTGGGCGCTATCCAATGTTGTGAGGCAGGTTCAGCCATGAATTTTCCAAGCATGGAAACTGCTGTATTCAGGTCAGGTCGGGTTCTCGTGCAAAGATAGATAAGAGAGCCAACCAGCTTTGCGTAGGGCACAGATTTCATTGTCTCAGTATCATTGGGAGTCAATTGACTAGGCCTATCACAAAGCGTATGTCCTAGAAGAAGTGGGCAGGGTTTAGGCTTTGCACTTTCCATGTTGCTCCTAGAGATGATTTCACTAGTAAAGGCAGATTGAGATAGAAATATCCCATGAGAAGTGTGGTCTAGTTTGACTCCTAAGAAAAAGGTTGGCAAACCAAGGTCTGTAACTTGAAACTTCTTTTCCAAATGAGCTTGGACTTGCTCAATCATGTGCCGCGTTCCGAATAGTAAAATGTCATCCACATATGAAAGTAGGTATACGACACGTCCTTTTGATTGCTTAACAAAGACACATTCAGTTGACTTTAGAGGGTAAAAACAAGCGACTTCAGGTCCTCGCTGAACGGTTTAAACCAAAGCTTGGGCGCCTGTAGCAACCCATAAAGAGACTTCAGTAAACGAGCAATGCTGCCATCAGCATCTGGAACCCCTGGTATTTTGGGAAGTTTGAGCCATGGACGAATAGGTGGGGGCAAAGTAGCATGTAAGAAGGCACCCTTAATATCCAAGTGTTTTTGACTCCAGTTAAAGGCAGGGGATAGAATAAGCAGTGGACGAATCATTTCTATGCAAGCCACAGGAGCATACAAGTCAGCTGTAGGTATGTGACGTCAACTCTGGAAATTTCCGCGAGCAACTAGTCGTCCTTTGAATCTGGCAGGCTTGCCGTGCTGGTCACGCTTCAAGCGTAGTATCATACCAGACGGTATTACCTCAGCATTGGGAGGAATGTGTGGGTCATAAGTATAGGTAGAAGCCTCTTTCAGAGTAGCAAACTCCTCACTCATAGCATCAAGCCAGTAACGGGCTTCTGGTGACCTGAGTGCTTTCCTAACCGTTGGTTCGTCAGATTTTGTGACGGGAGGCGGAAGTGCAGTGAGCGAATAGTTGACAGGGTTCAACTGCCTTAGATTATAGTGGGAAGTATCACGGGAGACTGTTTGGCTGCTGGTGTTCTCGGATTGCGTTGAATCATCAGAATCACTGACCAGGCCAGGTGTACTTGGCTGAGCAGGAACATATGTAAGAGGATCATTAAATGTGGGACTGGTGGTATGCACATCACTTATTCCCTGTGAGCCGGTACTCGACGTATCAAGGTGATTGAAAGATGAAAGATTAATCTCTACAGAGTCCGTTATATCAGTGGAAGAGTTTGAGTCTGAATCATCTTGATCTGTAGCTGCACTGCGGCGGACAACTGCACTATAACCTGAGAAGGATGATTCATCAAACTTGACATGTTTTGTGCGAATAATATTGCCGTTAGCAGTAACGATCTTGTAAACTCCACCTTGAACATGAAAGAGTAAAATTCCATCTTGTAGTCGTTTCTCAAAGGCTGGTAAACGCTTGACATTGGGTACGTACCTTGCAAGGCATCCGAAAGGACGAATGTACTTATCATGGGAGATTGCTCTCCATACATGACATGATATGGTATTTCCTTAGTGACTGAATGGGGAACAATGTTCTTAGCCTGCACGACATGCTCAACTGCCTCAGGCCAGTACCGCAGAGGAAGTTTCGCTTGGGCGAGTACAGTGCGAGCAAGTGATAGAATTATCCCATTAGTGCGTTCCGCCAATCCATTGGAGGAGGGTGTATGCGGGGTAGTGATTGATATGTTCACACCCTCAGCTTCAAGTGAGTGTGCAGCCTTATGGAAGTGGCATGATCTTACGACGTGTCCAGATTGCCGCTCAAGTTTGCGCACAGATTCAAGTACAAATGTACTGGCATTCCCTTTGGTCTTCAATGGTGAAGCCAAGATGGGACGAGAGCGCTCATCTGTTATAGCAGCAAAATAAAGATGCCCTGAGTGTGGCATTGGATTGACTTGTCCTTTGACATCAAAATGTAGGTGGCTAGGCAGCAAGGCTTTGGTGAGAGAACCGCTGAACCTCTTCCTATACTTTCCGGTTAGGCAATATTCAGATGATTGTTTAGTGCAGGTGGGCTTGGGAAAATCACCGGATACAATTAGTTGGTGAATATTGTCTCGGGTTCCGAAATGGGCAAGACGATTATGCCAAATTTTTAGATATTTCTCGGGTACCTTCTTCTTAGTGTTGGTACACAACGAAGTAGAACTTTTAAAGTCAGTATCGTGTCCTTTTTCTTCATGTTCTTCGTCGTTATGATCATACTCCGAGTCGGTGTCTGAGTCAGTTCCTTGGTCTGAATCGTCAGTACTGTCCGTTCTCTCGAATGTTTCATTACGTGACCCAATGCTTGCACTGATATCTTTCGTTGAAACTTCTGTAGAAATAGAAAGACTGCTTGAATATGTGTCATCATCTATGCTAATTTCAGTCGATGTATCCTGGTCAAGCTCAATGGTAGGACCATTTGTTTTAAGTTGTCCAAAGAGAGCAGACCTCGCAATGGCCATCATTGCACGTTCAGTGCAGGTGGTATCATCATTAACAGCTACATTGCATTTGTTGGCTTGACGGTCTCCAATGTAGTACAGTCCGTCAGCCTGTCTCGGTGCATACCCAATTATGCGAAAGTCATCAATTATATCGATGAGTAATGCCCTTTGCGGACCAAATAGGGTGCAAATGCCCTTAGATGCCAAGGCAGGGAATGAGAGAAGACTCATTGAGAGCCTAGGAACAACTAGTGTGTTGCTCAAGGACACATTAGTAACCCCTTCTTCTCCTGACCATGATACCTTACGGGTGCCCCGACGATCTGCGACTAGCTTGGAGTCGTCTCCAAGAAAGATGGGAACTTTTCATTTCTCAGCTTCATAAACGAAATCTGTATTGGGCGTCATATGAGATTTTTGTCCCTGAGTGTAGCATGAGTGACTCATTGGTTGACGTGCCGAAATTAGTTTTTGTAATCACACTTAAATTGCCGGACATAGCACGTGCAGTTGTTGCACGGTTCTTGCACTTGACAGATTTGTTCGCCCTCTTATCCTCCTCATCAACTATCCTATGCTATTCCTTTTGGTCAGCAGATTCCTTTCCACTCGAGCCACCTGAGGCTTTACCTTTGAGCACTTTCATGAACTCGCCAGACAGATTGGGCTTGTTTCTGGGGTTGAAAGGATTGAGAAAACAGCGTGCTGTCTTGTGATTCGTCTTTTCACAAATGTGACATTTCCGCTCGCGCTCGTTGGTTAGTCCAACGTTTGCAAGATCGTTGCTTTTCTTTCCAGCAGTGAGAGTTTGTTGCTCTTCAATAATTCGGGTACTGACGCTCTCCCAGTTGACCTTTTCTTCTGCGAGAGTTTTAATTGCGGCCGTAACTGGCTGAAGCTGATCCGCCTCAATGGACGCAATCAGAATTCCAACGGCCATAGCTTCATCGATAGTTGAGCCCATTGTCTTTAGTTTTTCCAGGAGACCACCCATTTTATCTATGTGCCCTGACAAATCGTGTGAGACATCACTGTATCGTAGTGTTAACAGCTCATTCATGCATGAAATTCTTGAAGCGGTGAACTTAGAATCGTATCGTTGATTTAGCTTTGCTAGCATCTTACACAGATTTCCAACCACTGACCTCACGACACGTAACGGTTTGTCAGTGAGTGCACTTATAATGATGTTGCTGGCCAACCTTTGCTTCTTCTTAAAGTCTCTAGCGTGTTCCTCGGATCTGTTCTCGGCGGGATTTTGCTCGTTCTCCAGAACATCAGTAAGATTCTTTGCATCACACGCAGACTCGACGCGAGTGCGCCATGGAGTGTAGTCTGATTTGGGGTCCAGGGGCCGAATCTTGACCTTGTCGGATTCTTCCATTGCAAAGAGTTGAATAAGGTCCCTGAGTGAAACTTGAGGAGGTAGAACTGAGTACCGTAGCTTAGATGCAATGCGATGCTACCATCTTGAAGGAAAAAGATGATGAACTTCCTTGGGGAGGAGCAGCCTGGTCATTGCCAGTCCTTCATCCCCTGTCCTTTATTCAAAGTGCACTGCGCTGTCAGTTAAATCAGTGCAAGTATGCAACGCTGTCAGTTAGGGCAGTGCAAGTAGGCAACGCTGTCATTTAAGGCAGTGCAATTATGCAACGTCAAGTTTGACCAAGCACTGACTGTAGGTTCTAATTTGACCAAGGTTCTAATTTGACCAAGGTTCTAATTTGGCCACATGTACACTTTTCAAGTTCCAACACGTGGAAAAGTGAAGTTCCTCTCTCGAACATCTCGGACAAATTCCGTACATCTCGGATTTTATGTTTGCAATGGAAGTTTTCTAATCTGGACTGTGTCTTCGTAAATTTGAAATGTCCACCGACTTTGGAGTCGTGAGCAATTTGCAAAATATCTGACGTTAACATTCTCTGCACACACAAATTACCATTTTAAAACCACCTGGAACCATCCTTTCGGAACGTTGGCAGAAATTTCCTAAGTTTCTGCCTCTGAACCTCATTCTTTGGCCATTCTCCTTCCATGTACTTTACCACTTGACCGAAGAACTTGTCGTCATCATACCAAGGAATGATCTGATCTAAATCAAGGTAGGGAACCTCAACGTCATTCACTGAGACGTCAAGATCTCCTCTCACCACACTAGAAGCTCATAATAATGCGTCTCCTAAGACGTGAATTTATCCGGGCTTGAGTATGATTATAAAGATTCCGAAGTTACCGAGAGTCTCCGACCAACGGGCTTCTTTACGACTCTGCTTCGGTTTTGTGAAGAAGCTCTTAAGCACCTGGTTTTCAGTGAAAATCTCAAACTCAGAACCTTCAAGATAGCACTTGACTCTTCCCAGAAAATTAATCAAAGACAGCAACTCTCTGTCATTTGCAGTGTAGTCTGACTCAGTTGGTGAAAGCTTCTTTGAATAGAAAGAAATTACACGCTCCCTTCCATTCTCATTCAACTGTGTTAGAGTTACAGCAAAAGCGAGCTGTGAAGCATTTACATGACCACGAAATGGCTTTTTCCAATTAAGAGAGACTAATATTGGAGCCAATGTCATTGCTCCCTTTAGCTTCTGGAAAGCTTTATCACACTGTTGATCCCATTTCCCTATAACTCGACCTTTCTTTGTCAGATATGTGAGAGGTGCAGCAATTTCGGAAAAATTCTGTATGAACCTACGGAAAAATTGTATAAACCAAGAAAACTTCTCATCTCCGTGAAAGAAATAGATTTTGGCCAGGTCTGTCAGACCTTGACCTTTTCAGGACTGATACTAATGCCGTCTTTCCCAACAATTGAACACAGGAAACCAAGCTCATTCTTAAAGAAAGAGCATTTCATCGGGGATATATAAAGTTTATACTCCTTAAGTCGCTTCAGTACAATTTTCAGATGTCTGTAATGTTCTTCCTTGTTTTTGCAGAAGATTAGAAGGTCATCCTGTAAACAACCAAGAAGACATCTATGCAGTCGTAAAAGATCTGGTTCATTAACGTTTGGAACATAGCAGGAGCATTGAAAAGTCCCATAGGCGTAAGTAGATGCGGGAAATGCCCATATTTTGTATTATAAGCAGTCTTTTCGATGCCCTCTGCTTTCAGCCTTATCTGATAAAATCCTGTTTTTAGATCAAGCTTGGAGAAAACTTTCCCATCTCCAAGCCGGTCAAATATTTCATCGGAACGAGAGCATTTTTCCTTTTTTTGATGCGATTTAAAGCACGATAATCAACTACATCTCTACGATTTCCATTCTTTTCTTTCACAAAGAAAAAAGGTGCCCCATACGGTGATTTACTCGATCTCATCTTCCCTTTCCTCAAAAGAGATTCGACGTATTCTTTTGCTGCTCTGGGTTCAGATGGGGATAACTAGGACAGAGCCCGATGCTGTGCCTTTGCTCCTTCCTCCACTTCGATCTCATGGTCCACTGATCGAATCGGGGGAGCCTATTTGGCAAATTCTCACGAAACACCTTTTTATACTTTTCAAGTAAGCTGTTTAGCTTCCCGTTGGACTATTAATCTTTCATTTCTCTCCAATTGTGACCTTCAGGTAATAGAATTACTTCGAAGTCACCTCCATGCCTCATCATTCGTCTAAATTTCTTCACTCCCAAAGTTGACACATCAATAGAATTTTCAGCATCGGGATCAATGAATGGATTAGAAAAATCTTTCAGCATCACAATTCGTCGTTTGTAATCAATATTTGGATTGTGGGAAACATGCCACGGCATTGCCAGCAGAACGTCATACCTATTGTCTATAGGACCGTTGTCAACACATGAAGACATTTGTCCTCATATGAGGACTACTTTCGGCACTTCTTTTTCAATACAAATTCCTTTTACCTCAACGCATTTCTTGTCTCTCCGCATTATTACATGAGTGTAGATGGCCGATCAAAACAAACTTCGAGATTGCTGAACTCGGGTAAGTCTAGAGCAATTTTCCGTCGCCAACTTCCGCTCTTCGCATGAGGTTGTGAAAACGTCTTCATTTTTGAAGGAAATATAGTTCGTATTATCGGGGGTTTCACAAACGAGGGCTCATGTACACTAAAAATTACTACACTGTAACTTAACATAAGTACCCTTTTTGCAGTAAAAATTTCGGGCTTCCAAAAAATTTACCTTTCCAAAATGTAATGGAAACTGTCCTCATATGAGGACACCGCTAATCTGGATAGACACTAGTAAGGGATATAGCCAAATTAGAAGTGTAGGTATGATCAACTAATCGTATAGTTCCGCTGACAATGATTTCAGATGACTCTTCGGTAATCCCCTGCTGTGAATGAGAAACAACCACTCTTTCACGCCTAATTTCAAACAAATCCCTATTTATCTTCAGGAACTTATTTGAAACCACGTTTGTATTGCATCCATCGTCCTTTAGTACTTTGACTGCTTTTCCATGCAGTTTACCATCAAGCACTAATAAAGGCTTCACTGGAATAGGTACATCAGTGGGCATGCTGCCACCATGATTAGAAGTGGTTCGTTTAGACTCGGATTCCGAGATTCTCTACTATTTCCTGTCCTCTGAGAACTTAGCTCCGGTGATTTCCGCAAAAGTTTCACTCTGCTCATTGGGATATCTGTTCCCACTCACTACTGGTCTCACCTGAGTGATCACTAAGTCTGGTGGACCAACTAGTTTTCCGAGTCAAAGCCATTCAAATCATTTCTGTGTCCTGCCTGTGTTTTTTCGCCACTATGCGATTACCACCCCTTTTACCTTTATTCCCGTTTCTTTTTTTTGTTTTTTCATGGTCTATATCTCACTTTATGGCACGTAAAGCATCTGTTCTCAATCAAGTATTTCTCACGCTGCCAATTGGAACTACGTTCCAGGTTACCTATCTCCATCGCTGTAGGGCCTGGGGCATTTATATTGTTTGAAAATGAACCTCTGCCAGTGAAGAAACTTGTTCCGTAAAATGATCCATCAAAGTTGAGAGCTATAGTGGTAGCAGCTTCGAACTTAGATGGATTACGCTTACAGACCTCCAGCAGAGTATGTGGTTTGAATCCTTAACAGAACCGCGCCAGTTTTTCCGACTCACTTATTCCGGGAATATTGATAGCCAAATTCCTGAACTCCGAGAGATAAGCCACCACACTTGTTTTCTGGCGGAGCTTGGTAAGCTTGTCACAAGCTCCGATAACACTGTCTTGGGGAACAAACGCAGCTTCAACTAGGAGTTTGAACCTTTCCCACATCAATGTTTTCAGAGAAAAGCGTGTACCACCAGTTTGCCGCAGTACCGGCTATAAAAGTGGGAGCAAATTCAATGGCATTCTGGGTACTGATAGCTTCGCTCTTACCCACCTTAATAAGCCTCAGGTACTTTTCGACTGAATACAACCATGACCGAACCGTTAACGCATATCGAGCCCCATCGAACAACACAGGCTTATTTGGTTTGAAGAAAGGAATGTTCAACAACCTCGTACTTGAAGCCTTACACCAACACCTAAACTTGAACACAAGCACTTGAAGTTGAAATCTGCAAGGAATTCGTCCCTGCACGACTGGTTGGCTCCCTACCCGCGGAGAGGGTGACTCAACAGCGGCTTTGATCACACCTACACTACGATGCGACTCAGCAATCCGTTCGGGATATCTTCACCAGTCCACTACCCCGCGATCGGTGTCCTTACCCTATGGGAAAGCCTCTCAAGCCGACCTTAAGCTGGTCCACAACCAAGTAGTGCCTTTTCTGAGCACGTGTTCCTTAGTCCAAGTCCAGTCCAAGTCGAACGTTGAAAGCGTTACCTGAACCCGTGACCCAGTCGGTGCACTTAGCCAGCATCCAACAAGTGCAATAGTATTGTAGAGGAATACTGACAGGGGACCCTCAAATGGGGACTTGGTAAGAAGCACCGCTTAACTAAGGCAAATTTGTTAAGCCCAGCTTTCCAGGCCAAGTATTCTGCACAGGATCACGCAGATTCGTGAGACCTGCACGCTAGCTGTACACGATGACTTAGAGAAAACAGCCTTCGCTACACCCTCACGTTCCAGGTTACTGAGATCTCCAATTAGTAACCGCTACCTGCGCGGAACAATGAGGTTTAGGGTACCTGGCGCTCTAGCCCACAAGTACTCTCCTATACTTGGCACTCCAGCCCAAAAGTACAGGATATGCGATTTTGCTTACAATAAATTGACAGAAAGTTTTTTCCAAATTTAAACAACCCACAAAAAAATACAATTGTAAGAAAACCTCGAACTAGAGCGAGACCAAAGCGAAAAAGCAGCGGAGCCGGCGACGCCGATGCTACCAGAGAAACAGAGGGGAGGGCAGCCAGAGTGCTGCTAAAGAAACAGTAGATATAATGGTAGTGGGTTTCAGAAAGTTGGGGGCAAAGGGTCAATGGAATGTACCTGGATTCTAACAAGAATCCAGATGAGATCCCCGCATATAGAAAGTTCTGTAGCTCTACTCTAGAATTTTTATACTTTGTTAACTCAGTATACTTTACTAAAACGTAGAGACGTAAATATAGAATTGTACTATCTAGAATATAACTAAGTAAATAAAACGATGACGTGGGGATCCGCGTCAAATAAAAACATTGAAGGAAAATCAGACTTCTAAATTAATTGAAGGAGATGCAGTTTCTCTGTCACATCACTGTGTAATAGAGAACTGAAATAACAAAAATGAACAAGTCTCTATTACAAAGCGGTGTAACAGAGACATTGTTACACCACTCGCGACGAGCTGCATCCCGAAAAGGATGCAATAGTCAGGGAAATTGCGAGAAACACCGACATTCTAGCTTTCGAAACTCTGGAGAGGTTGCAGTCGAACAACCCGGCCGTAACAGCCCTTACAGACGCTGCTTCAGATGCCGAATGTCTTGCTCGCCACTTGAAATTTCTATAGTGCAACAAAACTCACAGACATCCAACCAGACATTTTCACTACGGGCAGAAGAAACTGACCATTCGAAAGTAACTGCTTGCCCAACGGTTTCCGTCTTTGGAATTTTTGAGAAGCAGTTCTCTCCAAAGTATATGATTTTTTATGTATAAATTAAAAATAGACCCTAATGCTACGTAAAATAACAGTATTATAGCACGATTTCAGTAATCTAATCTTTGCTCCGGTCGAGTTAAAACAATAAGAATTTGACCTTTTTTGTACAAAGAGGTATTAAGTATTTACTTACACAGTTATCTCGTTCTTATCTTGCACCTATTCCAACAGAATAACTGTATCAAGTTACTCTTGAATAATTTTCTCTTCTAAAGTTTTAGCACTTTAAATGGATTTAGCAGCCAAGCATGGCATGTATCAGTGTAGCAGGGTTTGGAGCTGCCTTATAGATCATTTCTAACAAGTTTGAAGTGTTTCAGCTCTCTGAAGCTGTCGTATTGGATGGAAATATATCCATTAAAAGATATAGAAATAGAAATCAGGTGTTTTATTTACTGTTGGAGATTATTTTGCTGACACGAAGCCCTTTTGTAATTTGGGTGTTCCTGGAATGAAATGGGAGTAGATTAGATTACCTGCTATTCTAGAAAAGAATCGGCTTCAGTGAGAAAAATTCTAGCGCGGTGTATTTTAGAAACGTACTAAAGATAAAAGGGACTGCTGCTGTATTATTCTTGTTCAGAGGTTCACAATACTCCACTTTTTTTGTAACTTCAAATTGAAACAAAAGATTTCTTATTGTCTAATGTTGTCCTCTTACTCAATAAATACTTTGATCTGCACTTGGGGTGCTCCCATAAAATAACTTAAATGTCTCAAAGAAAGCTCTTTAGCCGGAAAAAATTGAGGAGCTTAACTAATCAGAAATTTAGGACCGCTATTGTCTACAGTACCATTGTCCTCATATGAGAAATAGTTTACGGATATTTGTTTAAGTTAAAATATTATTTTTCTGTCGTTTTTTTCTACTCTATAGTTGAAACAGTAGTGAAACTCGATCAAAACAAACTTTTCGGTAATTTTAGAGCTAATCAGGGTACAAAATACTTTATTCTACTTGAGGACCTTTGCTTTTGGTACCAATTTGCCACATTTTATGTTGCAGCTGAATTCTTTAGCCAAAGTGATGTAGAGTTGAAGTAAATGAGCACCTCTTTACAGTAATGATATGTTTTCAGAGCAAATTTTTTGTAAAAATCTACGAGCCCCCAAAACATGTTTTTACCTTCTATACAATTTTGTATGATAAAGAGGTTTGTCCTCATAAGAGGACAGTGGTATCGCGGATAGGAACTAGTTCCCAGAGCGCTTAATTAATGTTACGTAGAATTTTAGACGGGAACTTAAATTTAAATTTTGTTAGAATATGTAGCTGAAATGGTAAATTTCACTGGAAAAATACCCAATAAGCTTTTGAGATATAAACCAATATTAAAGATATGTTTCGAAAACAACGGTCCAAATACGGTGTTATCTTCAAAAACTGAGCGTGGAAGCAGAATGAAAATATCGTTTGGAATATCTGCTCCTTTTGCTTGCTAACTTAAAATTCTGAAAAGAATAAAGATTTTATGTTATATCTTCCAGAATAACAAAGCCATTAGAGTTATTCATATAAAATTGAGTATTTAGTCAATTTTGAAGTAGAAGTCTGAGACGAATATCATGTTATTATTCAGCTCTGATTCGACAACGTGCAACAACCGATTTTCGAAAGAAACATCATTACGTTCCTCTCCATTTTGTACCACAAAATGGCCCCGATAGACTTAGTCTTCTTTTTTGAATTTCACTTCTTCCTTCTCATATTTGTTGAACATTTCAACAATAATGAATGTATAATCCCTAAAACTCCCTTCTTCAAAGCTTAGCATACGTTAATCAATGTCAGTAGGCTAACACTGCTTTAAATCCAGGAATACGGTGCGGTCTGTATTTTATGTTCGTTTATGAGTCACGAAGTACGGCGTATGTTGGCCATGTTGATAGACAGATAGTATGCACGCGAGTACTGATATAGTTGTAGATAGTAAATGTGAGGCAAACCTGAGGCAGTTATGGTGTTTAAATGTCCTTGTACCCCATTTTTGTGCATTCCTCAAATAAAAAATGTAAAGCCTGTAGTGTGGTTGTGGTCAGAGCTTCTTATTAGAGTCGAGAAACAAAATTCGTTACAAATCAGTGTCAAACTAGATTGCAAATTCTTTGTCCTGACGCGTAAAGGACATGTCAGCGGAGAATCGTTTCACAAGATATGCGATCTATTGGAACTGGATAGTATATCAGCAATTGTTCCCTTAGTATATGTAGATTCTACATGTAGGTTGGGCTAGAGCTGTTAATACCCAAAATGCCTTACCCATTATACCAAAAATCGACCGGGACGGCGGGGGCGCGCATAAGGGCCATTATCTGTAATTGCCGCTTCCTGAGATACATGTCGGTCAAGTAAGCGTGCCAGTTTGTTTGCCCTGTCTCATACCTGCATGATTCTTACTAGAGAGCCACGCATCAGTCGGTTTGTGGATCAACTATAGTGTTCCTTTTACAGAGCCCGGAATTCGACGATACCGCCAACTCACACTTGTCACTCTACGCTAACTATTAGGTAGGATAAAGTATGTCTCCATTGCAAATATTTAGACGGAAGTTCAGGTAGAAGAGGATTAATAGTTGAATTTAGTTTGGTAATGGAAAGAAAAATTCCATGAGATATTCTGAAAATCTTTCCCCTGCTAATCACGATTCACGCATCAAAAGATATGCAGAGTTCCTTATTGAAAGGCAAAAACGGGATATCACGAAAAGTTTATCAAAAAATAGGGTATTCAAATAATTCATAAAGTAAAGTACTGTACTTACTGAACAGGGGAATTGGCAATCAAAATTTTTAATGTAGATGCAGATTTTCTAATATTAAAATTCATTGGAGAGCAATCCACCGAATTTAAAATTCGCAATCAATCGAAAATTTTCATTTTTTCTACAAAAAGTATAACGTGGCTAAATATGATGCCTCAACTGCATTAAAACGAGATAGTTCACCTCATTTCACCATATGCATTTAGTTTAATGGTGAACAAATATTTACAGAATGGCCATCATTTGGGAGGATAAAAAATCGTAGCTAGTGATTACACTCAAATTTACCCTCTGTATCAGTCCACGATACCTAAATGTAGCCAAATTTTAGCAATAAACTTTACCGTTGCTTCAATATCAAAACAATAATCAACATAATCATCTTTTTAAAGACTTTCATATGAATGATAAAGGAATGCCAGTGATAATTTTCTGTTAATGTACTGTGAACTGGATACTTAATTTACGGTAACATTCATGTTTTCAATATTTAATAGTCATAAGGGAACTTTTGTTGTCCTTTATGATTTTACAATTGTATATATACGAATATTGGTTTCGTGGTGGGTTTTTCGCTTTCATGAATGTTTTACTGTATGTGAAATTGTCTCCGGTTTCCTGTCTTTTATTGTGTTATTTTTTTGCTATTTATGAATTTGTATTGCATCTTTTTACTTTGACAGTTTCTGATAGGGTAGCAAAAATTGTTTACTACTGCTTTTTGAGATATGATAGCTATAGGAATATGTCAAAAGATGAAATAAAATGGATTCTGCGAGCACCCAAGCTGGAGTCGAGAAGCCAATCCCCATGTTATTCTGAAGATTTCATTGTCATTTTCTTTGTTTCATTGGCGATAACCTGGCAGCTTAACTTTCTTCTCCACCTGCAACATCGTAATATGTCCACTTTGGCTTCGCGAGTCTTTCAAACATGTTATCTGTTTAGGTACCCGTAAATCAGTGCCAAATTCACTGATTTGGTCCTTTTTATAACAATTCATACTTAAATAGGCTAAAATTTCATAATATCATATTGGCTTACATAGGAGACGGAAATGAATGTTAAGAAAAGTTATGAGTTCATATATGCACTGAAGTTCCAGAACAAGTGGTAGAAATAATTGAGTTTCAGTTGGCTATTTCTCAATAGTTTAGCATTCTATTATTTCTTTCATTAACTGATACAGTATGAGCCGATTGGACATCAGTATCTGAATTTAGAATGCATATTTTTGTTACCTCTTATCCAACAATCGCAAGAAAGGTCATTGAATCTTATACGAACGAGTTAAACCTTGAGTATACTTCATCTAAAGTGAGGAGAGGGGCTTCAAATATCAAATATAGAGTGATAAATTTTTCAATTGACAAAAAAACGCCAGTTTCAGTATTCCATATACGAGTAAGATATTTTAATGTATCAATGATATTTCCAAAAGCCCTGCATTGACTTTACTACCGTAAGAAGTATAGATGAGGTACTTTACTTATGATCTGGACAATAAATTACAGGAAGCAAACTTGCGAGCTCGAATGTCTGTGTAAAATGTGAATTTCATTAAGGAGCTAAGCAATTTTAAAAGGGTCTACATAAATGTAAACGTGTGAGATGAGCTTTATTTTCCTTATAGTGTATGATATTTTTTAGCAATTCGGAAACTACGAAGTTGAATAAACTAAATTTGCTTCGTTTAGGATTTTCTGACGGTATACTTTGTGGTCTTCAAATCATAATCTCAGTAAAAGTTTATGGCCGTTTTAGTCCTTTATCTCACCTAGACCGTTAACCCAATTTTAAAGTAGCGCTTCTGGGCGCTGTATACATTGAAATTGTTTGAGGGGCTACCTATGTAGAAACTTTTCCCTTTGAGTAAATAAAATTATAAGCCCAACGGGTGAGGCTCTTTCTTTACGGTATCGTCATTTTTGCGGAATGAACAGGTGTCAGCTCTTTTTCCGGCGTTGTTCAGTCGGAAAATATCTGGGATCTGCATCAATAGCATTGGAAAAGGAAATAAATGTCCATGAAGATTTCAGGTTTATCTTTTCAATGATACCACAAAGGCAACGAGTTTGTGTAGTATATAATTTTGATTGAAACACTTCTTCGATGTATGAATCTTTCACGCCTAATTTTAATCATGCATTATTCTCAGTAAAGTGTTCTAAAGGTCTTGAAAAGATAACCAAAGTTCTTTGAATACGTATTTCTAAGTGTGAACCCAGGAAAAATTAAAAGAGTTTTCCAAAGCGTGGTAAAATTTGTAACAGACATAAAATAATGAATAGTAATAAAAAAGTTGCAGTCATTATAATGGGTTTCGATGGAATATTTACGGGGCGAAATTATTCAATTCCGTATGGAGTCTTCAAAATCAGATAAAAACTCCAATTTACTCTCCAAATGGAACATATATCTTCAAAAGAAATCGAAAGGAAAAAGGAGACTAAATTTTTCAAGATAAATTTTATTTCATAAAAAGAAGGGCCAATTTGGACAAATAGGACTGTAAATTGATATAAATATTTAAAAAATAATTACATACTTTGGTATAAAGCAGCGAAAAGACGAGAAATAAATAGTTACTGCTATTAGTGGCAAAGCCTATTAGACTACATAAATCATTTAGAGCTAGCGTAAACCACAATATAACTTTGACTGGGTTTTTCATCTGGAACAGTGATTTATACGTCAACATAGAGGTAATGGGGCCCTCAGAGAACATTGAACCCCTATACTCTCAGAGAACATGAAACCTCTATGCTCCCCAAAAACGATAAAAGATATAACAAGTGTTCATTAGCTACTTCAGCAATTAAGGACTTAGAACGAACTATTCTGCAATTCTTTGTAAATCGGTGGCTAACAGGCATACGAGAAAATGTAAATTATTATGGGTATCCAGGTTTAAAATTACTTTCGTCGTGAATTAGCGTCTTTCTCCGATAGGAAACCTATTGAAATTGATTGTGGGTTGAGTAAAGATTAAGGTCAACAGAAAAAGTATTATAGGTGAACCATCTTAGATTATTTTTTTTAAAAAACTCTTGTGGGGACTTGATTTACTAATTTTAACTGGTTACTATTCAACTCAGAAAATTTATGACTTCCTGGATGAAATGTACTAGTAAATAGCACAAAATGAAAACAGGAAAGACGGACTATAAAACCCGAACATAAAAGAATTTTGCATGAGGGTACAAATAGTATTCATGTGATTTTATTTACAATTGACGTAACTTTCACCGTTATTAAGTATAAAGATCTGCTTTAGTTATGAGACTTAAGTGAACCATTTCTTCTACTTTGATAATTGCCCTTAAAAGCTACCCTGAGTGACAAAAAGGAAACTTTCAAGATTAATCTTCCTATGGACCATCCATAGGTTAGATCAGTAGCCCTTGACATTAGAGAACAGGAACGAAAAACACACATCTACGAACTAATTTAAATTTCTTTTTGCCAAAATGAAGGAAGAAAATCAATTTGCACAGTCTCTAATAAATAACTGGAATGTTGTGAGACATGAATCGCTTTAAAGATCATTATTTCTTTTGGAAGTAATGCAATCGAAGGCTCCGACTTTTCGTCGACTATCGTGCTTTTGATTCAAAAATAGAAGTAAAGATGCTCTGTACCCTAATTCTGACGCGATAATTTAGGAAATTGAAGGTGTTAGACTCTCTTCTAGCCAGACATGAGATCGTTTATCCATCAAACTAGTGTGAGATCAGACAATATAAAAAACATAATTTTAAAACGAAGGTGCTTGAAATATATTAGCGTACGAAAGGTAATTTATATTGCTCTTCATACATTCTGAGCACACACAAAACAGAAATTACGAAACTTATCCTTTTTTAATGATTTTTTAGATTTATAAATCACCAATCTTAGACAAGAATATCAAAAAATCTACAATAATTATGATACTACACTTAGAAACTTAAAATAAGATCAGTGGTATCTCTCTCCGAAAATTCTGTCGGTTCGAATAGTTACTCTTTGTTACTTCTTGATTTGGGACTTCTAGTTTCATAGCTCAGATATACTACAATCCTCTGGACCCTAATAAGGCAGAAGTTCCGCGAGTCTGCCCAAAAGTATAATTTCTAACGAAGCTTAAGCATTTTTTAACACCCATCCATTTTAAATAGTTCATTCCGATGTTATGTGTAATAATTTATTTCCCTGAATCCGAGAAATAAATTATCGAAAAAGTTTTAATTTAATGGAAAATTTATAAAACACCGAGAAGCTAAAAATGGTAATAGAAATGGGACAAATTTCAGCCGTGGCAGATTTGGTAAATTCATGTTGAGACTGTTCCACTGCTAATATAGAACAGAAAGGACTGCTTATTTGCTTTCCACTTGAAGAGACTGTTTATGAATAAGGCTGAATTCACTGCTAGCGATGAACAGCTTATTGAGTTCACCGCACTTTCGTGTGGATATATTTATTACTCCAATAGATCCTATATTCAAATTATTCACCGAAAAGCACTAAATTGCTTTTTTATAACAAATAAACAAGATCGAAACGTTTGTATCACCTTAGTTATGAGAAATATATATTTTTTCGACAACATTTTCTTTCTTCGTTGAGTCCACACAAAACTTTTTTACTGTCCTGAAAATACTACTAATTGAATAAATCATTATAGTAGAGGCAGTGAAGAAAAAGCCTACCAAGATCCAAGAATATTATCCTGCACTATTTAAACTATTTTGTGCTTTTTTACCAAGCATTGAACTTTTTGGATACGATATATGAAAGTTTTGTAGAGATTTCAGATGTGATGAATGTTCTCGGTACATTACTTTAATATGTTTTTGCTTAAACTGAAATAGAAAAATTTGTGTATCTACTGTAGATCCTCAAAAAATTTCCATATTAACAGATATTTTAATTATTTTATGTAGATAAGCATTTGAAAGGCAGGTAAAGAAACCATCAAACTAGCTTATCATCCGCCACTGAAGGAATTATTATTTACTTCTGAGAATATCCTTATTTAAAAAAATTTAAGGACACGAAGAACAATCGACGAGAACTGGTGGCTAAAATGTAGGTACAAAAAATACTTTACTAGATAATAATAAAAGATATGATGACATTGAATTCTATTGTCCGCGATCAAGTATGTTTTATATATTGAGTCACAAAAAGTAAACACAGATGAACTACAATCTTTTCCAATTTCCGAGTAATTGATATATATACGCTCTGAGTATTCTAATTTATTCGTTTACACCTCACGCGTTTTGATAAGGAGAATCTGAACGTTTTTACTCTGCTCTTAATTATTTGTCTATAATCTGAGATTAAAAGCAGTATGTTTTTACTGATTTTTGATAATGGAGCCGAAGTAAATTAAAAACCGGTCCAAACAAATTTAATTATTCGTGCAATATTATTTTAAGAGCTTTGAGGAAACTGTATTGCTATACCGTTTGTAATGAACTACTTAAAATCTTCGATTTTTTTGTGTTAGTATATCAATCATTAATTTACTACAAAACTAGGTACATTTTTCCACAAATCCCTAACTGTGTAGCAGAGAAAATGCAACTGCCCTCATTTGTATTTTACATGCATAGTATCTATGTACGTCTTCGACATCGAAGCATAGAACCAAATATATATATATATAGAACTTTTTTGAACAAGCTCCAAACTTCAATTATTCAAAAGGAAGGTTGCCTTATAATGGGCTCGACCGGCCATATTTACTGGTTATAGATTATATAATAATTCATTGATTTTCCAAGTGCCAATCTACAAGTTGCAAGTGGACTAATTTGAAGGCTGAAATATAGAATCAAACCAAGTTCCAAGACTTTTATTTTAAGTCTGTATTATCTGAATTTTCTCAGTCCTTATTAATGCCTTCGAACGAAAATTCCATAGTCGGACTCATTTCTGTAAGTTTAAAGTGTTAACAATGGATTAATATATTGAATTAAAATTTAAAAAAGAATGACAAGCATTTCAGTGGATAAAAACTCACAGATTGTGTATTTTTTTTGGAAACATATCATATTCATAAAGTTCGAAAAAGATCCATATTTCAGACCGGCGGATAAAAATAACAAATTTCTATTGTATTTGGGAAAATTAGTTAACATTAACTTTTATTCTTCCATCCAAGGTTATTGGGCTCAGTCTATATCAAGTGTCTCATATTTAGTAAATATAAAGGAATTAATCAAAACCAGCAAAAAATGCTCCACTGATAAGAATTAAAACAAATTAAGGGTGTTTTCTCACCAAAAAAAAGACTTAAGTCGACGCAAAACGTTAGTATTTAAATTTATTTCTAGTAGCATCCATCTTAGGTCAACTACTGTTTTCATCCTGAATTTTTTAAAATTCGAAGTTGTTTCATACGCTACCTCATGAACTTAATGTATCTTTTTAGTCCAAAACAATTGAAATAGCATGAATCAATAGAATCTATGTTTTGAATCGGAATATAAATAAAAACATGTAATATTATGCCGGTTGGCATTGAAATAAACTCTCATAGTGTTTGAAAAGCAGTAAAACCGGGCCTTTAGACAACATTATCTCAAGGTAATTTATAATGAACTCAAATGGCATCCCTATTTCCGGTTTCAAAGAACAGTAACATTTCAATAAATTATTTAATAAATTTTAAAATTACAGGAATATTAATATTGAGTTCAAGTATGCCTTTATAACTTGATAACTTATGTTTGAAAGGAAATTTTTGAATGTTGCGATGTATTTCAAATTCCATATGCTTATAGTTTTTCCGCTTCTATTAATACTCTGAAAAAACTCAATAGAATATACCAGTATTACATAGCCGATTCCAGAGCATTATGGGTATACGTAGTACTTTGGGTGTAAACGCTCATCGTATAAGTGTACCTTTCTTTAACCCCCAAAAGCTGTTTGAGAAACGTAAATATCCAGAACAGTATGTAATATCATAGCGCTGAGATTTGACATCTCAACTACGTGATTTCGATCTCTATGCAATCAATATTTACGAGCGGATTCATATTTTGACAATTGAATAAAATAACTAAATATTTACAATGTATCACTAGAGAATCTAATTAGATAAGGTACCAGACTTACAATTATACATTGTCCATGGGCATTGATAATTCGTGTAGTATATGTATTTAACGACTACCTTTTGTACGGAGGATCTTAAGCGTCCTAGAGAAATTAATTCCTGAATGGCAAGGAATTGCTAGCATTATGATTAGCAGTTAAATATTTAGTCATATTTGTTTGAATTTCTCTGTAATTTTCTTTACCAATGTATCAAATCAACCTCCGTCACGTGATCTCAGTAAAATCAATATTCGTCATACGTTTCGTAAATAGTTTTTTATTCCGAATAGACTCTTTAGCTGCGCGGATGATATATATTTACAAGAATAAACACCATTGTGCTCCTTATTCTGTGCATAGAGCTGGAATTCCCAGGAGTGAACAGTGAGGACATTCCGCGTTATTATTTCGCCGTATTACTGTAACCCTATATTTTCATTGGTAATAGCGGTTTCAGTTGAGTCATAGTGTGAGTTAAGGCTCCTTTACGCGTAGGAGTTGTATGTTTGATTAATCAGTAAATCTATTTCTATCGATACTTTCTTATTTCTACGAAAGTCAAAAACAACTTTGTATCCAAATAAATCTCCTAGAATCCATTATTTTGTAAAATATGGTTGCTCGCAACTTTTCTCTGGCTAACCTGTTTGTACGAAAAAAGTTCTCCACCACTTCTTTATTTTCAACATGCTACGGAGAGAACTTCAGTTTTTGAAGAAAGGTCCTTTCAAATAAATTGTTTGGTACTTTCCAGTGAAGTACTTCTTATATTTTTGTTCGCACTTTTCTTCGAGCAAAATGTCGTCGGAAATTTGAAAGAACTAATGTTGTTTCCGCTACTTCAATAGTCATTCTAACTAGTTTTTTTGTAAAACCAATAGACTGTACGATTTTTTTCTCTCCTTTAAATATTTCTGAAAATACGGGCATCTGCGGGATCAAAATCTATTTCATTTTCTCGGTGGTCCCATTTCAGTCAGACTATCCACACGTATACTTTTAAATGCTGGTCGTTATATGAGCAATTGACCCACATGTAAATTTATATCTCATCTTTAGTTGCATTTCTGATTCTCAGTAAAGGAATGATAAATGATTGCAAGATTTTTCTGATTCCCCTCGAAAATCGGATAGAATATGCTACGTAATTCAAGGACTTCAGTACTACAGATGAATGACTTAGTCTGCAGTATAATTCCTAGGGAGAGCTTTGTTCAGGCCGCCGGCAGATACGTGCAAGGATTTAGGAAATTTTATTGTTCAGCCCAAACCCGGATAAGAACGTGCAATATTGTTTATCTTAGGAATTTACTTTTCTCAATATATTTTCTATTTTACCTTGTGTACCTACTTGCGGTGCATTTTAGAAAGGAAAAATAGTTGCAGGTGAATATTCATGAGAGGAAAGGATAGTTTTAAAATCCTCTTTGCAGAATAACTATTTTCTTTCTGTCAGATTCTGTCAAAAGTATGGATATTTTCAATTCGAGAGGAACACACTACCCGGCCATATTCGTTTCAAATTTTTAATTTCTATTTGGGAAATCTGGAGTTTCCAAAAGAGAATTTGAAACTATGTAATACGTTATTTTCCGTCGTTTCAATTCACTTATACTCGGTATTGGTGCTTTGAAAGTCCAACCAGGCTGCTGAAGTTAGAACTAATCGAGACTCCGGTAGCTACACATGTCTTGCCTCCCTCACCACCATTTTTCTCTCTCAGCTCTGCTCCAGCCTCATCGATCATCAAAACTAGTCCCTTGCCTTTCCCTTTACGAACGATTCTGTCGCCTCTTCCTTTTTCCATCAGCACTACTATCTTCTAGGGCGTCTACTACACTACTAACTGACTCCCACGGATAAATTCGCGGGTATCTCTGTGATTTCTTTTTTCGGTCTACTATGCTCCCGACTTCACGCCCGAAGATGGCGTTCTAATCGCACAACTCATTCTACATCATAGCTATCAATGATTCCTGTAAACTAGCCTACGCCCATCTTGAGGCACGTTAGCAACATATCTCCGCTACCTACACCGACGAGGGCGCCTAAAGCGTACCTTCAAAACTTGGACTGACAATATTGAGATGAGATCGAATCACTTAACCCTACCAAAACGGTTGCTGTGCGGTTAATCACCGTAAGGAGACAGATGATTTGATCAACAAAGCTTGTGACAGCTGAGCCAGTGTTGGAGTATTACACTCCAAAGAGACCATTATACATTGGAGATAAGGCCATGAGATACACCAGGAGGGCTGTTTCCACCACGCTGGAGACAGAGAAATTATTTTTGAAGGGCTTTTTTTAAGCAATCAGCTTTGTGTGTAAATCCCTGCCGCTCTACACATAAAAAGGTGACCAGAATGCAAATAGAAACTGGAAACATCCAATGCCACTTCTACCCTAGCTAGGCTTTCGTCCTCTTTGAATTTATCAAGTATGGGGAAAAAATGGCTGTTTCTATAAAGGAGTCACTACAATAAGCATATTTTCAAGGTTTGAGGCGTACCGAGAGACGAGAAACAAGGCAGTTGTCGGGCCGGAATGGTACGATGAGATTTGTAGAGAAGTGCACATGTGTCGCAAGAGTTTTGTAGCTAGAAGAAGTATATTTAGTCCGTTATAGTTTTAAAGATTACTCCACGTGTTAGCTGTTTATGGGATGGCGACCACTCAAATAAAGTAATGAGACCAAGATCTAGAGAAAAGATCGAGATTGGCGTGATGGATACCTGTATTAAAAGAGTAGTCCCGTCATATAGCAAAGAAAACTTCTGCCTCGAGGCTGTCAGGATTTTTAGTGTCGTTGTGGTTTTGAGCGATATGGAATTTACACATCCCGGGATTTTCTCAATAAATGCGATGTAGGAATATGAAAACGTGATTTTTTGGGGGTTGGAATTCTATATGGTACCCAAATTGCATGTTTTACGCCATGTTTTAATGAAGACCTGAATCATTTATCCAATCATTTATCCAATTTAGCGATTAATGTAGTCAACTGTGTACCCCCACCGTGTTTTGAAGCGGCATCCAGGTGGAACCGCTATCCAAAAAAGTCCCAAAAAAATGATGGAAAACTAGAGGATAGGATATTCGCGGGCATTGTACTAAAAGTGGGCACGACAACTCCATCGAAATACCGCAGGTGGAAAAAATAAAGAGATAAGAATCGTTTCGATGGTACCGATTTCTTAAGCACTCCAAACTTTAGATGCAGCCAAACCGAAACAAACGGAAATAACGGAGCGCAGTAGAACTACATTAAAAGCAGTCGACGCGAAGAGTGGAGTGGCCCTCGTGTCTACTCGACGCCCTTAGCTAAAAGGAGGATGTGGTAAACAATTCAAACTATGAAGATAAAAGGCAACGTACAAGAATATTACTATTAGCTCATTTGAAAAGCTTCGAAATACGGGTAAATTGTGAACTTAGTCAGTCCTTAAGGTAAAGGAACTATATTTGGGGTGCCGCAAATTCCCTGGAGTGAGGCGGTAGCGACTGGTTCCATGGCACTGCGGTTATAGACGAGCTCCTCACAATGAAAGCTTAAGTTAAAATTTTTTTCCAAACAATTCCACTCTTCGTTCAGGATCCAATATTTTTAGTACAAAGTCGACTCATAAAAACCCGCTACCCATGTATCTTTCAAATTTGAGCGTTCTCGATCCCTATTGTGGTTTCATTCACATTCCTGGTCTAGATGGATGTGGTTTTGCAACCAAAAGAAAGCATATATTTTTTAACTCGGTTCTTTCCAGCTCCTTCCCTTACAGTTAAAACCTTCCAAATGGGGAGTGTCTACGACAAGATTGTGAAAATTGCACGAAACTGAAACAATTAATGTGAACTTTGAAATTTTGAACTAACTTTACGACCATAATATTGCACATTTTGTAACTAGAATACCGAGCGCTTGCTTTACAGTTATGTGACATGCGGAACGATATTAATTTACTGAGTCCTAGAACAGAATAAGAGCGCAGCCACTACACTGTATCACTATTAGATGTACATTTTGTTAAGTATCTTCAGCTCCAATTGTAGCTCAAGCCGGTACCGTAGCACTCTCTGATGCTTGGTACATTTTTTCGCTTGAAAGGCCGTTTAATTGTGCGTTAAGCCCGCATGCCTAGCTGACACGATTGCGGACTTTTAGTCTGCTCCAATTGACGCCTGCACGCATAAAGCATTAAAAAATCTGTGATTAAAATATCAAGAGTCTCAGACACCGTTATTTGTGTTATTTCATGTGCGATTTAATCAAGAGTAGCTGCATTATCCTATTATAGGACAAATTCGCTTTCTGTGAAACTCTGAGACATGCTCACTGCATTCTTATTCAGAGAGCATAACTTTAATAGGCGGTATCATTCTAGTAAATAGTTGGAGCGTCTCACCAAAGTTGAGGCATGCTTGCATCGATCAATAAAATATGACCAGCAAGCGTCCGAGTAGTTTATTTAGCTAATATTTGCAAAGAAACAAATAGCATGGCATGAAAAAGCCTTTTATCCCTCAAAATCATTCGAAGCTTTATCAAAATGAGATTTTACCACGCAAAACTCTCAATATTACAAATTGCAACCCCGTTACTCTTTCTACGAATTGTAAATGTTGAAATATCTTCATCACACTTGCTGAAGTCAAGCTACCATATTGCCTTTCATACGAATTCATTAGAAATCAAGTTGTTTACTTACCGAAAGAATAATGGAAGAAATATAAATAAAGGTAACTTATCCTGTAATTTATCGTTTCCTTGCTTCAATTTTCGGATTGATCTGAAAGAAAGGGAATTAAACAATTCAGGTCTTGACGTCATTGTACTATAAATGGCTATTTAGGGCCGTTCATGAAATAATAAGGTGTCTCAAGTGGGACGTGGAAAAATGCCCACCCACTACAATTCTCCGAATTTGAAAGTTTTTGGTTCGATTAGTTAGAAAACTTTGTGCTATGCACTCCGATCTCCACAACTTTTTTCTTTGAAACTAATCTTTCATGAACTTCTTAGATAATTAGCGAAAGCATGAAACATAGAAATCGTTATAATTATAAATTTAAGTTTTTAAGCCTTTCAGAATTTCAAACATTTCTGTAAATCGCCTCAGTTAACTAATGAAAAAATGTCCACGAAAACTTGATAGCTGCAACAAAAAAATTGCTAAATACTTATATTACCATTGTTCCGAATCAGATCTTCACTACTTAGTGTATATAGCCTCATTTGGACGGAGTCTAGATATGTCCATAATGGTTCGAAGTTCGTCGTTCTGAATTCATTTGATTCAGAGAGTAGATCATGAAGAATACTAAGCATTTATGTCTCCTACGCACTAAACTGGGAAATTTGCATTAAAAATAGTACATTAATCATTATTAAAAATGTGGATAAACAAGGTGGTACTGCGTCATTTAGTCATTGTTTTGATAATCTTTTTAACAGTCTGATATTTAAACTGTCCGAAGTAGCGAAAAAATCATTTTGGAAATAAATGCTCACAGAAAGATTTTTACTCCTAGAATAAAAGTAAAAATATCATCTCACGTTGTTTAAAAGAATTTTTTCAAGTCTGCAGTACCTTTTTTCAATTCAATTTTTCTTTGCGAGAAACTGTGAACTCTTTTGGGATCGTCTCAAAAAATTATAATACCTTAATAACTCTATTTTAAATTTTATACTGAAATAAGGGTACAGTCAGTTCCTATTATGTATTCAGCTTAAGTTTTACATTTTATTTCTTCCATACGATAAAGAAACTGAGAAAATACTTTGTATTCCAATCTTTTGCAAGCCTCCCTAGAAATATTTTAAATCATAATCAGAACAAATATTTATACTGTAATCAGTTGAGGTATGAGGACGTAACTTTATTACCTCAATATTTATGACTTCTCCTCACTGGGTCTGTATTGATATTATTTACAGAATTTATAATTTCTTCAATCTGTTGGATAATTTCAAATTATAATTCATTTTTTACAATCTCATATACATATCACCTTCCTTAAATATTTTATTTTTTTATTACAACGATTTCGGGGCCATAGTATTTCCGACAATATTGCACTTACATATAATGTAAGCAGTCATAATTCACTTAAACTGCAGAACTGATGTACCAAATTCCATATTTCTTCATCAAATTCGGTTTCTTTCTCTTTTTACACATTTCTTTCATTCCATAGATATTTCCGTTAATATTAACTAATTGGTAATATCTACTCACTGCCATCAGTAGCTTGGTTGCTTAATCAAAATCAGCTTCATTACACTTATAATTGATCAAATAATCCAAACTTTGATTATCTAATGTAAACTCCTATCAATATTTTTTCGAACCGAAAGCCTCTTTTTAGCCCGGGAAATGGCCTGGTCTGTTTGTTGAAGAGGACTGTTATTGATAGAAACCAGGGATCATACTGAGAGAATCCCGAAGACTGGTGCAGTTGAAAATAATCAGAATATTTTCAAAGATACCAGTTGCTGGCCAAATTGCCTTGTTTAATGCTTGTGAATTTGTAAAAATATCAAACATTGCGCGTCTAATTCAATAATTTGCCGAGAGAATCTTTTGTTATGTTATATCTCTCTGCGTCTTTGTTCGGGTAATGCCCTAATACCCTGTGAGAACACAATGTGTGAAAACTAAAAATAAAATTGTACAATTTTCTGTTTGTGATGGTTGCGCTGCGTGCATTACTGAAATTTGAAAACAGGCTTTCATCCCAACCTACCCTGGCGGAAGAAACGTTGACCCTCGCGGAAGAGGAATTCGAGGAATTTATAGTTGAGGATTTGTTGAAGGAAAATAGAGAGAGCGTTCTGAAGAAGTTCTTTTTTGGGGGCTCTGGCAGATTATAGAGGAGGTGGGGGAAAATTGAAGGAGCTATTGTAATAGAAGGAGTTTGGGATTTAGGGAACGAAGGTGACTTTTTTGGAGATGCAAATGCGGCGAAAATGGTCAGGGATGTTAAAGAATGAGATTTGGATGGGATCGTTGGTGATGGAAAAGGACTTAGAGGAGGTGAAATAATTTTTGAAATATAGTTGGACGAAGCAGATGAATAATTTCGTGCCAGGTTTGGGGCAGTTGATCCAGACGTTTTCTGAGCTCGTTGATTGCGTAGTGTAGGCCTTGGAGACAGGAAACGCAATTTCACCGAGGGCTGCAGACATAAGGTGCTTGATTGATGGAGCTCCGGAGGCATTTGCCTGGGACACGGGGAGAATTACGTGTTTGAGAAGTTAGTGAGGGCGAGTTTCTGCATGAGTATTTCGATCTCGATCTCCCAAGTGAGTGTTTAGGAGAATAGATTTGGGGAATCAGTGATTGATCACGGAAGGAAGCCATTGACAGTGGTAGGCTGCTGGAAGAGTTTATCTTGGATCTAAAGGCAGTGCGCGGTGGAGGAGACGTCAGTTTCAAAGGAGGACTTGGAGAAAGCGGGGCCGTTGAGAAGACAGATGCATACGTCTTCTTTGCGGCGTCTGAGGCTTAAGGTGATGTAAGAGATATAGAAGACGGGATATTTTAGGAGAAGGAGTGTGTAGAAGGTCGGAGTTGCAGGGGAGGGGGTAGATTTGGCGCTGTGTACGATGTTGAAAGTCTTTTTAGGAGTAAAGATGGAGGGCTGATTGGTCTTTGATATAGTTTTATTCGTCACCAAGGGATAATTTTTAGGCTGGTCAGTGGGAGAGGGGTATTGCGGTTGGAAACGGAAGCTGGGATATGGAGTAGTTGCGCTTGATGCGTGCGAGGAAGGTGACGTTGGCGCCGCTGGGAATGACGATGAGTTTGTTGGGTTCGAAGCGATTAAATCAACGCCTTTGGTGCCTGTTAACGGCAGAGGTGGTGTGGAAGAACAAAACGCAGGCCTCGAAGCTGCAGTTGGGCATTATTTGGATGGGAAAGGGAACCCGAAAGGGTGTGATGAGGGGTGCGTAGAGGGCATGGTACGTATTATGGGGCATAGAGAAGGGGATTAATTAGCTTGTTCCATTTGATGTAAAGAATTGGTGTACTGCGCGTGGTTTTGGGGAATTCAAACCAGATTTTCAGTTCTGGTAACCTGAAGCAACCTACAATTTTTGGTGCTTATTAAGCAATGTGTCCAACCTAGATGTTGAATATCTAAAGCTGATTACAGATAAGCAGAAACTACAAAACGTGTAGTTGAATTCGTTTAAGTGCTGGTTTTGCGACCTCAAAAACCAAAAGACTAAAACCACAGAGACTTTGAACATAGGTAGTTTTATTTGAATATTTAAGAATCCAAAATTGATTAATTATACCTGTCTTTGGTCGTTTCATTTCTCATCTGTTAGCTGGCATTCCTGAAACACACGCTTCACATCATATATAATAACTCTGTTGCGATATTTAAGGGATTTTTTGGAACTTTTCAATGCATCACTCGTTTAGTTTCTTTCCTTTAAACTTTTTCTGTGCGGTACACTGACTGGGCTGACTATAAAGCTAAGTTGTTTTGCTTTTGTTGGACTATCTTTTAGTTACCCAAGCAATTGTACTCCGTAGACTGGAGTGTAAAGTGGTCCTATCTGGGCAATCAAAACTGTGATTACAAGAGTTGAAGATATCTATATTGGTAATTGGACTATGTGGTAAAGTATGCATGCTGTAAATTTCTTCTTTCCGCGCACATTCCTTGACGTAGTATTCCAGCATAACATTTTATATGCTTATTGGTCTACGCCTGTTAAAAAATTTGTGGAAATGAAGGACATCGCAATGCGATCATTGGGATTGCAACTTGAGGTTACACTTCGGCCCTTCAGATGCAAAGCCTTTATAATTGTCATTATGGGTCTGAAGATGCCCTATACCTTCAGGATACCTCACCCCAGAAATGGCTACGTTGGCATATCTCTTAACCTGTGCTTTACTTGAAATATCACGCGAAGACCGTACTTCAACATTGTAAACTGTTCTTTAGCTACCGGAAGAAACACTTGTTTTGATTCGCCGAAGTAGTCGCAAGAACATCATTTATTTAAGTCTCTACATAGTTTCATTGAATTAAAACAAGAAAAGAGATATTAAATCTATTCAGTCTCTTCCCTTTTCCACTCATGTACTTAGGTGATGCTTTCTCTTGTATCTTAGGCCACTATATGCAACCACTCCAGTGGGCATTTTCGTTATTTTAATAATTAGAGATGTGGAGTGGCTACTTACCGAGGAAGTGGTGGATGGGTCTAATCCTCACAGGCATCAATTAATTTCTTTTTTATGCATTGTTTTAGCAATCATCTCGTTTGCGACTTGGAATACTACAAGGGTTCATTTTACCTTGTCTGACTTTTCTGTTGTGCGAACTACAGTATTTCGAAGGCACGTGCTTCAACCGGCTTAACCCCTTTCAGTAAAAGTTTCAAGGCTTGAGCCCTCTTATTACTATTAATGCCGACACATCAACCAAGCATAAACTGTACTTAGCTTTATTTCTGTATCGACTGAAAAGACCAAAATTCTCCTCATTCCAATTTATTCCATCGGAAGATATAAACTTGTTTCATTTTCTATTGTCATGTTATTTGCAAAAACCGTTGCGAATAGAGCTATTTAGCACTTCTAGATAGCGAGATCAATTTTCTGCTTGTAATCTCCTCTAACGCAACCTGTCTGTTACATGAATTCTCCATATCGTTCTACAAAGAATGAAGACCGCTATGATTCTCTTCGCTAAGCACAGACGATATCCATAAATCCCTTATTAACATCCCTCAGCAGTCTAGGATAAACACGCTCCTTATTTCTCCTTGCGACTCGATGCTTGCCCTTTTCGTACTTGAGGGCTCTTCACCATTCAATGAGTCCTGCGACATATTCACAAGTTATTTTTCTTCCAAAGATACGTTCGCAAGGTATTTTCCTTCCTGCGACACATTCACAGGTTATTTTTCTTCCTGCGACATATTTACAAGTTATTTTCCATTCTCCTAGGGCGTCGGTCTTTGGAGTAACATGTAAGAGTCCAGAGAACTGTACAGATTACAAAAGTACTTCAATGATGAAGCTATCTTCGAACAAAATATCTATGCTGTAAAGCTTTTTGACGATATAAACTAAACTGACGACGTATTAAGCTACAAGTATCTAATTTCAGACTTTTACACTATACTTTAACCAACTCAAGTATCTGTTTTAACTTGAAGACGATTGACATGAACTACAGGCCATAATACAGTGTATCCAGCATATATTAAGATTTTCTCCTTAATTTTTGCTCGACGCGCAGATCACGATCACTAAGGAAATGACCAATGATATTGCTAGACCGACCCTGGCAATCGGGATTCTTTGTCCAGTTATCTCCACCTCCTGCTTTTTTAGACCAGAAAATTTCATCGTAAAGATTCCTGGGCAAACATGCTCACTTGAGTGGAGCTTCTACAACTAATCACTGAGCGGGCGTATATGAAGATTATCTTGATCATAAACATTGTCAGACGTCAAAAAAGGTAAAGTAGAGCGAGATAAAACAGCAAATTCTGGACTGGACGTGGAACCCAGGGGCCAAAATGCAAAGAAAACAAAAGGGTTTAGCGCGTTGGTGCGTAGTTGGGGTGTAGAATCTGGTAAAATGTTAATTCTCTCTGTAGTTACTAATAAAGCGAAGTTTCACCAGCGCCTGTCTCAATATTTCATGTACTGGCCAGTGCAGTTTGCGAAACTGTGATAAGTACAGCAACACACTCTTTTGTAGTGGCAGCAAGGTCTGCTCTCTGAATAGGATTAGCAGTCATTAAATACATTGAAGCACAGAATATCGATTGTAGTGTTTAATTAGTTGACTAATCAATGGTTGAACGCAGTCATAAAAATTGGTGCAAAGTGCAATAATTACGAGAGGTCCTATAGGACCCATGGATTTCATCGATCAATTTACGCTACTTAAGTGAAAATCTGCGGAATTTGAAGCCTGCCCTGTTTGTCGATTATTCAACTCCAATTCCTCATGCCCGAAAAACCGTTCAACCATGGCGCGAGGACCTGCATTACTAGACCTCAAAAAAGGGAGAATAGATGTCTAATTGGAAACTAAACCGCTATTGACGGAGATCATAGCGACACTGGATCACTCCAAGTGGGCAATCTTGAGCAATTAAATGCCAAAATTGGCCTTATAGCCGATCCAGACTTTGCGGAAGTTCGGCAAATTGACAGAATGCTATTACTGTCGTCTTCTTCGGAATACTTCTACAAGAGAAAGTGGCGCAACATAATTGGAAGCTCAGATGGGTCTCAGTATTTCTGTTCGTCATGTCCAGCAATTTTTTTCCTCTTCCAATAATTTGAGGTACCCGCGAATGAAGGCAGTCCCTTTATAATTGAGCGTACAAAATTGCTCGCCTATCCAAAATTTCATCTGAGATGGGACATATCCAAGTGGCAAAAATATGTTCAGAGATGAGAATAAGTTCAATTTAGATGACCTTGATGGGATTAGATGCAGCTGGTACGATATATGTGAAAATTGAAAAAATATTTTTACAGGTATTGCAAAACTACTTCATTTGTTTCCCATATCGAACACAGTGATGAAACAATGTGAAACAATAGTTCATCAGATTTCAACAATTTTTATTCATTGTGAATCATCAGAAAATAGTTTTATCGATTATCACTAGCCTATGTTTTAAACTGTAGTAAACGTGAATCAATTTTTATGTCTTCCAGTTGGTTTCTAAATTCTACAGTTATAATTACTGGAATTGTATTACCAGAGAATTATTATTTGGATTCATGCACACCTGGATAATTATTCTATAATTATTACTGAGCATGAATTTGGTCTACAACTATTATTATACTGGTGGAATCATCTTTGTAGCTTTCTACTCTGACATGTGGTATAAATAGTCTTAGAATGTTCGAAAACTTTAGCAAGTCTCGAGCCATCGACCTATCCCCGTCGATCAATAACATTTTTTCGTTTTATTATTATTCTCACTCCTATTCAGGTAATTCCATTATTCATTTATTTGGAGGTATCTATTTTGTATCTACGCATTTTATTTAATTTTTAAAATGTACGCGTGGAGGAAATAATTTTTTGTGGCACCAGATGAGAGGTAGCTCGTTGATGCTATGAGACTCGATGTCATGCTATATACTTTCTAGTATAGGTGTGGTTAATGGAAGAATGAACTCTTAGATGTATTTTAGTTTAATAGAGGGAGAGATGAAGCTGTTTACTGATGCTAATCTTGGAAAGTAATTGATATATCAATAAAGGTAATGTCGCGGTCCACACTTCTAAGCAAACGCTGGACTGGCTAGAGGAAAATAATATCTCTGGCCTACTTTAGCGTACCAGAAGCCCTGATCTGAATATGATAGAGAATATATAGATCATTCTGGTGTGTCGTGTTTACGGCGGTGTGAGGCAGTTTGGCTCGATGGAAGAGCTCCGTTCTGCTGTGAACGAGGGGTAGAAAGATTGGACTAGAAACCATTCAGCGTCTTTACTTACCCATTACCCGGCGCTTAATTTCAGTCGTAGAGCGAAAAGATCTTGCGACTAAGTACAGTACATTTACTAGCCCAATAAAACTCCTGCAACAGTGCTTCAGTACTGTGTACCGTAGACTTACCGCAGGTCATTCGCTATTTCGTGAACCTAAAACACTACGCAGCAATTTGGGTAAGCTTAAAAAACAAGAGTGCCTTATAGACTTTTTAAAGATCGAAAGTTATAGTACATTTTGTAATAATTACCGAAAATATCCCAAAATGTTTTATTTAGAGCAGACTGTGATGGATCTCATACTCTTTACGGTTTGTTGAAGCCGTTTTTCATTCCAAAGATGTGAAAAATCTCTTGATCACTGCATGACTACTCTGTAAAGCCCTCTGTCGCTGACCCAAAATATCGCTCCTCAATCTCGGTGTTGCCAGAATAGTACATGTTAAGTACATTAACTTTCAGGTACTCCTTCTGTTCCCTTCTTTTGGTGATGGAATGGAGCTCAGAGGCGCTCATAGCTTATCCTAACAGTCAAATCTTCTCTGGAGAAAGAATCCAGTGTTGTAGAAACTAAAGTATGCCGTTTCAATAAACTAAAGCAATCTTTCTCAACAAAAATAGATGCCTTCCTCATTCTAAGTATCGCTTTGCTTGCAATGCAAAAAGAAAACAAATGCCCTTCAGATAGCTTCCGTATTGCGGGTATGGTAAAGTACTGTTCGAAATATTGTTTCCAAGAGAATCATTCCACCTTCTTTGATGTAATGAAAACTGTTGAATGTGCACTATTGTCAATAATTTTAATCATGTTATCAGGGCAAAGTACGTGACTTTGCCGAAACTTTCTTTTGACATGCCTAAAGGTGCCACCACAGGCATTCTTTGTATGCCCCGCTATTAAAAAGTCAAGAAAAATACTGTCCTCGTAATATGCAATAACTATTCAGGCTAAATACCACAGGAGGTATCGATTCTTATTCTCCCCACTGCAATTGTCTGCATACAGTTTTAGTTATCTCCATACAGCAATTACAGGGCTTTCACGGATTTTGTTTAAAACGAGGTGTACCATAGAGATGAAAACGTTTGCCGTCTTTTCATTCGGCCAGTGGCCTTCTGGAGGACCAAATTATAATTTGTAGATAGATTGCTACATGAAACACCGAAGACGTCAAACTTGAGAGATATAAAGTGAAGTTGGCCAGGTTGTTTCTGCAGCTTGAGCAACAAGACCTTCTCCGTGAAATCAAGAACTAGACATATGAAACCACCTTGACCACTTGAGGCGTCTTGCTGGAATTTTTCATGGTGTATGAAACCCGACCGAGCTTCTGTACGATGCTCGAACAGAATTTTTTGAGCTTTGATAGAGAACATCCGTGGGCCATTTTGTAGATAGAATATTCTTTAACGCAGTGCAGGTATCGCAAAATCTTTTCCACTACTGGCGATACGAAGCGTAGGCATCTCTGCAATCCAGTACCGTAAGAATAAATTATATGAGAGCGGCTGCTCCAGTTTTGAAAATGAAGGATCCATGGTCATTAAACCCGACATCATGCTTTTCCATTGGGCAAAAAACATATCTTGCACCTTTAATCGAGTAAAATCACTACATAAATGATGCCTAGGCGATTCTTCTGCAGATACACGGCCCGATGGCATTCTACAGCATGGAAAGAAGTAAGTGATTTTATAAAAGCTTCAACAACAGTCCTTTGTACCCCAAACGTCCCCTTTTTCGGTGTGCTATGATTGTTGCTGTAGTTAGGTGTGACCAGGTGTGCAGCGACTTTGAGCGCATAGCGTTGAATATTATCTCCAGATAACTGGACAACAGCCGCAAATGCACTTCTGCACACTATTCTGCCATGAATAGCGTAGAAAATGGTCGTTCTTCCTGGATGGTTCGCTGTTTGTCGATGTCCTCGCTTTCTGTGAGGAGCACGGCTCTCTGGTGGAAATTCATGGTCATGATAGGAGGGGCAGCTACTGCAAATAACATGTTTCGAACAAACGCAACCTTTTTCAATTCATGAAAGGTCTTGAACTGGTAGTCGATGGCTTTGAGAGAACGTGTGGAAAACGATGGGTCGCATGGGGATGATGCATCAAGTTGTCGTAATGGAAATGACGGGAGGTGCTGGGGAGGAGTGGCTGTAGGTTTCGGAGGGAACTGGAGCTGTTTTGGTGATAAGAGAGTGAAGGGGTGCGATAAGCTAATCGCTAGGTTCGTAATGACTCTCTTCAGTAGAGTCCTTAGTCTGGATGCTTGAAGCTTGGGTAAGGCTGAGGTTGTCTTCGGCAAGTTCTAAAGCGAGAAATTGTTCAATGTTCATGACGAATGTTAGGGATAGACGTTGCCAATACTCTTGGTGTCGTCCAGACGAACTTTTATTTTCAATTTATGAGCCTCTCTCTTTGGATTCAGAAAATAAACTTCAAATGTTTGTTTGGAGAAGGGCTTCGAGCAATAGAAACGTGTAAGCGCATTTTAAAAACAAGTATTCAGCGTTGTTCAGCTCGTCGAGAGCACTAACCAGGTGTTATAAAATAAAATACTGAAATGGCCATAAAGCACTCTTGCTTTTGAAGCTTACCCATTTGACCTTTATCGAAAATATTCATTTTCCTCGATTTGGCGAGAGAGGGTACAAAAAGTAGTGTTAAACACGAAATAGCAGTGTGCCAACGTGACATCCAAGTATTACATGGCGCGAAAATTTAATGAAAGGAAAAGTTATATTTTGCTAAAATTCTATGGTACTCAAAAAAAGATTTAGTAATAATGCAAAAGTACAGCCAAATTGTAAAAATTCACGTATTTCTGTAAAGAACTTGTCTTTACGCATGAAAAGCTTGCATCAAATGGTTTCTACGGTGTCCACTGCAGGATCTGATTATAGGGCTAGGTATTAACTGGATGGTACAAGTCGGTCACGTACGGCACCGTGCGCGAGCAGATAGCCATAGAGATAGAAGACCAGATGATGCAACAAAGACGCTGCTACACACGCCGACTTATCATGCCTGCATTCGTATTATAACTCCACGCTATTTGCGGGATTGACTCCTCAAGCAAAACAACAGTTTGTGGGGAAGGCGCACCGAGAGAATCAAACGCGATCGGTTGAAACGTAAAGTTCGGTGCACGGGTCGGGGTCTCGGACGGTGCAGGGGGCGGCGCGACAGCTTGCGTTCCAGGTCCTGTACCTTGTCACGGTGCGCCAATACGGCAGCACCGCCAGCGGCCGGGTGAACTTGGTGTGGACGGCGTATTTGAACGGGTAGATGACGGTAATATCACACGGGACAGGCAGTGTCTCTTCGTTGCTCGGATCGGTGGGGGTGTTTACAAGGATGTCCTCAGGCCGAAGCTCTGTGCCAGGGATGAGAAGAGGCACTTCGTACAGACAGTCAAGTCGGGCGGCACGGAAGACATGGTACTCGAGCGCGTTACGGAGGTCGTTGTGACGGTGTGTGTGGCCAAAACCGGTAGGACAGGGGTCAGCCGCGTGATCGCGGAGAGGGTCCATAGTTCCCTTACACTGCTGACAGATTATCGGGAGTGAGTCGGTGTAGACCTGCAATCCGAGATGACGGGATAGCATGGATTGCGACATCTTGGTAGCATTGGTTGGTGGACTAAGAGGAATGCAGCGGGGGGCTGTGTCGGAAGGCAAGGCCACGGATCCGGCGCCTGATTTCGTCGGCAATGTGTTGATCCGGGCTGGAGGAGGCTGGCCATGCGTTGCGCTTCCCAGAACGTCTTGGCCCAGGCCTCGTGCTGCACACTATTTAGATGAGTTTTGATGTTGGTGGGAGTGGCAGCAAGGACGGTGGGGTCAAGAGGTCCCAGGTCAATGGAGTACGTGCGTCCATGTATTACAAGGCAACACTGGCAGAGAGGCGGCCGCGCTTGGGCCAGGGGAAAGGCTCGGTCCCAGCGGAACCTGCATCTCAGCAGGGCGGCAGATCGATGTGTTGTATACTCGGCAGGAAATTCGTGGGATGGTGCAGCAACTATGGCAGTGGCGGCCGCAGCATCATGTAGAAACAGGGTGATAACGGGGAACCTGGCATAGAAGAGTACGACTACAGTAGCACTGTGCGGTGCGCTAGATTTGACTGTACCATGAACTAAAATTATGCAATTCAGTACCGCAAACGGCCCTTCTGAAAAGTAAACGATCAAGTTTAGGGTCGATAGGCTTTCGTATGTCCTTGAAAACATCACTTGCGGCTAATTTAGAGAGGTGTACTTGCTCCCACCAAAATACATTAACACCGCGGGAAAAACGCAACGCCAACCCCTCAGAAAATTATGGCATTAAAAGATTCGTTGCTGTAACCCCCTTTAAATTAAAGGAAAACATAATGAAGATAAACCGCCAGTTATTAAACGTGTAGAACCGAAACACCATGCCGCCTAAATCTATCATTGCCAAAATGCAACAAACATAAAATGAAAATTTCACTATAAAAGAGTTCGGCTACATGGGCTTAGGGAAAAATTCGGAATAAAAGCAGCAAAATGGAAGGAATACCATCAGCATCAAGAGTTTTACGCCTTATGGCAGAAAAAAGGGCAGAAAATCATGAAAGAAAGCACCAACTGCTACAAGACTCAGTCGGAGTCGGAAAATAAAGAGTCTGATATTCCTGTTATGGACGCCTTTGATGAATTTGGAGGATTTATCTTCTGTAATTAGATGCTGTATGGCTAATTTTAGAACAACCTGTCCGTGCTCAGTACGAAGGAGGCCGAGGTCGAAAATCTGGATCAAACCCGAAGGATTTCCTCTTCATGGTTCGTTCAACATTCAAGCATGGTGGAAACTGGGGGTTCATTTGACTAATATTCGGAATTAGAGGCCTCACATTCGAACGCATGGTGATGGGATTCGCCTGTAAGATTTGCCCGATTTTGTTCGAGAAAGCAGTACAGAATTATGAAAGGTTAGTTGCAATGTCTCTACAATGTCTCGGTTGGTCATAGAAGGAACTACGTTTAGGAATTACAATTTTGCGCTTTTGACACTGATGTTACTTTCCACAGCACCAATCAACCGAGTAGAAATCACGACGAAGCCAAGGAATACTTCCGCAATAAGCACAAGCTCTTTGGATTCAAGGCTGGGGATTATGTCCTTCCAAATGGCTTAGCCATTAATTGTTCTCCTATTGTCCAGGCTCAGTCCCGGACATTAAAATCTTTAATGAAAATATTGCATTCCATGGAAATTCAACCTCCAAGACGGATGAAGAGCTTCAAAAATACCGGATGCGGGATTAATTTTAGGAAAGTACCCAACAACTGGGCTATAATGGTGGATAAGGGATACAAGGGAGCTTCGAGTGTAGCAAGGGTTTTTTATCCAAAAAAGAAGCCTATCGGTGGTTCACTATTGTGTGAAGAGATTAAGGTGAATAAAGAGATCAATTCAGACCGCATCATAGTCGAGAATTATTTTGGGCTGTGGGCTGTGATGGCTAACTACCAGAGATGGGACGAGAAGTGGTATGGCATTTTTAGTGCTTTGTTTAGCATTGACGAATTTGAATGTTAAGTGGTATCCGCTACGTGATGAAGATAGTAAGATGGCTAGATTGTGTGGGAAAAAATTGAAGGAGCTGGGCTTGAAGAAAATAGAACAGACTGGCCATCAGCGCTATCGTGCGAAACGCAGGGTAAACGTGTCGCGGAGCTAGGAAGTAGTGCTCTTATGGAGGAGTGTTTTTCTGCAATGATTGATTTACTCAATAGCTCAGTCAGTAGTATTCACTTGATAAATGTGGTTTTACTGTATCTAAAATAATTTTATTATGTTTCGTGCAAAAAGTTCGTATTTATGTATATTCTTTCTCTTCATAGTGTTAAACGCGGCCATTAGACAAAAGTACTGTCATTTCTGTAATGTCAGCCATCTCAGGTATCTACTCAGTATCTGAATTGGAGATCTGTTGTGGTAATTGTAGGGGAGCCAGTCAGAGCTTTGAATTAGCCTCCCTAAAAATGTTATCACTCACAAAAAGTCAACTGTTACAAAATTAACGATAGGGAAATTTTGGAAGGGGGAGAAATTGGGGTGCTTTACTGATTAGAGATGCAGGACGGCTATTTTCTTGACGAATCAACCAAAACAGACTGTCCAGCAACACAAATAGTATTTAAGCCAGAAGACAAACCCAAGGCTAGAAAATGTAAAGGGTAACGGTCTACGTTCCGTAATTTCCGAAGGCTAAGGGGGACAGGGCTCTGTAATGGAGAGTCTGGAAATGAGGCCGGGACATGAGGTACCATCTCACAGGGCAGGTGTGAGGCCAGCCTTAAGGCATGCTGCGTTGGACGAAACAGTCGCTGCAGCGTGTATTTGCACAAGGACAAATCGCACCCGCCCGAAGGTCTCCATGGCTCGTATGGCGACGTGTCTAGCCACGTCTGTGAGCACCGCGAATGCGTCTAGGTGCCATCTTTGGAAGTGTACTTACACATGTCTATTTGGCACACCGTACTACACAAGTTGACTGGGTGTCAGCCAGCTTATCTGCTACAGTAAATGACCCCCGTCTTCGCCCCGTTGCTAAAAAGGAAAGCGAAGTGGTGTTTCGTTGTTAGAAAAGTGAGCCCATTGTTTCCCGGAGGCTTTGGTACAATAGGCACACGCTTACAGGTGTTAGAATTAGAAGATTTTTTTGTCAGCCGGACAATGCCAACCGACAGTAGTTCCAATTCATTACGTATGATGAATAGAATTGATATATTTTAGATTAATTTACTGTGCTTTATACTGTCAGTTAGGCTATGCAACTGTACTGTATTTTGTCAGCTAGTCTACAGTATACTCCTGACCTGGGCACCTCAGGCAGGGTAATCTACAGTATAAAGAGAGTGATGGTGTTGCATCCCGCACACCATCCCCAACAACAGTATCAAACAACATCAAACACCCGAACCACGCTCCTCACTCTCAGCAGTAAGCTGACCGAAAATACCCGCGGGAACACCGTAAGTGTCCCCCTCAACTAAGGCGCCAGAGAAGCGCTTAAAGGGACGCTTATTCGCGCCCCCCCCCGCTCAACAGCGGGGCGAAACAACATTCCGGAATTTAACTTTCGCCCTCCCCGCTCTGCTGACTTGAATCCTATTGCTCTCCCACTTCTGCTTTGGATACTCTTGCTTCTTCTCTGTTGTTTGGTGGTACGGTTGGTTAGTGGTAACTATTCTAGCCTGGTTTTTTGTCTTGGTGCTGGTATCGGTTCTGGTTTCGCTTTCGCTCTTGGTCTCGGTATTTGCAGCTTGGTCTCTGTTCTGTACTTTCTTTGTGCTCATCTGCTTCCTCTTTGCTGTCTGGAGTTCCTGGTTCTGGTCTACTGTGTTGGTCTAGTGCTGTCGCATTCGCTTGGGTCTGTCTACTCCTACGCTGTGCCTGGTTGTGGTCTGGCTGTGGTTCTACGCGCTCTTGGTACTGGTTGGGAATCTACTTGGCTCGTTGGTTGTGGTTGGCTACTTTGTTCTTGGAAGCTGTTGCTCCATTTCTTTAACCGTTCGTGCCTTTTTGTTTTAAGCTCTAGCTTGCTTTGGTCACCTAGCTGTTCTAGGTATCACTGCAGGGAATGTTATAACTAGTAAGTTAACCTTAGCTTTATTGCAGGTAAACAAAAGGTATCTAACATACTGACCAGTGGGTTTCTACATCGTGTCTACGCTACGTAAACACATGGAGGACGTCTTCGGTTCAGAGCTTGACTCTGACGAGGAACGGAACGTGGCCCCTGCCCTCATCGATCACGAGGCAGTGAGCGCCGCGGAGAAAGTACCAGGAGAACGTTCTTTCTCCCCTACGTCAACGCCCGGTGACAATATCCTCTCCGAGCCGTCAACGCCGGTAGTAAATTTAAACATCGCCCCCTCCCTTCCGGAAGACCTGTCACCGCGGCTTCCTCTTCTCGTACTCCGCCTCCTCCTCACCGCCTTCTACCGCTGCCTATCCTCCTCCTCCTCCACACCCACCGTCTCGAATCCAAGGCTCCCAGTCCCTACCGCGACGCCCGAAGCTCCGCGCGCCCGTGCTTTTAGCTCTCGTCAACTGAGGCCGATAGAAGAAGGGCTTTCGCACCACATCTACCGCGTAGCGAACGACCGCATCAGGAAGAAAAAGAAGGGCAAGACACGTCAAGCCCATTGCGAGATTTGCGACCGCAATTTTTCATCTCACCTGCAGCTAAACGTTCACAAGAAAGGTAAGGACCACATTTAAAAGGTCTGGAAACTCGAAACCCCGACGGGTTTCCACTGCGAGTTGTGCAATATCACCATCCACAACAAGCCTGACGCCGATCGTCATATTCTCACCAAGAAGCACGTCAAGAACGAGCGACTCCGCTTAGGACTTCTTTAAATAGTTCCAAGCCCCCCTTCATACACCCTAAAGACTAAATTCCTCTATCATCAGGAACCGTTGAAAAGGGACACCTCAAGATGATCACTCTGGAGTATATCTAGAAATGCCTTAACGCATATAAACCAATTTCCGCATTACATTGCAATGTTAAAGCTGCTCTTTCTCTTTACATAAATGCCGACCCGCAACCTCGCTTGAAGTTGCGATAATTGGCCTTCGCGAAGATCTCCCCGTGGAAATCCTTTACAACACAGAATTTCTTTCTGGCCCTGCGGTACTGTTCAGGCTTCTCCGCGACTACTTGCAACTACAAGGGCTGTAGTACACTCAGCATCCAGAAAATTCGCGTATTTCTTGGGGAATCCCATCAATGCTTTATCGGTCGGAACAGGATAAGAACGAAGCATTTGCCGTACTCGTTAGTGCGAAAAGACATAATGAAGTCCATTAAACCTCTCAAGTTAATGAGAAATCTCGCTATGCCGACGATTCCAGGGTTGCTCACAACCTTGCAACTCGTTTCAAATACGCGGAAAAGTTTACAGGTAAACTTGGTGAGGATATCAACGAATACATATCCAACTACCTCGATGCCACCACGGATTATGAAATCCCTAACGATAAGAAGTTGCAATACTTCCATAACGTTTTCGAAGGTGAAGCGAAACGGTTCTACTGTGAGCATATCTCTGGGCGCTGTGAAATGTTTTCGGAAGCGGTAGCTATTATGAGGGAAAAATACAATAGTTCCACCCGTCAGAATCGAATTCGTAAACACCTTCAAAGCTTAAGACTTTCCGCTGTAATCGAAAGCAAGCGTTGTTCTGTGCCTGAGGTATTGGAAGAACTAAGGGAGACAATCACCAAATTTGCTCCGCAACGTCCCCCGCAGCACAGGTCTGAGGAAGAAAAAGTCGAGTACCTCTATAAGGCTGTCGTTGGTGCGCCCTGGGCTGAAACATCAATCGCAAATGCTCTATCTGCAAAACTCCAGTGGAATTTTCAACAGCTGTACACTTCTCTCGATTTAAGTTGGTTGATAAATCAAGAAGAGATTGAAGGAAACCATAGAGATTCCAAAGCTCCTGGTCGTTCGGAACCCTCATTGAGACCGAACGCACCTCCGAAAATTCCGAATATTCCTGGAGACAAAGTTCTCATGTTCAGAGAGAAAGAGAAGGAATGGATAGGCCCTTTTTCAGTTATCGATTTCCATGACAAAATTGTTCATGTTCAAAGGGGAAATTCACCGATTCAACGTTTCAACACACAACAAGCGAAACCGTATTTTCGCGAAATTAGGGAAGAAGATGTCGACCCTTCGGAATTCCCCACCCCCTCTGAATTCTATCAAACTATGTTGAAACCATTCCGTTCGCAAAACAACCCCCCTAGTCCCATTTTCTCTACTCATCTTACAGAAATTATTCATCCCAAAGATCCACACACAGTTGAGTTCGGTCCAGCGAAACGAAAGGAAATCATGGGACTGATTGAACGTGGCACATGGAAAGTAGTATGCAAGGATGAAGTACCATCTAACGCAAATATTCTAGATGGAAGGTTTGTACTCGCCATCAAAGATTCCGGTACAAATCGTGAAGTGTGGAAAGCTAGATTCGTCGTACAAGATCATAGGGATGAAATGAAAGAATTTCTTGTCCATGACACTAGCACTGCTCGTCAACATTCGATCAGAATACTAGTTGGACTTGCATATATCTTCGGCTTCAAACTCTTCTCAACGGATGTTACACAAGCATATCTGCAAAGCGCCGAGAAACTCTTTAGAGACATCTATGTAAAACCGACAAAGGAGTTTGAGCTTGGTCCTGATGCAATGCTTAAGCTTCTTAAGCCCCTCTACGGACTCCCTGACAGTGGTGATTACTGGGGAAGAACAATTTACGAACATTTGAGATCCGATCTTGGAATGGAATCTACAACTAATGACGGATCATTCATCTTTAAGGTAATTGATAAGAAGCTTTCTGGCCTTTGTGTAACCTATGTCGACGATTTACTTCAAGCTGGAAATGAGCACTTTGAAGAGTTCTCAAGGAAAACCGAAAATCGTTTCAAGTTTAAACGTAGGGATTACGATAACATCCAGTTCTCTGGAGCGCAAATAGACAGAAAACAATTTGGCTTCGAAGTGAATCAATCCAACTATATACAGAGGCTCAAATTACTTCCTACTGATGCCTCTTTTAGTTCGTATAAATCACAGAAGGCTAAACTGGCTTGGATAGCGTACACGAGGCCTGTGATTTCATTTCGGGTCGCCCAAGCCGCTCAACTTACGGAAGACGTATTCAAAAGAGATCCGCAGAACCATATCAAAAGGATCAATCTAGCCTTAAAGGTCGTCAGAAATGACACCTCTATGCGACTGAAGTTTCCGAAGCTTGATTTGAAATCACTCTACTTGCGTGTTTACTCCGATGCATCATTTGCTACAAATATCGAAGGATCATCACAGCTTGGATACATTATTTTCTTGGTAGATGAAACTGACAAGTTTCAACCGCTTTACTGGTCATCTCACAAATCGAAACATGTCACGAGGTCCGTACTTGGCAGTGAATTTATGGCATTAGCTGATGCATTCGATATGTCCTACGCATTGAAACATGACTTACAGAAAATGTTATTAAGACCTGTTCCTATCACCATGTTTACGGATGGCTTGTCTCTTTTCGATGTCATTACTAGGGCAACTACGACTAGTGAGAAACGTCTCATGATAGATATTGCTACTGTTAAGAATTCTTACAAGTCGAAAGAACTCCAGAACATCAACTTTAATCGCTCTGAGTTCAACCCTGCTGACGCTCTAACAAAATTCAAAAGTGACGCAATTCTACACCGCATCATCCGAGATAGTCGCATTAGTCATCCAATTGAGCAATGGATTGATAGAGAAAGCTAAATTCGTTTGGTTCAAACGAACAAAGAGGGTGGGAATGTTAGAATTAGAAGATGTTTTTGTCAGCCGGACAATGCCAACCGACAGTAGTTCCAATTCATTACGTATGATGAATAGAATTGATATATTTTAGATTAATTTACTGTGCTTTATACTGTCAGTTAGGCTATGCAACTGTACTGTATTTTGTCAGCTAGTCTACAGTATACTCCTGACCTGGGCACCTCAGGCAGGGTAATCTACAGTATAAAGAGAGTGATGGTGTTGCATCCCGCACACCATCCCCAACAACAGTATCAAACAACATCAAACACCCGAACCACGCTCCTCACTCTCAGCAGTAAGCTGACCGAAAATACCCGCGGGAACACCGTAAGTGTCCCCCTCAACTAAGGCGCCAGAGAAGCGCTTAAAGGGACGCACATTCGCGCCGCCCCCCCCCCCCGCTCAACAGCGGGGCGAAACAACAACAGGGGTCTGAAGCAGGAGAAGGGAGATCTCATTATGCGATGATCTTAGTTCCCACCTAACTGGCTATCGTCTTTAGCTGACTTGTCTTTTTATTTCTTCGCTTAAGCTCCCTCCTCCACCTACACCTCGCCCTCCCTCGTCCGACGTTCGAGCCCGCTCCCGTGGTCCTGCTGCGGTTGCGCTCTGTCGCGCGACGACGGTGCTTTCGCCCTCATCTTCCCTCTTCTCCTGGTTTTTTCTCTTTTTTCTTCTTTGATTCTCCCGATCTTCGCCAGATTCGTTTTTCCACAGCGCTATCTTATTGGCTACTTCTTGATTTTAAGTCTATCGTGATCTTTTTATTGGCTATTTCCTTTCCCGTGATCTCCCGACCCCACAGTTTCTGCAACCATGCCTTCCCGACCTTCTTCTGGGCATTCCGACACCGTTGTTTCCCTAACCCATGCGTCGATGGACTATCTGGTCAAATGCGTCTCCATCTTTGATGGAATCGTCAATCTCTCCGACCCTGCAGCCACAGCTGCATTCTGTTCTGCCGTTCAGAACTCCCCCGTGGCGACCGCTCTGGCCCCTTCTCTGCAAAACAACCCTCAGTTTCGTTCCGTCCTGCAGATCTTGACCTCTCTTGCGGCCCCTTCCTCGCCGACTTCTCCAGCCACTGAACCGGACCAATCTCCCAATCCTGCTCCTCAGCCTCCCGCACAATCCTACCTACGCGCGGCGGCCATGCCCCCAACAGCCCCAAAACCCCTCCGCCGTCTCCCTTTCCTGGGCCGCCAAGGCCTCACCCATCAGGGTGACCTTTCAGCTGTTCGCATCTCCACCAAGTTTGCGGGCCGCGTCCGCCGAGCTACTCGAGGGCTTTTTGGCGGCAACACCAAGCGAGTTGTCGTCGTCACGTCTCCTCCGGACTTTCCTGTACATGATCCGTCCGCTTTCCGCCGAGCCATCACACAAGGTGGTTTTCCGGGCTCCTGTTCCATTATTCGCTCCTCTTCCCCTCATATCTTCATGGTGTGCGCTGCCGAGCGGGATTTGGCGTCTTTGCCTCCCGCCTATACCGCCTTCCGAAACTTGGCGAAGACATCGGACAACTACGACCCTCCCGAACTCGTGTTTTCCGAAATCATGGACATCTCTTCAGACCTGTCACCTGCCCAGCTCCGCGGCATCCTTCCTGGCCTTCGACAAGAAATCGAACGCCTGGAATCTCCGTCCTGCTTGTGGTATCCGGCTCCTGCTTTTGCCCAATCCCTCCGCGAAATGGAGTCCGCAGCTTACCAGACTCTTTCTGCCGATCCCACCTTTGCCCGGGACATGCCTCCCCTCGCACCCCTTCGGCTCCCGCTGTCCACTCTAAGCGCCGTCGCGCCCGTCCAGATGTGACCGATACGGATGGTTTTACCCTGGTTGCACGTCGCGGCCCTGGGCCCGCGACCTCTTCTGCTCCTAATTCCCCCGTTCCCCCGCAGGTTGATGGTCGGTTCTCTGTCCTCGAATACGTCCCAGTTCCGGAATCAATGACCGATAATGACCAGTAGGATTGCTTCTGTCCCTCCTACTGCCCTTACTTTCCCTGCTCTTTTCAGGGCTTCGATACCCGTTCTTCCGTACATCCCTCGCCCAGTTCAAGCAGCGGCCTACGACCTCTATTTTGCCTCCTTGAGCCGTGTCATCGCTGCTCCGTCTGATGCACATCGTCATCGTGCCCTTCTCGAACTTGTCGCCCTCCCCAAACTCGTATTTCGACGCAATCATCCTCGCTTCCATCGCTCGAGCCGCTCTGAAATCTGCTCCAATCTTGCTGACCGCATTCGTCTCGCATCTTCCGGTCTTTTCGATGACCTCTTCATTGAAGCCCTCTCCCTTTTCGGGGCCTCCCACCCCCCTGCTACCCATGCCGACGCCTCTCATTCCCCATCTACCCTCCAGCGCAGCCGCCGCTTACTGCACCGTGGCAGTCCTTCCCGCGCCACAGCAGCCTTACTGCACGATACCCCACCTGTTGTGCCCTCGGAAGACATTCTCCGCAGACTCAAATCCCTTCACCCCACGCCCACGTCCCCCGTTCAGCCCCTCCCTAACTCTCGTCTTCCCCCTGCCGTCAAGTTTTCCGTTTCGGATGTTCGTAGAGCCATCCATAGCCTCGACCCGTCCACCGCCCCTGGATCTGATGGCCTTTCCCCGCTCTTTCTCCGTATGTTGCTTCGACCTGCGGGGGGAGTGCATCCCGCCCGCGACTGTCTTTATGTGCTGACCAAGTTTGTTAACATGTGTTCCAACGGCGAACTACCGGACTCGTGCAGGGCCTACTTCTGTGGGGGCCGGCTCACAGCCCTCCACAAGCCCAACGGTGGACTTCGCCCTATAGCTGTTGGTCTCCTCCTCCGCCGACTTATTGCCCGCCTCCTCGCTCACAAGGCTTGCTCGACTGCAGCTTCCTATCTCTTGCCTCATCAACTCGGCGTGGGCGTTAAAAGCGGGGCAGAGGCCATTGTTCATGCCGTCCGTCGCCTGACGCAAAACACCAAGTTCCAGGACCACGTATTGATCCAAGTCGATGCCCACAATGCTTTCAACAGCATTTGTCGACAACGCATTCTTGATGCCGTTCTGGACTTTGCACCTGGCATCGCGCGATGGGTTCACTACTGTTATGGGGATACCTCTTTTCTCTCATTCGGTTCATTCTCCATACTAAGCGCCGATGGCACTCAACAGGGGGATCCTTTGGGGGCTCTGCTTTTCGCTCTCGCTCTCCATCCTCTCGTTCTCAAGTTCCAGGAGCGATTCCGGCCCCCGCTCAACGCTTGGTATGCAGACGATGGGAACTTGGTCGTTCCCCGCTCGCAGGCCCTCGAGGCTTTGCAATTCTTCCAGAGTCAGGGACCAGCCATCGGGTTCGCACTGAATATGACCAAAACTCACGTATACGGCCTCTCCTATAATCCCTCTCCCCTCACTCTTCCCTGCCCCTTCTCCACGCCCGATGGCTTTACCGTTCTCGGCTCTCCCATTGGTTCCGATACCTTCGTCAGCGCCGCATTTCATACCCGTCAAGCTGAAGTAGATCGCATCTTTTCCTGTCTTCAGTCCTTCGATGACGCCCAGATGGCCTACCACTTGCACCGTTTCTGTGCGAGCGCCTGTAAGGTTGTTTATCTGCTGCGGACTCTCTCCCCACCAATCTACGGCTTTGGCCGTCAGCTTCGACCGGAAGCAGCGGGAGGCTTTCGCACAGATTCATGGTCCTTGCACCGACTCCGAATGGGAGCAAGCCTGCCTTCCTATTTCCTACGGGGGCCTCGGCATTCTTCTCGCTTCGTCAATCCCTGAGTCCGCTTATGCGGCTTCGATGATTGATGTTTTCCGCCGTTTCTCAGATCTGCTCTCCTTCTCGGGAGACCTACACCTGGAGGAAGTGCCTCGGGCCGCGATTTCTTTATTATCTACCCGTTATCCAGACCTTTCGGCTTCCCTGTCGCCCACTTCCCTGTTTCAGAGGTGTCAAACGCCGGTCCCAGACGAACGGCTCCAGTCTGCTATCTCGTCTGAGCTTCACAGTTCGACGTTTGATCGGATCTTCCGATCATCCTCTGACCGCGACAGATCTCGCCTCCTATCTGTCCGTGAGTCGTCCGCCTGTTCAGCTTTCTCTACTTTACCGCACCCTCACCGCGGCACCTATCTGTCCTCGCAAGCTTGGATAGTCGCTGTATCTCTACGCCTCGGCCGCGCGATTTTCTCTGGTCATGATCGATGTCCGGTATGTGCTCGCCGTTCCAACGACATCGCCCCGGTGCTCGATCCCCTGGGCAAACATGCCCTCACCTGTAAGTACAACGATGGGCAGACTCGTCGCCACAATGTCTTGCGTAACGCTCTCCATCGCTACTGTAAGGAGCTTGGAATTTCTGCCTCTCTTGAACATCTGCTTCCTCCCCTTCCCCCTTCGTCCTCTTCCTCGTCCGCCCTTCGCATAGATCTTTATATCCCTGCTGCATATGGCCTCGACCCGAAGGATATTGCTTTGGATGTCACAGTGGCCCATCCACAGGTCACTTCTCGCGTTTCCCAGTGTGCCCTATCTGGCGGCGCAGCTGCCTCAATGGCTGAACGTGCGAAACACACGCACTACGGTCTAGTCTGCCACACGAACGATATACGGCTTCTTCCTGTTGGTATTGATGTGTTCGGTGCCCTTGGGGCCGACGGTGCGACTTTCTTCCGGCGCCTTTCTACGTTCGCTGCTGCCCGTCGAGGCACCACTCCCCAATGGGAGCTGCACCTCCTAATCACGCGCTTTGTGTTCTGCTTGCATGGGTTACAAGCTCGTCAAATTCTTACCAGATGCATTTCCGATTAGTTTCTCTCTCATCCCCCTATGCATGTTAATTTCTCTGTAATCCCCTCAGCATGTTCTCCCACATGCTCTTTCCACATCCCGTAAAGATTACACACAACTGGCTACACATACTGTAAAGTATTGCACAGTACTGTACTGCAGAATGTTCAAATGCCAGCCTCGTATAAACGACTGTACAGTACAGTACAGTACATATGCAAGTACTGTACGCTCTAATCATTATGTTGACGTCTATTCGCATTTACACGTATATGCCACTTTCTGGGATGTAAAGACGTGTAACCCCGAAGTATCACCTTAAGGTCGATATCTCGGACGGAAAATCTTTACGAGTTCTAAGGCACGAAAGTGTGCGAAGAGTAATCAGATCAACTACGCATATCTCTTCCTCAGCACAGGAAAGCCAGCTGGTGGGGTTTTCCAACGAAAGGACAAAAATAAACTGAGTCGCGGCCGCCATGACTAGGAGTGTCGCTAAACTAGCTATGGAAATCTATGGACGCGTCATATCTGTCCTTATGCAGAGGCACGCTACGGGGACATTCCCATGTAAAGCAGCTTGCCGCAAAGCTGATTTTGCAGAAGCCATTTGAAGGAGACTACTTCGGCTCCGTTAAAGACAGTTCAAGCACTCGAGAAATAGTTGCTAGCGCGTGTTGGCAGTAAAGCACTCACTTTTCCCCTACAGAACCCGATGATACCTCAACTTCGAATTACGGTATCTACGCTCCGGTACAAATTTACTGGGTACCAACCCACATATCTACCACAGTAGATTAACCCCCCATTTCACCACTTCGAATTTGTTGTCCAAGAATAAAAGGCCCAAAATGTTCTCCCTCAACGTCGAAGCCCACTGCGAGCTCCTTCATGCGAAATGCTAAAATATATCAAAGTTACAAGCAAAAATACTACCAGCCTCTGTCCTGCGACCACGAATAATCCATCCATGACCACACCGGAAACACTATATTTTTGCTTATACTAATAAAGTACTAAAACGGGTACCATGCTCAACTCCGGCTGCGCAGGATTGAGCATGAGGCTCAGGGAAGCTTTACGTGAGGCGTGTATAAAAACATCACATAGACTTGAACAATCCGACAAGATCAGGCTCACAGAGTAGGGACTGCGAGATTTACGAGACTCTTTCTCATATACTATAGCCAACGCATAATTATCCTGTAAAGATCCGCCAATGAGTGAAATTGAAATGGCATTTGGATCGCATGGCTGCGCAAAGGGTTCTAATGATGATGGGGTAGTTTCCTTCATAGTCTGACACTTCAACGCAAGTAATGATAAGTCCTTCGCGAAACAATTGGCCTCACTTTACAAATCGTAAAACATCGCAAGGCTGCTCTTTCGAACCTCCATTCCGGTTCCAAGATTATTGTACTCACAAAGAAGAACACGCTTTATGGGGGTAACTAGGGGCCGCTGTTATGCTATAATGGTCAGGGCTAAAGAACGGCGACAAACGGCGTGAACAGTGAGTTGCAGAGGGAGAGAGGAGATCGTGGTCAGGAGACAGAGTTAAAAGCAATAGTATGGCTTTGAATTGGTATGAGGATCACCCTCAACAGCTGACACCCGGCAAAAAATGAGTGAACTTGCATGCAGGATGTTAGAGGTCAGAACAGTTCTTTAGAACAGGCCATTTTCAAGATATAAGATCTCGCAGAAACCCCGGACCATAGATACCATTGCAATTCTGTTACTAGTCAGATATTTTAGTAACTCCAAATATTCCTCATTTCATTTAGGATTAAATAGAAAAGAATCTCAGGGGACATGTTAACCACAAATGTTGCCAAGCTTTCTGAAACGTTGTGAACACATCAGGCACTGCCTCCTCCCAAGACGTCATATCAGTCACTCGAAATTTTTAGTATGTTGGATGCGTAAACGATGAAAACAACACTGATTCGCTCAAAGGAAAAGTGGCAAGACAATGTTTTTTATTTTTTTGACAGCAACGTAGAAGAATTAAAGGAAAATGGAGTACCTTGAAGAGATATTTTCTAACCAATCCATTTTATTGCTGAGAAAGCACAAGCAATGAATTTGGGTGAACATAAGCGCTTGAGTTTTCACAAAGAATATGTCATGACAAGTGCGAACTTAGTGCTTCGAAACGACAGGTCGACAATAAACGGTCACTTTATCCATCACATCCTTTGAAATTGCTGCTTACTGCGGATCTTTGATCCTAGATCGTTGCATCCTTGTAGTGGCAAGTATTTACACGAAAAACAAATTGGGACAACTTCGTATCATAAACTCTTTGAAGTCAAGTACCAGTCTGATTCATCGGTAGGGGTGCAGTGAGTCTCCATCGCATTAGTAACAAGCCCAGTTGCATTTGATGACTCAGTTTAGAATAGAAATATGAGTCTGCATTCAAATCATTTTGTCGGGCATATCCATCTTGACCTTCATTAATGTTCAAACCATCATGATACCCTTTTCAAAAAGGGTACCTTTTAGGTTAGATAAAATATATCATCCAAGAGTAAAAACAACCAAACCTCTGCCCTTTTAAAAAAAACGGAAAATAGGGATATATGTGTTGCAAAAGTTCGGAGAGCTGGAACCCGGTGGGGTCTGGTGGTAGGTGTTGTCTAACGGAGAGAATGGTACACGTCTCCATTTTGGTTAAAAAGATGTGGGGAGACCAGCCAACAGACACTTTTGTTCAAAAAATGAGATCATAATTGTAGAGGAAGAAAATTCGATAGAAATTAATGAAAAGGGGAACTCTTGCCCTACAGCTGTTGGGCTTAAATGAAACAAACCCAGTATTTTTTGTTTGCTAGTGCATTACATTAACTTCCCCTTTCACACTACTTACACGACGAATTGGTGTCTGACATCGTTTTCGTTCCGACTCGTAAGGCAGTTTCCATTTGCGGACCTCAGACCCGCCCACCACTGCCCAGGGAATTAGCCTATCCACATCCCGAATCAGTGAAATATACAAAATTTACCCCACTTTTGCAGAGCAAAGAAGTAATGAGAACATCATCTTTCGGAATGTTCCGTGTAATCGGAGTGGAATGATGGGGTAGTTTACTTCGTCGTCTGACACTTCTAGCGGGGGGAATCACTGCAATCTGGGAGAGTGGATTGAGCAAAAAGACATGGCAAAATGACCAACAGTGTCCCAGTACCTCTCATGTATGGAACAAATGTACTGGCTCATAGCCGTAATGCCCTTCCACGATTTCGTTACTAGCTTCACCTTTTGCCTGCAAGGCAGTACAATTCCATCAGACCTTTCCCAGCGCCTCGCTGGTTGTTTTCTTTCCTGTGCCTACCTGGCACTTAAGAGTGCTTTTCATACTACTGTAAAGATTCCGTCCCCTCGCACTGGAATTTTATCCCAAAAACAAGCTCTTATACTGTAATTTATGAAATAAGCTGTGAGAAAAAAGCAGCAGTGAATCACTAGGGTTTTTTATTCATTCGGTTGATTTGCCAAAATAAATTGGTAAGTTCCGTAAAGAGTCTCCTCGAATTGTCTCTTACAAACTGGTCAAACCTTGATTGGCATTATGCATGCTTCCATATTTTTCAATCAATGTACGATTAAATCGCAAGCTCTGGAGGGAATGTTCTCTCCGACCGCTGCTATATGAACTCCTACAGTGGGGTATTCAAGACTTTACATGTTGCACCTGCATATGTCTGTGGTAAAGTAAATTTGAACTCCAGCGCCTCACGGACGGTCCTACCATATCGCAGAAAGTATTCATGCATTGTCGATCTTGTCACAAAAAGTGGTTCCCATATCTTCAGATCTTTGTCTTGGAATACGCATGAATTTAGCTGAGCAGAATAAAGAAACATTTATGATAGAATAGTGCAATTACTGTTTACATGCTCATTTACTTCTAGTGGCTCTTATTATTCATGAAACGCAACGCGTAATCAAAACCTAGCTTTAGAAATTCCATGCAGTAGGGTAACAGTCCTCTTGACATTTTCGTAGTTTAACGAAAAAGTAGGACATAGACTCATCGTTCCTGCCGCTATTCCTTCCTGACTCTAAAGAAAATTAAAAGACTTACAAATTGAAGGGATTGTTCAACTGATTCTCACGTTGCATTGTACAGTTTACCATGTGACGTGTCCCGCGTGTTCCGCCTTTACATTTTTGCTTCCTTCAATGTTTTCTAAGACCCTCCAAGGGATGCATAATACTCATCCTTATTCAATGCAAATATAAAAAATATTATCTAAATACGAAGCAGTCTTGCCTTTGCTGTCATGACGTTGTCTCATTCACAAAATCTGAGAAAAAGGTTTGGGAGCTTTACTTTTGGAAAATGTATTCGATCTATCCTCAGAAAATCTGCACAGGAATCACAGTGCAACAACGAAAATGAATCAGACTATACGAAAATATCTTCACTTAATGCTAAAGCGTAACACAAAGTACATACCTCTGGTGGTATGGCAAACAAAACGAATGCTCGTATATTGGAGCGTCATCTGCCCTTGCGGTAACATTTCACGTACATACGTACTACCATAAAAGTGGGGAATTTTAGGTTATTTTAATGCATGGAAGATACTGTCGGTCGTATCCACGCCACTCGGAATGCGTCTTGCGGGACAAGTCGTCATTGTGTAACACCCTAACACCAGATCGGATGTATCCTCCAAAAGTAAAACACCCAGGCCTTTCCCCTGTGTAACACTAAATAGCATTCCTTACGGGGCCGCCTCAATGCCAGCGCTACTATAAAAGTTGACTAGATATCAGCCAGATTATCTGTTACAGGAAATGACCCCCGTTTTCCCTTAACGAACGATCGTTTTTCGCAAGCGGAAGATAAGAAAAGTTCATGTCTTGATATACCTATGGTACGCGAAAGTGCGGAAAGAGAGACTTGCCGTTGGGTTTTAGTAGATCAACGAGTATAACGTACCCGATTTTTTGCTGTCCAGCTCCCTGACCAGGTAAATAAGAAGTCAGTTGCGTATATTTTTGACATCCAACTCAGTAAATATACTGTCCCGCGCAATGCACTTCCAGCTTCAGGGAAAACTAAGAGTTACTAGTGGTCACCCTGTAGGATATTCCGGGCGACAAACACTACATCTTTTGAATATTAGAGCAACCCAGATATACCCCTTCCAGCGGCGTTGATGCAACCGATCACATCTTTCATACATTAAAATAACCGAAAAACTTCCCCTTTCCACAATGGAGATGTCTCAATTGGTATGAACAAGACTGTGAAGCATTACCTTTAGCCAAATTTATACATTACAGATATTCAAGTGCTAAACTTCTTAAGCGGGTTACTAGAAGGATAAAAGCTATAGCTTTGGCTCGATTCTCAACAGAATTTAGTCCGAGACTCCACATGAAAGGATTTTTTGCTCTGAATTTGCCTTGTACTTTTTACCAAAAACCCCAGAACTTTATTTTGACTACATAACCACCGAAACGAGATGAAAATGGCGTAATGAAAGAATGACTCATCACCAAACTGAACGGATGAATATCTCCTCTCAAGCTTTAGTACAGTACATCAACGGATGATTTTGGCAGATAGACTTGACAGCACGTAAGCTGTGACTGTACCCGAGTTTAAATAGGAGACACTTTCGAATTATAAAAGACATATTTTGTGGTGGTAAATCTTTATTGGTTATACAATGTCGCACAGAAGCGTGCGGAGGGTATTCATAAATTAAATACGGATGCGGGCGGCGGGTAGAAACCTGTCGCGCCTGCATTATTTGGAGACTAAATGCAAAACGGGTAACGAAGTCGCGGAGCTCCTGTTGAGGGAGGAACCGCGACGGGAAGCAGCGAAGGGCATATTTTAAACACAATAAACGGTCTAAAAGCCGTTCACGCAGACGACAAACGAAGGTACCATGGATCAAAAGCTGGGTTACTAGGCAGAAGCAAACTTGCTCTCCTTTCAACTCCCACACACCCCAAGCGTTTTTCATCATCACGCAGGTTGTCTGCTCAGTTGCTAATGTTTCTAAAGATCAATGATGCAAAGAGAGGTCTATCCCACTTCAGAGACGTGATAGATTGATTATCGCGTCCAATGCGGCATGTTTGCTTGCTGAGCTAATAGATATTCTTAGTAGCTGGAATGCTTGTTTTATCTTAGTACCAACAAAACAACAAACAAACGCTTTTATTACATGTTCACTAAACCGAGCAGGGTCACTCACGCATCAGGTGATGCGAGAGACAGGGCACGGCGAGCTACGGCATGGGCCGTGAGCTGGAGAACGAGGGAGGAGAGGGTAGTGACCAGGCGGTCGTATTCGACGGCAGCGGTAGTGCCGCGTCGTGTGGAGAAGAAGGCGGCTATCTTCCCTAGCGCGTGTGGAGCAGAGGAGCCCAGTGCCCCATGTGTGTCAAACCCGAGGGGAAGAAGTCGGCGTGTATTGTTGCGCAAAGGTCGGCGTAGCGTGCCCTCTTCTGGGTCTCCACAGGGGAAGTGGCGCCGCCTGGGGTCTTGCGGGCGTGGGGGATGGCAACAGCTTAGTACCAACGTGTTTTCCTCGCTGGATTGCATGTTTATAGAACTATAGCTTTTGCAGATCAATAAATGTACAATACAAGCGCATCTTTATTCCTCCCTCGTTAAATTAAGGTAGATTGCAGGAATTTTGGGTTGCTTAAGAACGAGTGCCCACATTTTAAACAGAAGGGATACAATTTGGTTCCTCCCTCACGAAATGTCTCTTTGTAGCGAAATGTAACATCTAATTATAGTTCTCTGAAATATAAATTGTTTCAACTATATATTCAAGTATATACATATTTTGCATTAAAAATGAGTTCAAGAACAAAATTGAGCGTTTTTGAACGTTTTGAGTCGAATGAGAATACACTTGTCTGGAAAACTATGGGATAGATCGGATATATCTTCCAAAAATAAAAATGCCAACCTTCCCCGTTGTGTAACGTGCCCCGCGCAGAGCCACAACGTAGGCTGAACAAAAGGAAAGAGAAATCGAAATTCCTTTAATTATGTTCTTGAATTTCATGGAAACAGTATGAAATATTATGTATATACTATCTTTTAAGCTCACATCCACTTTGCTTCATCTCCTAGAAAACAAACGCCCTCACTTAGGAAATTACCTTTCTTTACAAGTACTAAACTTACCAAAATTTTGCTTACTATTTATACTATATACTCAAACTGAGATCAAGAGCTTAATGTTCACTCGTATGAACACAAGATAAAAATAGCTTGGAGTGAAATTAGGGATGCATATAGTGATAGATATGCTGTGTTATACCCAGTAAACTTGTACAGTGTGGATGCACGTAAAAATAACTTGTCTGATTAATCGAAGGGAAATTTTCGATTATGCTACTACGGGATAAGTAAGAGGTCGAGTCCCAAAAGCTTGAATATTAATCAAGTTGATATCTCGGTAATAGAACTTAGCATCACGGATATTGGAAAGCGGCAACTGAAGTGAGTTTAGAGAAATATTGTGTCTGAACCAACCAATGAACTAAATTTTACCGTTGAGAAATGTATGTAGTCCTGCATATTTCTTTGCAAAATCGATGCAGATAAATTTGTAAATCGAATATGCAAACTAACAAACCATCCACATTCATCTATTCAGGCTCAAAGAAACAGACAATTCTTTCCAAATAAAAAACTGCGTCTCATCTCATGTATAGGTCGAGCTTTTTCGGAACCCCAGAGAAATGCACCGGTATGGACAATGAAGATACGTTGCAGTTGACTCCAATAACAATAAACTAAAAAACTTTGACTACAGGAGTGGTCATTATCGGGATCTCTGCTGAAATAAAAAAGAAATATGAGCATGATTGGACAACGACAACTCGAATGAATCGAACTCCACGCTGGCTTCTGGAAACAGATTGAGTCCCACGGGATCCAATCTGTAAATGGTCTGGTAAATTGAATGAAAGACTGTGCGTACGATTGAAAAAGGAGTGCAGACTGTTAAAATATAGTTGAGACCTCGGCGTCCTAAAAGAAGAAAGTAGAGCAGTACCAAGAACAGTCAGTTTTGTCGATGAGAGACTGTTGGAATCATGAGGACACGCAAATGCATAATTATACGTATATTTTGTCATAAAATGTAACGGATCGGATATATCTCCGAAGAGAAACCCCCTAGACCTTTCTCCCTGTAACTTCTATGCTTGAATTTTTTTAATCAATAGAATAGTTTACGAAGACATATCAATGCGATTCAGTCGTGCAGGGAATGTGTCTCCTCCTTTTAGCCTTTAATCGCTTTGTAAGCGCGTCGCTTGATCGCAAGAAGGACTGGCCTTCAATTGCTTGCTCTAAGTTTTTTGTTAGTGTTTTTTCCCAACAATGATATTTTACACTATCGTAGGATGTCTTTACATGTGTTTCTGGGAGATACAGAACGCAAAAAGTAATATATAAGAGCAAAATTTCGGCAGCCCGCCTCAACAGATCTTCAACCAACGCCTCGAGAACTGACTGAAATACACTGTGGAATTCAACTCGTTATTATGAAGCTCATTTTCCTTTTTGCTCTTGTTATCCTCATCGAGGTAATCTGGTCGAGAGGGAGTCCGATAGATGATGACAACTTCATCTTACCAGAGGAAAAATCTTCTATTCGTACTATTCATGCCAACATTGACCTGGAGGCTGTGGAGCGTCAGGGAAGGGTGCGCTCATGTGGAGGATTCTGTAGGTTCCGCCTGTGCAACTTTAACGGAAATACATTTGTTCGGCCAAAAGCCGATTTCGTCATCCTCAATGGTCCAAATGCTGCCAGCTTGCCATACATCTGCTTACCAAGATTCAATATTGGCCAGATTCGCAACTCTCTCGAGGCTAGGGTACAATTCCGTGGAAGCCTCGTTCCTATATCCCGTTTTGCTCCTCCAGGCCTTGGCACGAGATATCCCCCAAACTTCATCACTACCGCAGCTATTCCGTTCCTGCCGTGGACTGGTATTTCGCGGGTGCGAACTCAGGGGAACCAGTGGGACTTCCTACATGACAGGTGCATGATCCTTCCCATTCGGCGTTACCAAGAAATCAATGCAACAACTCAGCTTCCAATAAGGGTTGTGAACGCAGGTGCTAGCAACAGAAATTGCGTAGCATTCCGTACAACAGCACCAGCAATCACGATTGAATTGACTTGGGACTCCGGGGACGACTTCGACTTAGCGGTAGAGGAGCCAGACGGCGACATTATCAGCTTCAGAAATCGGCAATCTGAAGCCGGACGATTAACGGGAGACAACAATGTTGGTTTCTGTGGTACTAATCTCGAGTTCGGACGCGAAAATATTGTTTATTTCCCAGGAGGCCCAATTGAGGACGGTCAATACACTGTGAGGGTGACTCATTACAACAGATGTGAAACATCTCCTACAGTCTGGAGGGTTCGGGTTATCATCAATGGAAATCTTGTTCTTTCCCGGAGAGGAACTGCATCTCGAGGACGCCAACAGATTGTCTTGAATGCCCCTTTCCAATATCCGTAAGGCGGATACTGAATCAGGGCATCATGTCGCTACTACTGATATAAGTACAGTCAGATCTCGCTCTTCAGCACTTTCTTCCTCGTTTATCTTTGCAAGTATATATCCCATGATATTATCCTTTGGCTGTTGGCTGCTTCTGCATTAATCGTTTTACGTTAAATATCCTCGGCTGAGTCTTATATATTTTCAATTGTAGTGGGAATGTTCTAGTTTAGTGTGAGTGGATCAACGGCTTGAGTATTGCGGTTATGCACTGAAACGAAGTTGACATATCAGTACAATTATTCCAATAAGCAACCGCATTTGTTTTGTCGATCCGGTCATTGTTCTAATGGCGTACAGAATTTTAAAAAAGTTACTGCTTCGTACTAAATTTCCCGAGGCCAGTTAAGCAGTGCCAAGAACCTGCTGCTGTGAGCCGGCCATGCTTTAATATCGGGCCTCCATAGGTTTTTTACTTTATGAAAGGGGAAAGGTTTGGCTGTTTTACGCTTGGAAGATATATGCGATCTATCCCATGGTTTTCCAGACAACCACAATCGACTCAAAAAGGGTATACCGACACAGTAATGGGGAAGGAACTACGCTCCGTTAAAAGCTACCTTCAGGCCAGCCGTCAAGCAGGCCGCATTGGACATGACGGCTGCTGCGGCGTGCCTTCGCATCAAGAGCCCCCGAACCTTTCCGTACGTCTCCAGTGCCCCCACAGCCACGTTCCTTGCCACGTCATTTAGCACTGCACATGCATCCGGGTGCCACCATCCCAGAGTGGAGATTGGCACAGGCACGAGCCTACCTATGGTGGAGGTCGCCATAAAATATTGATATCTTCTCTGCTTTGCATTTCGCGCCGCATTCAGAGAAGACATCGGGTTGAAGGCCCTCATTCTCCTGTTGGAGGCAGCGTTGGGATTCACGAAGGTAACATCAAAAAACTCGGTCCCTCCGCTGCTTCCAATTAACTGGAAGTCTGGTCTCCTGTGGTGGAGACCATGGCGTGGCTCTACGACAGGATGACGAGCAGCTCTTGCCAGGTGTTTTGCGAGAAGGTTCACTTGGCGATCATGTCGGTTGATCCTGTGGGCTCCATGCAAGCAGTGCATGAGATGATCGCCATGTACATCGAGTGTGTCCGGGCAATCCCTTCTCAGGCATGGCGTGCCAGAGTGAAAAAGTGGGACTTGACAATATTATTGAAGCCACATCGAGAATTCTCGAGGTTCAATGCTTGTCTGTAGTCCGGGGCATGGGGGACAATGCACCCATTCCTTAGCTCTTGGGAGGGCCATGGACGCGAGAAACGCATGCCTCCTCCAATCCTCAAGAAGAATTCGTTCTTGCACTGCTTCATGGATTGCGTCCGTCAGCATCTTTTGCGGTGGTTTTTTTGCGAGCAAATTACACTGAACGGGATAATCCTAGACGGCAGGCAAGAGGTCTACCACCTCCGATGGGCGTCTGCCGCTGCTTCTTATGTTCCCAGCTCCTTAATAAGAGTTGGGAGCAAGGTCTTGCCAAGCTTGTTAGGTGATGAGCTAGAAGCCAAAAATGCCGCAGCCGCCATGTTCTTCGCGGAGGTGAGTCCACTTGGCCCAGAAATTTTAAGTGTGATATCTCCTTAACTCTTGGAAGGGAAGATCCGGAACGAGCCCCATAGGGCCTCTGTTTGAGATATCTTGAAGGAGGAGTTCAGTGTGATGTTAGTCTGGATGCCTCATCCGATAGGCTACAGCTTTTAAGTTGTTAGGCGCGTGCTGATAGGAACGGATTTTTTGTCGCCGTCATCTGCAGACTTTTAGTTACTGTACTACCTCCCCTTGTCCAAAATTGCCTATAGTTCCCGTCCTTCCTCGTCCTCCGAGAGCTTTGCTTATCATTACCGCGGTCCTCTCCAAAGTTACTTCCATTTTATCTAGATATTTCAATATTGTATATACCCCTCTTAGTCGATCCCGAATCAAGTTCTTTTCCCCTTTTTGCTTACCTCCTCCTCCAAATTCGCTTTTTTGAGAAAAAGAGCGCAAATGCACTACTACGAATTCTCTTGCAAATTTTATTTTACCTATTCCAAATCTGTAGAACCTGCCCGTTAGCCCATTTAAAACCCTTTATTCCAAGTTTCAAAAGTCTCCGATCATTTTACTCATCACCCCTCTCCCTCCACAAGAGTACCAAATGATAGGGGTAAATCGTCGGGAGAAGAGATACTTAGGACCAACTACCCCAAGAAGGAGGTGTTGCAAGCGACAAAAGTGCTACGGTGGTATAGTTGAACGAACAAAAAGGAGTGTATATAAAAGAAAGTTGAGAGGGCTACAAGCAAGTATGAAAGGGGCAGGGTCTACCACTGATGCTCCGTGAGCAGCGAAGGAAAAAGGTTTCTTAGATCTGAAGTTGACTCTCAACTCACTACTACTCAGGACTTGGCTTGAAGTTGGAAGACAAATCCTGAGTAGTGGGACTTGGCTTGAAGTTGTCTGCCAACTTCAAGCCAAGTCCTGAGTAGTAGTGAGTTGAGAGTCAACTTCAGATCTAAGAAACCTTTTTCCTTCGCTGCTCACGGAGCATCAGTGGTAGACCCTGCCCCTTTCATACTTGCTTGTAGCCCTCTCAACTTTCTTTTATATACACTCCTTTTTGTTCGTTCAACTATACCACCGTAGCACTTTTGTCGCTTGCAACACCTCCTTCTTGGGGTAGTTGGTCCTAAGTATCTCTTCTCCCGACGATTTACCCCTATCAAAAGCTACGTGACTATTGTAATCTTACCGTTTGTCAAGGTTAGCAAGGATGAACTGCTCTCTACATTGACTTGTGGAGCATTCGTACCTTCCAGTAATTAAGAATTATGCGTTTATATGTTTTATTTGATAATGACGTTGCTGTTGATTAGTTTTGGCCCTTACGACGGAAGGGTGTTGCCATGAGAACTTTGAGGGTCTAGAGTATCTTGATGGTAACTTCTGTTTTAGTGTGTGACATAAGTGATCTTGTGCTGATGGGCTCGTGGAAGTTTACAAGTACCTAGATTTACTTCTAGATCTTGCTGGCACGTTCGGCAGAGCAGCAAACAATAAAAGGTCCATCGTTCTGTCTCAATTGGTTATAAGCCCAGCCGTTTGATCAAAACCTTCGTTTATCTCGAGTTTAATTAAAATTTCGTTCGGGTATACGCTTTTCTGTGGCTTTTACTCTGGTAAGTCTACAAATCGTACTGACAGGACCAATGTTTATCGCTGTATTGCCGTCATAGAGGACAGTCGAAAGGTATAAAAAATTCAGGGGAAGTCTGGGGAGGACTTCCACCTTTTGTTGGCTCGCACTGAAGCTGCTCTCGAGTCCAAAGAAGTTTTGGATGTTTTGACCGCGAACCTTCTCAACAAGGATGATGCAACTTCTGATCCGGAAGTCGCGAAGTGGATTGCGACAGCTCGTGCAGTTTTCATTCAAGGCCTCGGTGATCGTTCCCCCGACTGTGCCTAGACGTTAACAATAACCCGTTCAAGATGTTGTCTCGGCTCAAGGATAGGTATGCTGTCTCCAACAAAGCAACTAAAGTTCAGTTACAGGCAAAAATGTCCCGCATAACCTACAAGGGGGAGTCCATGCAGGAATATGTGGACCTTTATGAGGAGGTCTTCAATTGGCTTTCGGCTTTGGGCAGTGAGGTTGATAAGGATTTACAGGTCGCAGTTTTCCTTGCATCATTTGGGGCGAAGCATCGTTCTCCTTATGGCTCAATCATTGCTTTATTACAGACGCGTAAGTGGAAGCTTGATTGGGAGACTGTATCTGCGATAATGATTCAGGAGTATGAGGAAATCAGCTCGCGATCAGGATCAAAGCCAAGTACGGTTACTGATCTGGATCAGGTTTTATTTGCCGTTGGACACAAGGGAAGTGTCTCTCGAGCAGGAAAGGAATGGCGTACCAGGAAGGACAATCGCAGCTGCTTCAGGTACCACAAAGTTCGGCACATAGCCCGAGACTGTAAGCTCCGCGAGAGGAAGCCATTTATATGTAAACATGTCAATAAGTCCGCGGAGGAATCGGAAGTGCCCAATTCGCAGCTTTTCCTAGCCCGAGGCGGGGCTAAAGAGGCAAACGAATTCGAGAATGGTAGCTTGACGGCCTGCGGAGATCGAGATCAGAGTGACAATAGAGGTTTGAATAACTACTAGAGGGGCATATGATGATGACGGGAAACAGGAAGCAGTCTTCGGAAAGCTTCTTGCTCGATTCTGGTGCCTCTGAAAATATGGTCAGGTTTAAAGAGCGCCTCTACGACATAAAGATGATACCACCGCATGGTATTATCCCAGGGAATGGAAAAAGTGTGTATGCGACACACAGGGGTTCAATGACTATCAGTGCTATAGGTCTTCGATTTCGCAATATCGTTTTTGAACGGAGTTATGTTTGTACCAGACCTGCACACAAACATTTTATCTTGTTCTAAGCTTTTTCAAGATGGGTTCAATATTCATTTTGGTAGATATAGATGTAGTTTAGTGAAGAATGGGATCTTGCGGTTTCAAGGAAAACTAATCAAAACGTTTATCATGTTGATACGGAACCCGTACATAGCATTACAGGTAGAAGCCAAAGCTCTGCGATGGCGGCAAGGTGGCCCACCAATGAATGTGATATCGGCCTCTGGCATCAGAGGCTTGGTCATGCATCAATCTCTAGTGTTTAGAGACTGCTTCGGAGCGGTTGTGTTACGGATAAGCATCCAACAAAGCCAGAAAGGCTGATTTTTGTGACAGCAGTATTGTCGGGAAGCAAACAAAGCAAACGCCGAGATATAATGACAACCGCTCAAGGGAAGCCGGAGCCGTCATGTACTCTGACATTTTTGGACCAATGTCAGTGGCATTGTTTTCTGGAACTCGCTATTTTATTTTTTTTATTGACTTCTACTCGTGATACGTATCGATTCAGCCAATTGCGTTAAAGAGGGACGCCCGGCAGGAGTTCAAGTTCTTCCAGGTATGGCTGGAAAGTAGATATGGCCGCACTATAGAGAAGCTACGCAGCTTCAACGGGAGTGAATATGTCGCATTCAAGGGCTATCTTTTAACAAAGGGGATTGAGCACATGAGTAACCCATCCTAATCAAAGTTTCAGAATGGGTTAGCGTAATGGACAAATCAAACTATTTTTGAGTATTCGCGAACCTCTCCATCGCCCATTGTCGTCTACCGTAGCACTTTACTCGTTCGCAAAGACTCTCACCTCTGGTCATTAGTGTTTCCCTTTTACTTTGGTGGCATTTTCGCGCTATCACATGTCTCCAGCCGATAGTATTTATTTTTGAGCCTGAAAGCCCAATACAGCCTAATCATTTTCGTTTGGGCGAGAAATCACAGAAGAAGAAAACAACAAGAGGCGTGATACACTGAAAAATTGCCGAAGGGTAAACATAAAGATCCAATACTACTCAATGAGACACCCGCACATGCATAGAAATATGCATAGAGCAACAGAGAATAGCTCTGAAAGTCGCGAACGTGTAGGCAACTTGAATTAAAGAAGAGATACTGACGAAATGCCCGAAGTTGTGTCTAGCTTCTCGTCATCTCATGTAAATTTGACAAGTTGTCTATATACTGCAACCGTAGTTCCCATGGGTTTCCATGTTGGGAAATAAATATTAACGTAGTTTAGTCAGCACCGAGAGTATTAGGAGATCAACTACTCAGGCAGGCGGCTGGTGGAAACCTGTCGAGCCTACAACGTTTCGAGGCTAAATGCAAAGAGGGTAACGAATTCGCAAAGTTCATGTTGAGGACAGGAACCAAAACGATTAGCAGCGAAGGAAGTGAGGCGTCGGGAGAAATTCTAATACTCGCCGTCCAAGGCGCCATAGATATCAATCCTGACGGGGGAGAGGAAGTTTTCGTTTTCGTGGCAGTAATCGCCGTAATGACAATTGTTTCTCGCACCCTGTGCAAACAAGTATAGAAGGGACAGGGTCTACCACTGATGCTCTGTGACCAGCGTAAGAAAAATTTTTCTTATGTCTGAAGTTGACTCTCAACTTCCTACTACTCGGGACTTGACTTGAAGTTACTTGCCAAATTGCTTGACCTCCACAAGAGGAAGCAGTTTAATCAGCTTATATAGACTTTTTGGCCAACCCTAAAGTCTCAAACAAGCGTACTTAGTACCACAAAATGCATTAAAGCGAACCTTTTGAACGATAGAGACCAGCAGAAGATATTTCCTCAAGGTAAATATCTAGGTCCCATACCCATTCCTGCCACCCATCGGCCAATGTGGTAAATAATGTTTCCATTATATAGGCCTTTCAGCGTCGCTATTAGTATCACCAAGAAACTAGAAGTGTACTGACATATATTACTGACAGCGTTCCTTAAAATAAAAAATCAACCCATGAATTTGCAACACTCATCCAAATTAAAATATCTTACAAATTTAGATATTAAAAAAATAGCTTGCAAATTCCGCTACTGTATTCGAATTTTGCCCTCTTCTAGATTTTTTCTCGCGTTCAAGTTTAGGGCACATCACGCCCTCCCACTCAAGACGACCGTCCCGGCTCGTCGTCATTGCTCTTGGTGTACTTCTGGTTGTTCTATCCATTCATCAGGGAGAGTATAGGGTTGACTAAAAGGATTTGGCAGAAGCTAATTTACGAGTTGGTGTGAGGGTACGTACCGTGCAATGACCGGCTCTTTTCTTTGGTCAAGCATTTTATAGATCCTTCGTATTGTTGCATTGTGTTATCTGATGAGTTCCTCTTGTTTCACATCTCTAAACCTTCCAAATGTAGGGTAGCAGATGTAGTATGCAAAAACCTCTGGCAACGGATTCAAAAATGGGTACCTGAAGGAGAAAAAAGACTATCAATATAAGAATCGAGTCTTCACGAGTAAGGAGCGCCCCTTGAATGCTTTCCAAGCACATGCGAGGGTCCTCCGTTATTTCTCGAAGCCAACGTTTAATTAGTTGCCGTACAATAACGAAGGAGATATATTCACCCCCCAGGGAGACTGAGCGGTGTTGGAGGTGATCTCCTTGGTGATCTTCCCCGTTGCTTTCAACTCCTTGCCCTCTTTGATGATCCGCCTCGATGATTTTAAAGTCCTGCTCGAATCATCATGACCGTCTCGGGAGGATCTTGGTCTTCAGCTGAGCTCCCGTTCCTTAGCGGAGAAACGTAAGGTTCCCATAGAGGATATGGGACCAGTCGATATTCTATATCCGGGGGTAAGCTGTAAAATAGAAGTTGAACATCTTGATTGTTCTTGAGAAACATGAAAATCTGGAGGATGATGTTCAGATAGGTTTGCGATAAGTCTCCGGTAGCTACTTTCCAATACCTTCCTATAGAGTAATGATATATTAATTTCACAAACTCCGGACCTTTTTCCACGAACCTTCCGTTTTGGAACTAAAATAGAACTCTTGTTAATAGTTGAAAATCTTCTTCGGGTAGCAATGGGCCGTTCGACGTACCAAAATATAGGTATATATTAATGTAGAAATGGATGATTACCTGGAGCTCTTAAAAATCCCGCGTAATCAACATGTTCCATTCCCAGAATCTTTTTCCTCCCATAGGAATCACTCTATAGTTATGGATGATTCTGCCTCGTGGTTGCACAGAGTCCTGTGTGAGAAAGAATTATTTGGGCCTTCGGTGGTAAGGGACGAGACGACTTGCATGGATGGCCCTTCTTTAATTCATCCCTGAGCTTGAACAGAGCTTTTAATGCGGGTGTCTTTCCTCCGTAACAATGAAAGGATTCTAGTACTTCTTTTAGAAGGCATGACACTTCACAGTCTGTTGCATGGCTTTTTCATGTATTACAAGTACTCCAGAGCCGACTGAAAAGGTTTGCACTGGAGGCTCTGCACCCTCGTTTCTTGTCTGTGCTAACGCGCGATGTGATCCCCATCCTTCTGTGGCCAGTAATTCGACTTCGCTACTCTCCTCATCGATATTACTTGTTTCTATGTTTCTCTTTAGCATTCTCGGAGCCCTGCCGTACATTAGCTCAAATTGTGGGGTCCATACGGAGATATATGACACATTTGGTAGGACATCTTCCTATTAGATATCATTCTCCGAAATAGTTTTCGATATTGCTCGTTTGATGGTTCCGACCATTCTTTCAGCTTTGCCGTTCGATATAGGAGCGCAAACGGTAACTTTATTAAACTGAATCCCTTTCTCTTCTAAAAAAAGCGGTGACATTGCAGTAAAACGAAAGGCGTTATCTGAGATGATCCTTTTTGGTAGACCAAGCAGTTCAATTATTTCTTTTTCAATGAATCTCAGGACCACTTCAGCATTGGTCTCCTCAACTGCAACTAATAATGGCCATCCAGTAAGATGTCCCAGCCCTATAAGGAGATATTTGTTTCCAGAAGATGTTTCCTTAAATGTACCGGCAAAATCGATTGAGAAGGTTTCAAAAAGACCGGGAACTAGAAAGCTTAGAGTAGTCTTGTACTCGTATCGGAATGAATTCTTGACATTTACCACAGCTTTTCACGAAAGTATAGATATTCTTATGGATACTGGGCCACCGATATATTTCTGTAATGAATTAGTTACTTGTTTCGAGATCCAAATTCTAGAACTCATCATCGTGAAAAGTCCCCAAGATCTTCTTTCTTTCTATAAACGGGACTACTAGTCTAGGACCGGCTTTGCTGTGTCGGAAGAGTTTCCCATCGCACAAGGCTAAAGACTTTCAGTTCCTGCGTACCAAATTTCTGTGTTCAAAATCCACTTACCTGATTTCTAGTCCATCAAGGAATTACATTAGTCTCTGCAGATTAGTTTCGAATTTTATCGTGTATTATTTGCATCGCAACAACTCCAACGACGTCCTCGGAAGCTATTTCACTTGGACTCATTGCATCCATCAAAGGGGATAGGTAATCAGGAGTCTGATTATTGCGTTCGGGTCTATACACAATTTCAAACCGATATTCTGCAAAAATTTCAAACAATCGATCCTAGCAGAGATACAATTTTTTCTTATAGAAAACCATCTTAAGTGCTTGGTCATAAGCTATCAAAACGAATTTTTCGGGTTATAAAAGGTAGACGCGAAAAATTTTCAACCCGAGGATGAAAGATAGTGCTTCTTTTTTGCAGACTGATTATCTCTTTGCCGTATCATTCAGGGTACGACTTACGTATTGAAGAGAGTGTAGTGTTCCGTTTTCATCTTTTTGGGGAAAATCGGCACCCAGAGACCATTGTGATTCATCTGTTTCCACAACAAGTGGTCTCCTGAAATCTGGATATATTAGCACTACGGGGACACTTAGCTAATCTTTAAGCTCCTCAAATGCAGTTTGCATTTACTTGCTCCAGAAAAACTTTCCATTCTTAGTAGTGCTGGTGTGTAACGTTGCAGCCTTCTTGGCTAAATCTTTGATAAATCTTCGGTAATATGATGCCAGTCCAAAGAAGCTTCGAACATCCGTCTTTGAAGCGGGCCTCGGTACCAACTTGGCTTTTTTGTTTTTTCTGGGTCAACTTTAATTCCCTCTTGATCGACGATATAGCCGAGTAGTTGGATAGATTTTTCGCAAAGAAGCATTTGCTCAACACAATTTTCAGGATGTATGCCGATATCCTATCCACCACTGCCTTGACATCCGACATGTGTTGATCCAAAGTTTTTTTGAGAATATTACCATATCATCGATATGAACCCTGGCAAATGGAAGTCCTTTCAAAACCATGCTCATCATTCTTTGGAATGTAGCTGGTGCATTCATGAGGCCAAAATAAATCACTTTAAATCAGAAGGTACCGACTTTGCTGGAAAAAGTCGGGTTTTTACATTTTTCATCCAACGGAATCTGCCTACAGCCAGTATGAAGGTCAATTGATGTGAATTATCACCCGTCCTTTAAGTCCGCGAGGATTTCCTTAATATTTGGAATCGGAAATCAATCAGGTATCATTATTTGGTTCAATGGTATATTTTTAACGCAAAAGAGAATTTTTCCATCCTCCTTTGGTGATACCACAGTGGGAAATGACAATGGAGATGATACTGGTCGCATAATATCATTTTCCAGCATACTTCTAATATTTTCTGAGATGATTTGGTCATATTTCGGCGGTTAGCGCCTAGTCCTGTGGTCAATTGGATGATTATCGATAAGTTCGAATGTGTGAGTGACCGGTAAACTCGCTTGTCTTAGATCTGAAACTCTCCGTGCAATTACTCCGGAAGATGTAAAAGTGTCGGATATTTTCTTTGATGCAGGAGCGGGGAGATGCAGCACTTTTTCTTGAATTTCTGTGATCTCTTGCTCTTCTTCTGCATGATTCTTACTTTCCCTATTTTGAAGGGCCTCTTCCGTTGTCCCCATATCTTCATATATGGAGTTCCACATACCATTATTCTCCTTACAAAAGTATTCGCCTTTCAAATTTTGAATAATGTCCTTTCGTGCGTTATTATCGCAAAAGGAAACACATTCGGGGCTCAAATTTGACCTAGAACTCCAGTCGTCATATGTTTCAGACCTGAAATAATAACCATCCCATGCCATTTTTAGTACTTCTCGAGCAGATACTTTTCCATTTCCGAAAGTGTAATTTGGTTCGGAATCTCCATGGTCATTGCTAGATGTGAAAATTTCACTGCCTTTTTCTCTTAAATACTCCGGATGTATGCTTCTTTCGAAGTCCGGGGCATCTTTACGGTTCCGCCGTCAATATGTGCTGAAACGCTTTGGTTGCCCAAGTCAATGCATATCCCCAGTTTTCCCATGGCAGGACAACCAATGATTGCATCGAAAGGTAGATCAAGCATGAGAAGAAAGTCGAAATCAACTTCAGAATCCCTGGAGAACACCGAAACTTTTTCAACAGTGCTCATACCTTTTGATACGGTTCCATCCGGTACTGTTATTATTCGCGTAGTTGCAATGATTTCGAGATCTAGATCTGTGATCAAACATTCTAAAATGACATTTGAACCAGCGCTCGAATCGAAAAGAGCTTGTGTTTTCATTCCCAATACTTTGAATGGTACCAGCTTAAGACGTCCTGGTGCTGTCGAGGCCGATTGAAGAAACAATTTCTTACCCTTAGCGGACTTATTTTACCTTATAATTTTTTTGAGTTCTTTTCCCGCATCCCCTACGTCTCCCCTCTAAATAAAACCGAACTTATTCTAGTTGAGGCCGATACAAGCTCAGCCACCAAAATTGTACTTCTTCACATACTCTAATTCTAATACGCCCTTCGGGATATTCTTTAATTTCTCATTCATTTCTATTTTTTTGGCGGGATTGATTTCCACTCTTGGAACAACTTGATCAGAAGCTTGGGTATATGCGCAGCGATGAGCTTTACAATGTTATTCGTAACTTGGATATCAAGAATTTTGTAAGTGTTGGAATTGTCCGTACCGGTGCTAACCAGTACGATGGTATCAGTCTGGTTTTGGCTCAATAATGTAAAGAGTTTATGTGCTTTTACTTCACTCAGACTTGCCAAACAGTTAATACAATGTATTATATAGTGTAGACCTATAATTAACAATATAATGTAAAAACGAACACAACTAGGCTTATCGTGTTGTCTAGACTTCATGTGCAATGCTTTTGTAAAACTACAGAAGAACTTATTGTTCTTCTGTATGCTATTTACAGCATACATATTTACTATTTACAAGCATGTGCATCTGCATACATGTGCTTCTTTAACACAGACCTCTTCGTCCGAGGAGGGGCAGGTGATGGAATGTGTTCAAGCATTTCATAATCTAGCTGTGGGGGTGTTGAGCGCACAAAAGGTAATCGATGGTTGAACTGTTGGTTGATGCTTCCGGTAATCAGGCCGGACATCAGACCAGGGTTTATATAGAAAAAGTACTAAACACCAGCAGAGATAAATTGTAACTAAACGGTACTGAATTCAAAGGTATTCTAGAAAATGCGACCCAGAGGTATCAAACTACAAGGTTCTGAAGGTCCATCAGTATAACAGACAGCAACAAACATCATGGCAAAGTACCATTGGTCCAATTGGCAAGGAGGCATAAAGTGGTTGCTGATTGGTGGGTGCGAAATGTTTCGAGAACCACGCGAGATAGCCATGATGGATCCATGTCATTGGCTAGGTACAAAGAGGTATGATATTATGCTTTTACACTGCATTGCAATGATGTCTTCTTACAGTGTAAATCCTTGGTACAGGTTACCGGAGGGATACTGTCAGGGTATTTGGTGATTTATGGGCATAATCGCAACATCACTCCCCCCTACGAAGAAGAATCACCCCGATTCTTGTATTCGTATAGCAGATCTTGACAATTTTTCAGTTCATTTTCTGATAGCCATGAGTTCTCGTGATCTGCATATCCTTTCCATTTAATGAGATATTTTGTTTTTCCGTATTGTTTCTTGTGACTGAGAATTGATTCGACTTCGTATTCTTTATGTCCATCTTGAACCTGTATAGGTGGTGGCGGCGGAATTTGGCGATAGAATTCATCTTCAAAGTACGGCTTAAGGAGACTAGCATGGAAAGCATTGTGAATTCCCCTGTCGATCATTGGCTGGGAAAGATTTAAACGGTACGTAACTCCGTTTATATCCTCAGATATTTGAAATGGACCACAAAACTTTGGGTTCAGTTTTCGAGATCCTGCACCATCTTCAAAAGCTAGGTTTTTTGTGGACAACCAGACTTTGTCACCAACTTTATAAGAAGAAGGTCTTCTACTTCTGTTGACATACAAGGCAGTGGATTCATTTGATTTTTTGATTTGTTCTTGGGCTTTTTTCAGTGATTCTTGCATGTTTTTTAGGAACTGTGCCGCAGCAGGGTTGTCTGCGGAGAGTATGTCCAAAGGGACAGTTCTAGGGTGGATTCCATAATTGAGGAAGAACGGAGAGAATGTTGTAGTGGCATTAATAGATGAGTTGTAAGCAACTTCGAAGTCTACCAAGTATTTGTCCCAATCTGACTTGTCGAAGCTAACAAAAGAACGAATCATTTCTTCGATCTTTCTGTTCATAATCTCAGATTGTCCATCTGTTTGTGGGTGATATGCTGAAGAAGGGGATATCTTGGTACCCAGAAGGTGGAACAGACTCTTCCAAAACTTGCTCATAAAAATAGCATCCCTATCACAAATGATATTCGTTGGAATTCCGTGGTTTCTGTAGACATGATCCTTGAACAACCTGGCAGTTGAAGGAGCATCTATTTTGGGCTTGGTTGGTATAATTCTGATCATCTTTGATAATCTGTCAACGACAGTTAAGATGCCATTGTTTCCTTCCGTTGACCTTGGAAGGGGTGTAATAAAGTCCATCGTTATGTGAGTCCATTTGGTTTTCGGTGGTCAAGAGGTTTTAAAAGACCTGCGGGTTTCTGATTTGATGGTTTGTCTCTTTGGCAGTGGCAAGAACGAACGTATCGAAGTACATCTGTACGAAGGTTTTTCCAGTAAAACTTCGGTGATATTCTATTGATTGTTTTTGAAATTCCCAAATGTCCAGTATTTGGAGTAGAATGGTAGTCATGTAATAGCTTGACTTTAAATTTTCCTTCTGGTACGCAAATCTTTCCGTTCCTTAGTAAAAGCAACCCTTTCTTTTCGAAAGGTGCCTTTGGATCTTTGTATTGGGTTTTCAGGTTTTCATCTAGCCTGTAATCTTTGGCCAGATCTTCTATCTCAGAATCCGCAAAATAAGGTACGGATATATTGTTCGATTCTAGGTATGTCTTTGTTATCACTTCCTTGAGTAGTTCTCTGTTTCGATGTTTAGGTGAGGGATAATTCTGAGGTTGTCTTGACAGGGCATCGGCAACGATGTTTGCTTTCCCGGATGGGTATAATTTTGAAATCAAAGTTCGCTAATCTTTCCAACCACCTAACCTGTCTTTGGGACAGATTGTCCTGGGTCTCGAGGTATCTTAAAGGGTAGTGATCAGAATGAACTGTGAAAAAGTTTCCGTGTAGGTATGCTCTCCACCATTTCAAGCACTCTACAATGGCCAAGAGCTCTCTCTCATGAGCGGCATAATTTTGCTCAGCATCATTCAAAGTCCTAGACGCAAAGGCAACTGGTCTTCTGGATTTTGGATCCCCCTGTTCCAACACAGCTCCAATTGCGTACTGAGAGGCATCTGTAGTGACATATATTGGAAGTTCAGAGTCAAAAGTTCTAAGGACTGGGGCACTGCATAACGATTTCTTCAAGGTCTGGAATGATTTGTCCTGAGTAGCTGTCCACAGAAATGAAACGTTCTTCGTCAGCTCTGTAAGAGGTTTAGCAACCAATGAGCATCCTCTTATGAATCTTCTGTAATAGTTGACGAGTCCTAAGAATGACTGAAGCTGTTGCTTGTTCTTTGGTGAGGGCCATTCCATGACTGCCTTTATCTTGTTGGGATCCACAGCAATTCCCTCTTGACAGATTACATGTCCAAGATACTCGACTTCTTTAACACCGAAGACACATTTTGACAATTTTGCGAACAGATTCTCCTTCCTAAGAATCTCTAGTACTACATCAATGTGTTCTAAATGTTCTTTCCATGTCTTACTGAAGATGAGAATGTCATCTAAATAAACGATAACGAATACATCCAGGACATCTTTGAATATGTCGTTCATGAGATTCATAAAAGTTGCTGGTGCGTTGGTCAATCCAAAAGGTAGTACGAGAAATTCAAAATGTCCGTATCTGGTTCGAAACGCTGTGAGAGGGATTGAAGATTCCTCCAGTCTGATCTGATGGTAACCCATCCTCAGATCTATTTTCGAGAAGTACCTGGCTCCCTTAAGTCGATCAAAGATATCATCGATGCGCGGCAGGGGGTAGCTGTTTTTTACAGTAAGCCGATTAAGTGCTCTGTAATCCACACACATACGCAAACCGCTGTCCTTTTTCGTTACAAAGAGTATTGGCGCTCCCCAGGGGCTTTTGCTTGGTCTAATGAATTCACTCTCTAGTAGATCATCTAGTTGTTTACGAAGCTCCATCATTTCTTTTCCTGAAAGTCTGTAGAGACCCTTTTTCTGTGGCTTAGCATCTTTTTCCAATTCGATCTTGAAATCATACTTTCGCTTCGGAGGAAGGCCCTTCGGAAGTTTTTCCGGGAAAACGTCTGTATACTTTTTCAGTACACCTTGAATATCTTCTGGGTAAGAATCTGGAACATTTGGATTTGAGTCTAGTGGTCGAATTAGCACAGCATAAGTGCTACATTTTTTCTCCAAATCAGTAAGTACTGAGTTTGCAGAAACGAAAGGGTGCTTTGTCATTTCATTGGCAGTGACGGAGTACTTTTCACCCTTGTAGTTGAAAGAAACTTGATTGCTTGAAGAGTCGATAATTGCTCTATGGGCTCCACACCATTCCTTTCCTAGGATTGCATCATATCTCTTGAGGGGGCTCACGGCGAAGTACAGTGGTTCTGTGTAGTTCTTTATTTGGACGATTGCCGGACCGGCTGTTTCTCTCAACTTCTGGTTAGCACCGTTCGCCATTTCGGCAAGCTCTGCTGATTCTCTTGTTTTAATCTTATGGTAATCGCAGAACAATTCACTGAGGAAATTGATCTCACCACCTGGGTCGATGAGAATTTTTGCTGGTCCATTGGAAATGACTCCTTTAACAATAAGAAGTCCTCTATGATTTCGTTGGAAAGTTGGGGTTGGTGTTCCCCTAAATGCTTCCTGGGATCTTATTGTTGAAACAATAAGATTTCTGTCATCCAGAACTGATTGAGGACCTTCAGTCAGTTCCTTCGGGCTTTTGGGCAGTTTTTTGCAATGTGCCCTCTCTGTCTGCATCTCAAGCAGAGGCCTTCACGTATGCATCTCTCACGTTCTGCTTGATCCAATTTCGGTAAGTTAACATTTGAGGACTGTATACCCGGTTTCATTTCCACGTTCCCAATTTCCATGGGCACAGGAGCACTATTTCCAGTACTTGAACTTCCGTTCAGCGATTTTGTACTCGATTTGTTGTTACCTAACGGCCCTGAACGCCTGTAAGCAGCTTCGATTCTTTCCGCATCTGCCATTAAATCAGAAAGCTTAGAGTATTCTTTCGTGCATAAGGCTTTCCAAATGTACGGTTTCAGGCCGCGTGAATAGCGATCAATCTGATCTTTGACTCCTATGTCTGGTATATCCAACAATATTTTGTTAAAATCTTCATTGAACGCAGTAACGTCTTTAACTTGTTTCCAGCGAGCCAGCTTGTCTCGGGCGATTTTTTCCTTGTTTAACGTCTCGAAGCGATTGAGAAGGGCAGTCTTCAGTTCCTTCCATGTTTGAATCTCCTCCGCGGCGCTCTTGGAATGGACCATCCACCACTCATGGGCATTTCCAGAGAGATAGCTTAGTGCAATGTTCATGGTAGCTTGCCCATCTGCTTCACCAAGATAATTCTGCATCTGCACGCACCAGCTCCCGACGGACCCTTTTCCGCTGAATGATCCCGGCTTATTCTTCTTAGGGGCGTCCTTGGTTTCGTTTTGACCATTTGAGCTACCGGCATTGATCCTGACGAGAGAAAGCTCATTCTCGAGAGCTCCCACCTTGCGAGCAGCGTTATTGAGCTGGTTCTGTTGTGCGGAGATCTGGTTATGAGCCTCTGACAGCTGGCGTTGAAGTTCGCTTACAGCTTGTGCCAGAGACTCTACAGTAATGCCCGAAGTTTCCATTGTCTTTTCCTATTGGTCGAAAGAGTCACACGTGTAGTTTTGGGTTTTTTCTTTAAATAGAATTTTTTCAAATTGGCCAGTAAGAATCGGTATGCACTGTGGCCGAGTTGGCTAGACCAGCGAAAGACCAGTGAGAGTCTCGAGTTCGAATCCCAGTCGATAACTTGGGAAAGTTGATTTTCTCTGACGTAAGGGTTTGACGTCAGTCACGTCGGGTGTGCTATAGTAGCCCTCCTTCCGATGCTTTACAGAACGGTTGTTTTCCTGTCTAGAACCTGGCGGCGATACGGTTGTTTTCCTGTCTAGAACCTGGCGGCGATACGGGCTTACAAGCCCTACTGCAAGGAACTGGGGAAAGCGAGTTCGTAAGGTAGCCACAGCGGGAGGTTGAACACAGCACAAACGAAGTCGGTTGAGAAAGCAACTTTTGGAGTTTTTCTTGCTTCCTCTTCCCTAAATTTATTCAAATTTTACTACTGACGGGCAGTCTCTCGATGACGGCGGCCAAGACGGTGGCGCTCAAGGTCTGCCTTACTTGGGACTTCGATTTTGCAATTTCGCAGATGTGCCTCGTCTTATCGGCGCGGTGCTGGTGCTTGCGGGATCGGAGGTGCTCGTGGTACTGCACTCGACCTGTGCAGGTGACTTGACAGTGACGGCAGTGGAAGGGCGAAGATCGCGGGTTCTTGGTCAGGCGAGGCCTTCTGGTCTTCTTACGAATGCGGTGGTTGGCGGTTCTCTGGATGACGATGGAAGCCGCGTCAGAGAGAATCGGTAGGGTCTTCTCAGGCTTCTGCGGCTTGGAGCGAGGGACTGCTGGCCTTCTCGGTATCGGCGGTAGAGCGGGTAGCGATACAGCCTCGGGAAGGCAGAAAGTGGAGGGTCTTGGTGTCCTCGGTTCCTCCACCACGATTCTGGTAGGTGTTCTTGGCTCCACTCCAAACTTGAAAGTTGTCAGCTCCTGACAATTTTCGGCGAAGAACGATTGTAAGTCTTCTGCGTTGTACTCGTCCGGCGACGAGGGGCGGTCCCTGGAAGTCTTGTTTTTCGGCACTGAGCGTTATTCAAAAAGAATCAGAGTAAAAAACAAAATGTTAGTCTCTGCTTGCAATCGGGCAGAACGTCAAATCTAATAGAGATTTTAACTTACTGTCGGATTGGAAGAACTCGCAGTACTGACAAACGAATATGCGATGCTACCAAATGTGGGGTGTTGAGCGCACAAAAGGTAATCGATGGTTGAACTGTTGGTTGATGCTTCCGGTAATCAGGCCGGACATCAGACCAGGGTTTATATAGAAAAAGTACTAAACACCAGCAGAGATAAATTGTAGCTAAACGGTACTGAATTCAAAGGTATTCTAGAAAATGCGACCCAGAGGTATCAAACTACAAGGTTCTGAAGGTCCATCAGTATAACAGACAGCAACAAACATCATGGCAAAGTACCATTGGTCCAATTGGCAAGGAGGCATAAAGTGGTTGCTGATTGGTGGGTGCGAAATGTTTCGAGAACCATGCGAGATAGCCATGATGGATCCATGTCATTGGCTAGGTACAAAGAGGTATGATATTATGCTTTTACACTGCATTGCAATGATGTCTTCTTACAGTGTAAATCCTTGGTACAGGTTACCGGAGGGATACTGTCAGGGTATTTGGTGATTTATGGGCATAATCGCAACACTAGCTTAGGGTTTTTCAATAAATCATTCCCTTCTCCATCCCTTCTTGTACATTTATTTGACTATATTCGGCAGCAATGGATACGTTACAGGGATAAATCAACTTTTTATCCTTTCTGTTCTGTAAAATTTTCATCTCTGGTCCTGATTTGCTTCTCATGTCTGATAAATTTGCTCGGCTGTTGTGTTCAGACCATCAGTAACTTTCATGATGCCCATGTCTACCGAAATTTGTACACTGAGTGTTTCTATGTTGACTTAACTGTTCGCAAAGTGTCCAGGATTGTGGCAGTAGGAGCAAACTTCTGCTGCGTTAGAGGTCCCATATTGGTTCTTCTTGATGGTGATTGGAAGGATCTCCAACTGCGAGGTTATCATGTAAAGTTGATTATCGAATCGGGTTTCAAACCCTTCTTCCAAGTTTTTAACATCGCTCCTGACAGAATATAATGCCGCTGCACTAGTAGCGGATCTTTGATAATTCTTTCCGGGATGTTCAAAACACATCATTTTAAGGTCTCTCCTCGGTACTTTACTAGGCGACGGGAATGTCTCTGAGGGTTCTACACATTCTACTATGGCACCCTTCAGTTCATTAAAAGTTTGAGGGCCCTTGATATGGAGGAAATCGAAGAGCCGCTTATCCTCTATCGCCGCCTCACGCAGCATTCCGTACTTGGCTTGGGCGTTGAGCCCAGAATTTTCATGAAGATCACAAAAGTATAGCAATGAGCTTAATAAATCATGGAAGTTGAGCCGGGTCTCTTTTGCGGTTCCGAATCATTTCATCTGGTTCTACCTGCTTAGCGTATAATTTCACAAGTTACTTACATACCTCACCGAAGTTACGCCCATTTACATTAAGGGACCACAATTCGATGAACTTGGCTGTATATTTATGCTTTGCGTCACCACAAAGATAGGTGAAGACTTTTGGCCTTCCCTTCATCGCTCGTTTCACGCATCAAAACATTAACACATGTATAGAGAAACTCCTCAACGTCTTAACTCTTACTCCCTGTGAACGTTATACGAGCAGCGTTGAGATCCATGGTTACAGAAAAAATCCCACTTAATGACAGCTCCGGGGCCAGCGAAGGTTCTCATGGGGTCTCGGAAACGCGCCTTGGAACGACGGTGTCAGTTACCAAGAACCCAATGCCAATGTCGTGTAAAGTTGGCGTGCCTCTCATGATTTTCTAACGGACTCGAACTTTAACAAGATTATGAAAGATTCTCGCGGTATTATTTTACAGTCACAGCTGTATATCAGGACTAAGGTAGGAGATGAAGCTCTTGAGGATTCGGTTCGGTGCTCTGATGATGGTGTCGATGCAATTATTGATGCCGTATACAAGATAGATGTTCTCTCAGTTGGCATTGCAGCCTTACCAGATTACTTTAAGTGTTTCAGAATTCGCAGAAGTCCTAATTAGACCTATGCTAACTATGGAGATCGCTTTATTGCTGCTCTCACTAAGCTAAATCCCATTGGAACAGCTGCTTCGATCCCAAAAACCGTCGCGGCATGTTCTCTAATCCACAATGCCAATATTGATCCTTCACAAAACCTCGGTGTTATGTCAGCTGCAATCATTTCAGCTGATTACTCCACTCTTACTCATAATTCTTGGAAGTATGATTTTTTGAAAGCGATCAAATATGAGTCGGTTGCATCTTTGTCCGTCAGTGTGACAACCAGCTATCAGGAACGCCGTTTAAGTCGGTCTCAGGGATGTCAGCGAAGAAATTTTAGCCTTCTATCATCGCGACAATCTTTCTCATAGGAAAAATTTATCTCCTCAGGAACTCGCCAATTTGAAGCCAAAGCCTAAGTGCAACTCTTGTAGAATGTTCGAAAATTGGGCATCCAAGCATATTTCTGATGGTTCTCTCCCGCGCACTGTTTACTCTACGAATCAGCCGACAGACGTAGGTACTAATGCTGGTAACCCATCTGAGAAGAAGACTATCAAGTTCAAAATGTCTAATCTGACTCCAAGTTCTGTTCCACATATGGAAAAAAGATATTAATAATGTACCATATAGTGCCCTTTTGGATGGTGGAGCACCGTATGCTCTTATTGGCATTCATGAACTTTAGGTAATCGGTAATGATTTGATTCCAGAGTGAAATTGAAGACTAGATCCTATCCTTCGCAGGCTCACTATCTACTCACAATGCCAGCATGCTTCTGACCAGCATAGTAGTGCTGAAAGCGTTATACTAGGTTCTCTTGTTGTACAGTATGTGTTGTAAGTGAAAATTTGCGCATGCTGCGCTGGTCGCGCCTGAAAATTTGAGCATGCTGCACTGGCTACGCTGGCACTCTGCGCTGGCTACGCTTGGATGCTGCGCTGGATAGGCTATCATGCTGCGCTGGCTGCGCTGTCACTGTAATTACAATTTTATTTCAATTATTTTTAGAGGAATGCTTTGCACCGTACTGTAGCAGTGCCGATAGGGCACATAGGTACTGTATAGATGCTACGAACTGTGAGGGTTGAAAACTTTATATAAGGTTTTGTTTGCATGAAATGATAGGAGTACTTGGGGTGACCAGCAAGCCCTAGTGTGACGCTCACCAAACTAAGTCGCACACAACACGTAGTGTAAAGCAAGTTGGCAAACAACTTCAAAAGAGATACTTCAGTAGTAACGAAGTGGGTAGTCATCTTCGTGCCCAAAATTTATAAACGGCTCTCAAGCCTCGAAGCTAGGTGGAAGAGCCTGCTCCTTTAGGATTGTTGGGGGATCCACCGAGTCCTCTTCCATTTCAGCCCATTGCATTTGCCTTGCAAAGTACACGGAAGCAGATCTGTTTTTCGCAAGGCGAAGGTATAGCCTGCCCCTATCGGACAAAGTAGGCTACCATAGGTCTCTCCTCCGTTTACAGCACATTTTGTTCCCAAACTACCTTACCGTAGCACTTTTTTCGCTCGCAACACCCCCGTTTTTGGATAGTAGGCTTCGGATATCTCTCTTGCGCCGACTTTCCGCTAACAGTATGTGCTCAGTTTCATGGGGGTTCAAGAGTAATGATTCGCCACCTCGTTCTAGATTGTTCCTCGCAGTGGATTGTTGGTCGCAATATGACCCGCAAGTGCGAAATTTTCCATCATGATCAAAACTTTGGAAGATTTACGTGGTGGTGAATATTTTTTATGAGTTCTTCAGTATGAAACAGAAACGTCCGGAAGGTACTCAGAACTTGAATACGAATGCGGGGGGTGGGTAGAAACCTGTCGCACCTGCATCACTTGGAGACTAAACGCAACACGGGTAACGAAGTCGCGGAGCTCCAGTTGAGGGGAATAACCGCAGCGAGAAGCAGCGAAGGAAGCAAGGCGGCGGAAGAAACTCTGGCCGTCGTCGCCCAAGGTGCCATAGATATCAGTCCCGACAGGGAGAGGAGGAGATCGTTTTGGTAGCAGTGAGTGCCGTAATGACGGTGTTTCCCTCGCTCTGCAAGTGTTGCGGCAGCGCCTGCAGTAATCTTAGTTGTCGAGATGTGGCAGCGAGCGGAGAGGTGAGCAACAGTAACGTCGACGGCTATATTAGTACTGTGAATCCTGTAGGCAGCGGTAATGTAAATGTCCATCCGTAATGCGGGGGACTCTGAAAGCCCAGACGAATCGAGAACCTGCTAGAGGAGAGGATGCTCGACGAGGTGGACGATCCCAACTTCTTTACAAGAGCAGGCAAGAACTTTGCGGAGGTCTTGATGTCGACGAATCATGTGGTCTTCGTATTCGCGGTTAACGCGTGTTGGCAGCTTGGATCTTAGACTGGTGTCGTCGACCGAGTGTCATCTCCAACAGCGTCTACCCAGTTTGCTTGTATCTAATCTGACTAAGCAAAAGTTTGCTTTGCACAAGCTTCAGAGACTTGGTACGACCATCAGGTATCGACGACAAAGCGATGGTAAGGAGTACCCATTTTCAGTTCTTTTTTGCAGATGGTGGCAAATCGTCAGAAAGTGCCCACCTTTATATACTTTGTGCGGTTTTCTTATTTGTTTTATTGTAGAAGGTTCTTTCTACCATACAGTTTCATGGTCCTCACACAAATCCAAGCGCCCTGTTTGTTCCATTACAGCAGGAGAGATACTAGCTGTGGAAGAAGTCATCTATGAAGGTGTGATACTAAAGCGCATTTTTCTGCTTCTATTGGATTTATCAATTGAGCTCACTGTCAATCTCGACTTTAAGTATTTGTACACTTCTCTCTCTACTCAGCGCCAATCATTTGATCAATCCGTTCCTGCTGATGTTAACTACATTCGCTACAAGTTTGAAGTTGGAAATGCTAATTGCATTTGCTGGGTTCCTGGTCGTCTCAGTCATGCTGATCCCGGGACCAAACCCAACAGTCCGCTCACTCAAGCTTTCCAGTTATTGCTATTCTTTGGAAAGCTCTCATTAATGTACCCGGAACTACTAGGTTCTAGTTCTCAAGACAAGCCTCTGGGTTAGAATGGTCGTCTAGGAAGAGAGAGGAATGTGGGAAAATCAGTTGCCAACTGATTGCCCATTTTAAGATCTCACCTTGGCCTGGTGGTTCTGCCAAGTCATCTCTTCCAGGTGATTCAGCCAAGTGATACCCAAATTGTAGGTTGCGCAATTTGGGTACTCACTTTCTTATCGGATATATCGTCCCAGATTAAAATACCCAAACCTTTCCCCTTTCTTATCGACATCTCCGGCCTCCACCTCCTCCAGGACATTGCCAACTGCACCGCCGCTAGGCGGGGAAAGCCTGCCTTCACGGAGTTTCGCTCGCTTCGTACAATGGTGTCAGCATTCGTGAAGCGGTATACTGCCGTCATGATCAACCAGCGCAAATTATGCGCGGTTGAACCCCAATAGGTCCAGCCGGGGCCGGACGGTCCCCTCGCAATGCATTTTAGTAATAAAAGGTCACCATTCCCCCCACTGATCTAGGTAGTCTAGTCATCTATTATTCCTGCGGCTTTCGTGCGAAACGCTATTTATACAAGCCGTAGACTCTGCTCACGACTGGGATGCCGGCTTAATGATTGCCCAAGTTCTCTGTTCTACTGATCTCTGTTCTATGTTCTACCGCTTCATTGCTCTCCAAGGGGGAACGTTTGGGTGTTTTACTGTTGGAAGATATTTCCGACCTATCCCATGGTTTTCCAGACAACCGCAATCGACTCAAAAAGGGTATACCTACAGCGTAATGGGGAAGGAACTACGCTTCCTAAAATGCTACCTTCAGGCCAGCCATCCAATACATGATCTTTGTTCTTTGTTCTAAGTTCTTTGTTCCAAGCTCTTCGATCTGTTCTCTTTGGATTCACTCGTCACCCCGAATCCCAACCTCTCGATAGCTTCTCACTTGTGATATTTACTTATCGCAAGAGTGATGCCAGTCGCTCCAATATTGCGATGATACGAGAGATCGAAAATGTATTCAATTCCATAGTTGGCATCCCTACCTCCGTAAATTGAAATTCTGTGATAGATTCGCTTTGATGTCCATGGCTAGTACGTCGGCCACGACTCTAAAATTAGCTCCATCATCGCGGAATTATTCACGAAATTATTACCGCCTACTCTCTGGAATCTAACGGCTATACTGAATGCTTGAACAGAACGCTGTTGGACAAGTCGCTCACAATTCTTCTCAAGGTCAAAAAATTCTATAAGAAATGTATGAGGAGAAGCACTGAATACTGCTTGTTCCATCCGAAATAGGCTCTTGACAAAAAGCTGTAAGGAACGAGGTGATTCGCGGTATGAAACCAAACATGGAATTTTTCAGAATATTTGAGAGGAATCTTTTGTCCACAAGCCAATCGGGGGGGAATGATGGGTTGGTTTACTTCGTCATCTAACACTTCTAGCGGGGGGGGAATCGAAACGGAGTGAATCCATAATCGGCGCGTGAAGCTTGACAATAGAGCGACAGAAAGAATTTGGGTGGGCTACCGTAAGGTCAATGCGTATCGCATGCTGCTTAACGATGGGCACACTGAAGTCGAGACAAAAGATGTTCGAATTGATGAATAAGAACTATCATCATTTAATATCGCCAGGAAAAATCCCATTGAGTTTGATTTAAAGAACACAGGTGTCGTCTTTGATGACTCTGATAATACTCCTCCTGAATCCCATTCGGCACTAGCATCTATGAATGTCAATGACACACCAATTTCTGGATTGTTCGCTCAAACCGCCATGAAATTTTCGATGAGGTTGATGATGAAGGATTTACGGATCTTCTGAGCTATAACCCAGACATTCGACGCAGTCTACGCCGAACTGCAAAAAAGCCATCTAAACGCCTGGGATTCCAGCTTGTATGTATCGTCCTGGACACTTATGAAGCCATCAAAATACGTTATTTGGTGGCCAATAGCTTCGCCGCAGCCAGTACAAGACGCGTACCCGGCGGAATTCAGGGAGGATTACGGCCAAGGTACCCTTGTACGGAAAGCCCCAGTGGGATCTGAGTTATTTACTAAGCAGTCCTTCATGGCTCACACCGAAACCCTCCAGCCATTCCTGTACTCAATGGCAGACATGGAAGACAAACAGGGGGCGGGTTGGGGACGGTTTGGATGTTTTACTCTTTGAAGATATATCCGATCTATCCATGGTGTTCCAGAATACCACAATGGACTCAAAAAGGTATGCCGACACAGTAATGGGGAAGGAAGACAAACATTTAGCGTTCCAACTACTGTGATCATGCTTCGGGGTATGCAAAATAGGCTATCTCCTGCGAGTCCTGCCCTCGGCCTGCATTACCGAAGGCGCTACAGAGTTCGATCGCAGAATGGAGCGCTGCCAACGGCCATCGCAGGGGGTGTTCTTGAGTCCGAAGTCTTCCGAGAGCTCCAAATGCCGGTTAAGCACACGGACCCCAAAAAGCCCTCCTTGGGAATAGGGCTCACCTCCGCGAAAACTATCGCCCCCTCAGCCTTCCTCGCGTCAAGCTCGGCAACGGACAAGCTGGCCAGATACTTCCTACCACCGCCAATCAAGTGTCTGGAAGCATAAGTCGCCGCCGTGGACGCTCATCGGAAATGGTCCTTGTCTTGCCTACCGTCCAAGATTATTCCGTTCAATGTGTTCTGCTCCCAAAAAACCCCACCGCAGAAGACAACTGACGGATGCTTGTCATGAGGCAGCGCAAGAGGAGATTCCCAACGGAGACTGTAGCAGGCAAGCGTTCCGCGCATCTATGGCTCTTCCGGGCTCCAAAGAGTGGGTATACTGCGCGCCATGTCCCGGACTACAAACGCACATCGAGGCCGGCAATTTTCCCCGCGGCTCCGATATCACCAACAGGTCTCGCTGTTTGCCCCTGGCACATCAAGCCCAAGACCAAACTGCCCTTAAACGTTGGACGCCTACGGTTACCATCCCCTCCACTACCTGCACGGCCCCCAGAGGAACATTCGCCAAGACCGGCAAGTGAATATTTTGGCTAAGGACTTGGCCAAAGCCGTCAGTCATCCCGTCGTAGAGCCACGAGAGGGTCTCCACTGCATGACACCAGATATATGGGCATTGGGAAGCCTCGGAGGGACTGGCTTTTTCGACATCACCTTCGTCAATCCTCTAGTCCTATCGAACAGGAGAGTCAACACGTTCAATCGGTTGGCCTTCAGTAACGCAGCCCAAGCGGCGAAGCACAGAAAGTATCAACCCTTCATTGCTACTTCCTCTCGAGGCAGACTCGTCCCAGTGCCCATATCCACTCTCGGCGGTTGGCATCCAGACGCATACGCCGTCATAACGGGGGAATGACGGGGTAGTTTACTTCGTCGTCTGACACTTCTAGAGGGGGGAGTCTAGCCGTCATAAACGAAGTGGCAAGAAACGTTGCAATCAGGGTCATGGAATCATACGAGAAGGTTCGCGGGATATTCATGCAATGGCACGCTGCGGCCGCTGCCACGTTGAATGCGGACTGCCTGCTAGCTGGCCTCAAGTCAGCCTTCTAGCGACCTTGAACCGGAATATCCCGCCTCTTGGTTCCCTGATGCCGACTACATGTACCGCACCAATAACTTGATGGGCTTTGTAACATGAGTGTGGAAATCTTTTACAAGAAACGAAAGCCCCTAAAGCAAGTGTCAGGGGGACGACCAATAATAACTACTCAGGCACGCGGCGGGTATTGACCTGGCGGGCCTGCATCCCATGAAGGCAAAATGAAAAGCTAAGTCCTGAAGCTCCAGCGCTGGCGCCGAATTCCGGCGGCTTGAAGCGAAAGATGCGAGGAGGCGGAAAAATTTTGTTCCGCTGGCCCCTAAAGCACCATAGGAGTCAACACCTACCGGAAGGAGAAAGATGTCGTGAGCGTTGCAGTGCGGACCGTAATGTCGGAACTTCGCCTGCTCAGCATATTGTAACATAGGCTAACCTAATTTTCAATCATTACCATAAAACACCCCAATTTTTCCCCCGTACAGAATTGAAGCAGTTATTATGAGGCAGTGGGAGAGACGGCAACGAAAGGGTCTTTGATGGAAGCTGTTGTGGCTCACAGTGGCCGGTGTCCTGTGACCACAAATTATGGTCCCGAGAGCCATGTACAGTACCGTACATGGCCACAAATTCGGGATACGAGAGCCATGTATAGTATTGTGCATGGCTCTGAGCCACAAATGGCGTGTACTGCACAACGCACAACAGTACAGTAGAGGCGCCTCAAAACAGGCGAATAGGGGGGTCTAAGGGCTACTTTTTATGTTTTGCTAGGAATTTAGTAGCAATTTGTGCGTTTTAGTAATTTGCGAATCTCTATATAAAGGCTGGTCGACCGGGGTGTGAGCCTCGACCGACAAGAACAAGCCAGTACCACCCAAAACCTCCACACTCCAAAACCCCCACACCCAAAACCTCCACATCCAAAAACCCCGCTCCAAACGTTGCCGTCCGACTCCTTGTTGTCCTTTAGGCAGTGTTGTCCCTTGTCTCCTTGGACTTACGGTGTGCATACCGAAGTTCAAGGGGGCAATACCCATTATACTGCAGGTGTCCCTTGTCTCTTTGGACTTTCGGTGCTTAGCTCTAAGTTCAAGGGGGCAATACCCTCAGTGACTGCTATACTCTAAAAACCTTCCTGGAACTTCGAGGAATGGTTGGAGGGTTAAGGAAGCCACTACGCACCCCGAAGGATCATCAAAGGTATCAGGAACTCCGTCGGAGGGAAGAAAGGGAAGGCCTCGTCAACAGATCTACCGAAGGGGAGAGCTCTGCCATCCCAGCTTACCCTAGGCATCCCCTTATTGACGACGAGGCCGAGGAGGGGTCCGAAGAATCCGAACAGGTCTCCATCCGGAAAGGGTCTCCTTCCCAAGCCTCTAGCTACTCAAGACAACCCCCTCGCTCTGCACAGCCTTCGTCCCGTCCGTCGCACCGTACAACCGCCCTTGGGTCCTCTTCCGGCTACTTCCTCCCGGGCCCAGGCCCGCATTGACCTTGTCTGTACCACAGCTTTTAAAGTCGCAACAGACAGGGAGAGAAGGGAGAGGAATAAGAAAGGCAAAAAGCCTAAGTTTCACTGTCGCATCTGCGACATCGAGTTCGTCAGTTCCGGACAAAAAGCTGTGCACGAGGCTGGTGAGAGGCACCAAAGGGCAGAACAAAGGTTAAGGGAAGCAAGGATCCTCCGCGGTGTACTGATTGCGACATTACCTTCGCCCAGGAGATCGACCTAGAGACTCATCTGCGCAGTAACAAGCACCGTAGGAGAGCTTCCTTTCTCGGCGAGAAGAGACGTAATTAGAGTATTTTATTGAACTAAAAAACAACAGAAAAAAAAAGAAAACAAAAAAACAAAAAAAAAAGAAACAAACAAAAAAAAAGAAAACAAACAAACAAAATAAAATTAGAAGCCCTCAAATAGAGGTGCGAAAGAAAAACAGAACCCCTTCCAGTGCTTAACAGAAAAATAGCACTATTATGGTACTCTTGTGGAAGGGGGTGAATTCCCCTTCCGATTCGTGCTCAACTGGTGACAGTATCTTAGTCTTTAATGGAAGCGACGATGTTCGCAGGTTCTTTTTCTTTTTTTGAGAATGTGATTATGGCTGGTAAGGAAGAAGACGAAAAAGCAATGAAACTGCTTGCCCACTTGGATGGTGCTGCATTCGACTTTTACTACGACTCCTTTGCCAAAGACGGTTCACTCACAGAGGAGGCAAAGAACTATAAAATAGTGAAACAAAGGATCATTTCAAACTTTGCGGCTCCAGAGGAACCTCAAGATGTCATCCGGCAAGCCCTAGAAGCAGGTTTTGCTATTGATGATATCCCCGGATCGCTGAAAATCATCGATAAGCTGTACGAAAAAGCGGGCTTTGATGACCGGGCGAAATTTGGGCTGTTAAGGGCGGCCGCTTGTAACCATAGTGTTGGCACAATTCCTCGCCTTTAGGGGCCCGACAGACTACGCGGGGATAGTGCAGGCTTTAAAAGATTTCTGGTTCAATCACCTGTCTTTCATCGGTTCCGCTTCCTCTCGACCCCAACAAGTTTCTCCTGCGAAACTCATGGTACGCCCAGATGCCCGTACCAGGAATATCGAAGACAAAGTCGACGCCTTGGCCGAAGATCTGTCAAGACTCACTTTGCTCATCAAAAAACAGAAAGATAACAATCGTGGCATCGTGGGCCCAGCAGGCGGACAACAGGCGGGGGAACGTCTTTGTTCCTACTGCAGGGAACCAGGACATGGTGCGAGCCGTTGTCCGAAAAATCCCGAGAGAGATATCCGTTGCTCCCTGTGCCATAAACTAGGCCATTCGGAAGCTACCTGCTGGACCAAAGTAAGGAAAGCGGTCGGCTTTTCAGACAACAAAGGTGTTAAAGAAAATACCGAAGAAAAAGTTGCCGTAATGAAGGAGGAAAAGGCTCCTGTTGAAGCTGTGAATGCTACCAAAAGGCTAGCTGACGGGCAAGCCGTAAGAAAACAGGCACGTCAAGAAGATCGTACCGGAATTCCAATCCCAAGGCTTCTCAATCATCCCCCTGTCATCCAGAATGCCCCTCAAAAAGAACCAGATCTAAACTTGCGAAATAAGAAGAAAGGAAAAGTCACCAGTAGGTCGAAAAGGGCTGCTGTTCGCCAGTTGCAGGAGTATGTAAGCCGCTATGATGTGCTTGCGGAACTTTCAAATGCTAGCTGTGGACTTACTTTCGGGCAACTCCTACGCGGAGAGGCGGACGAAGCAAAGAAGGTTATTCGCCGTCTTATCGGAAAACCTACAGGCGCGAGAGCCTCAATGATTACACAGATAGAACATCTGAAAAGAGATGAAACCCCAGACAGGCTCCTCCGGTTGGCCAAACTACGAGTGTATGGCACGGAGGCTTGGGCCTTACTGGACTCGGGAGCTGTCCCGGACGTAATGTCAAAAGAGTTCTCGGAACGCCTATGCCTTTCTCCAGAGGAAACTACTCGCACAATAACGGTGGCTAATGGAGTCGTCGCTGGATGCGTTGGTTCCATGTCAAAGGTTCCGACATCTTTTGAGGACCTTACGGTACAATTAGAGTACCTCGTGGTGGAGAATACCCCTTTGACATCATTATTGGGAGGCCTACCTTAAAATCACTAAAGGCTCTTATGGACTTCGACACGGACTCGGTTGTAATACGCGTAGATGAAAAGAGGTTTTAGTCCCGTTGGAGCCCGACTTCCGTGCCACAGAAAGAAAGATCATGCAGGGGAAAGGAGACAAGACCCCAGCGAAGACTTTACTTCCGATTCGGATTTATTCACGAACGCCTCTGATACGGAAGATGAACTGGTGGTGGCAGTCGTTAGGGGTGGAGACTATGAAGATATCCCAATTAATATGCAACCTGGGGAGTCGGGAGCAATATCCGTAGACGACAGTCAGACAGAGGAGCTACTCGGTGCACTACGAGCTCGTCTTGCGCACCTTCCAAAAAGTATTCAGAGAGATATAAGCGGTGCCTTACGGGAGACGGGGGTAGTTGCGTGGAACATGAATGAGTTGCGTCCGGCTTCGTCCCTATAACCCACGGATTTGAGCTAAAAGACAAAACCCCAATCTACCATCGGGCACGTCGGATGGCCCCAAAACACTACGACGTAGTAAGAACTGAGATTGATAACATGCTCAGGGCTGGAATAATTACACCTGCAGCATCTGAGTGGTCATTTCCGGTGGTCATTGCCCAAAAGAAGGACGGAAAGCCTCGTTTTTGTGTCGATTATCGTACCTCAACAGACAAATGAAGGCTGACAGATGGCCTTTACCCCGGATAGAGGAAATATTTGATGAGCTGGGAGGAGGTTCGGTCTTTACCACACTAGACCTGTTCGCCGGCTATTGGCAAGTTCGCATGAGCGAAAACTGTAAGGAGATGACTACATTTGTTTGTCGCTACGGAACCTTTAAATTTGAAGTAATGCCGTTCGGACTAATGAACGCCCCATCAACGTTCCAGCGAATGATGGACAAGGTCTTACGAGACATCCCGTTCGCACGTGTCTATCTGGACGACGTAGTAGTCTTTTCATCTGACTTGCATGAACATGTGGAGCACTTGAGAAAGTATTTCAGGCCATAGCGGCTGCGGGTCTGAAATTGAAAATAACCAAATGCAGTTTCGCGATGCCTTCAGTGAAACTCCTTGGCCATAAGGTGGATTCAAGCGGCGTAAGTGTCGATGAAAGAAAAGTAGTGGCTATAAAAAAAGCACTTGTCCCAAAATCAACAACGGAACTACGTAGTTTTCTGGGTTTGGCAGGTTACTATCGGCGGTTCATTAAAGGATTTGCCGAATCTCAGCCGCCTTACATGCTGGGACTTCGGGGAATAGAAGATTCGAATGGACGGAAGAAATGACGTCTGCTTTCGAGGAGCTGAAGGAAAAACTTACTTCGCCACCTGTGCTTGCCTACCCCGACTTCTCAGCTCCATTTGTCGTTGAGACGGATGCATCAAAAGTCGCCATCGGGGCTGTTCTAGCACAAAAGAAAGAAGATGGAAAGGTACACCCGATCCAATATGCGAGCCGTACTATGAATTCATCTGAACGAAATTACAGTGCTAGCGAAAGAGAAGCTTTGGCCGTAATTTTTGCCTTGCGCAAGTTTCGCGTTTACCTATTATCGTCAGACCCCTTCCGGCTAATCACCGATCACCAAGCTCTCCGGAATGCGTTCAAAAGGAAAGATGTCCACGGAAGGTTAGCGCGCTGGCTCGATTTTCTAGCCGAATATGATTTCACGATAGAGTACCGAGCAGGGAAGAAAATGCTCCGGCAGACTATCTCTCCCGCTTTGGTCTTCCAGAAAAACCAGGGTCAACATCGGACGAAGGGATGCTCGCCATGCTTACAGAGTCTCAGGTGACTAATCTCGATTTGGAGCCATTCTTACAGAATGTCATTAGGTATTTGAGTAAGTTTGAGATTATTGAGGACAACGAAAAACTCAAACTTTCGGTCAAAAGGGGCGCAAAAAGCTTTATATTATGGGAAGGACAGCTGTTTCGACGGACCGCGAAGGGTATCCGAGCTATTCCACACATTTCATCCCGTGTAGGGATACTTAGGATGTTCCACGACGAGATGGGACATTGGGATGTTCGAACCACCAAGCAGTTCGTGTTGGATCGATATTGGTGGCCTGGAGTCTATAGTGACATTCACGAGTTTGTGAAGAGCTGTAGAGGATGTCAGGAGTCAAAGCCTTTGGTCCCTTACAAGACAACACTTTACGTGCCCCTGACAAATATATTCGAGACTTATTCTATCGATTTTGCCGGTCCTCTTCCCGCCAAGCAAGGATCGAAAAATCGCTACATCCTAATAGCGGTGGAGCACCTAACGGGATGGCCGTTCGCCGTCGCGGCGGAATCGACTACGGCCCATGTAGTGATAGAGTTCGTTAAGAAAGAGATTATGTTGACTTTTGGCCCGCCGGTAAGAATCATATCGGATAATGCGACTTGCTTCACGTCAGGAGCTCTGGTGGACTTCATGAAAAGAAACGGTATCTCCTGGAGAACTATCCTGGCCTACGCACCCATGTCTAATGGAAGGGCAGAGCGGATGGTGCGAACTCTGAAATCTTCAGTAAAAAAGATGGTGTTGGAACACGGGGACGCATGGAAGATGTACTCCCCACGGTCCTGTACGGCTACCGGCGTCGGCGGCTCTCGAGTGGTTTCTCCCCGTTTGAATTGATGTTCGGAGTACCACCCCGTCTGGTGCATACGGATGCTACGTCGACTCTTACAAACCCACCCAAGACCATAGAGCGAACGAACTACTGGCTTGCAGGGTGTGGAGAATGAATCGAGCCATGGAACAACTAAGAGGCCAAGAACGGTTTGTGGGCGGAACAGGCATCACGTTTCAGGTGGGCGACTGGTTTTAGTAGCGCATGGGCATTCCTTAAGTTCTACTGTCAAGTGGCCTGCATTATCCTCCAGTATTATGGACCGTGCCGTATCATTAAGGCAAAGCACCCTCGTTATGAATTAGCGTCACTTCATGGTCGCCAAACAAGGCGTCCTATTCATGCCCGCAGGCTGCAGCTTTACACAAGGCGACCCAAACATCTATGTTAAGATGTTTCAGTGATTTATTTTCTGCGTTTTGCTTTAAAAAGGAAACCACAAAAAAAAGTAGAAGAAGAAGAAGCAGAAAAAGAAGAAAAAATGATTTATGTAATGCTCATTTGAACTTCGATTGGTAAGAGCCCATTGGATTTCAAGCCGTCCCGTGGCCTGCTGTAGGGGGAGGATAGTGTTGTGGCTCACAGTGGCCGGTGTCCTGTGGCCACAAATTATGGTCCCGAGAGCCATGTACAGTACCGTACATGGCCACAAATTCGGGATACGAGAGCCATGTATAGTATGTGCATGGCTCTGAGCCACAAATGGCGTGTACTGCACAACGCACAACAGTACAGTAGAGGCGCCTCAAAACAGGCGAATAGGGGGGTCTAAGGGCTACTTTTTATGTTTTGCTAGGAATTTAGTAGCAATTTGTGCGTTTTAGTAATTTGCGAATCTCTATATAAAGGCTGGTCGACCGGGGTGTGAGCCTCGACCGACAAGAACAAGCCAGTACCACCCAAAACCTCCACACTCCAAAACCCCCCACACCCAAAACCTCCACATCCAAAAACCCCGCTCCAAACGTTGCCGTCCGACTCCTTGTTGTCCTTTAGGCAGTGTTGTCCCTTGTCTCCTTGGACTTACGGTGTGCATACCGAAGTTCAAGGGGGCAATACCCATTATACTGCAGGTGTCCCTTGTCTCTTTGGACTTTCGGTGCTTAGCTCTAAGTTCAAGGGGCAATACCCTCAGTGACTGCTATACTCTAAAAACCTTCCTGGAACTTCGAGGAATGGTTGGAGGGTTAAGGAAGCCACTACGCACCCCGAAGGATCATCAAAGGTATCAGGAACTCCGTCGGAGGGAAGAAAGGGAAGGCCTCGTCAACAGATCTACCGAAGGGGAGAGCTCTGCCATCCAGCTTACCCTAGGCATCCCCTTATTGACGACGAGGCCGAGGAGGGGTCCGAAGAATCCGAACAGGTCTCCATCCGGAAAGGGTCTCCTTCCCAAGCCTCTAGCTACTCAAGACAACCCCCTCGCTCTGCACAGCCTTCGTCCCGTCCGTCGCACCGTACAACCGCCCTTGGGTCCTCTTCCGGCTACTTCCTCCCGGGCCCAGGCCCGCATTGACCTTGTCTGTACCACAGCTTTTAAAGTCGCAACAGACAGGGAGAGAAGGGAGAGGAATAAGAAAGGCAAAAAGCCTAAGTTTCACTGTCGCATCTGCGACATCGAGTTCGTCAGTTCCGGACAAAAAGCTGTGCACGAGGCTGGTGAGAGGCACCAAAGGGCAGAACAAAGGTTAAGGGAAGCAAGGATCCTCCGCGGTGTACTGATTGCGACATTACCTTCGCCCAGGAGATCGACCTAGAGACTCATCTGCGCAGTAACAAGCACCGTAGGAGAGCTTCCTTTCTCGGCGAGAAGAGACGTAATTAGAGTATTTTATTGAACTAAAAAAACAACAGAAAAAAAAGAAAACAAAAAAAACATAAAAAAAAGAAAACAAACAAAAAAAAGAAAACAAACAAACAAAATAAAATTAGAAGCCCTCAAATAGAGGTGCGAAAGAAAAACAGAACCCCTTCCAGTGCTTAACAGAAAAATAGCACTATTAGAAGCAGAAAGGACTAGCCGCCGCTTCAGAATAGATTAATTCATTGATAGGCGCCCAATAGAAATACAGGAAGAACATTTCAAAAAAGTGGGGAACGAATAAAAGTCGAGCACGGATAGGTCGGAAATATCTTCCAACAGTAAAACACCCTAACGTTTTCTCCCTTATCGCGTCGAGGGGTAATTTTTGGGTTATTTTAATGCATGGAAGATGTGGTCGGTTATATCCACGCGGCTAATGCGTTATGTGGGTGTGTGTGTAATCTTTACGGGATGTGGAAAGAGCATGTGGGAGAACATGCTGAGGGGGATTACAGAGAAATTAACATGCATAGGGGATGAGAGAGAAACTAATCGGAAATGCATCTGGTAAGAACTTGACGAGCTTGTAACCCATGCAAGCAGAACACAAAGCGCGTGATTAGGAGGTGCAGCTCCCATTGGGGAGTGGTGCCTCGACAGCCAGCAGCGAACGTAGAAAGGCACCGGAAGAAAGTCGCACCGTCGGCCCCAAGGGCACCGAACACATCAATACCAACAGGAAGAAGCCGTATATCGTTCGTGTGGCAGACTAGACCGTAGTGCGTGTGTTTCGCACGTTCAGCCATTGAGGCAGCTGCGCCGCCAGATAGGGCACACTGGGAAACGCGAGAAGTGACCTGTGGATGGGCCACTGTGACATCCAAAGCAATATCCTTCGGGTCGAGGCCATATGCAGCAGGGATATAAATATCTATGCGAAGGGCGGACGAGGAAGAGGACGAAGGGGAAGGGGAGGAAGCAGATACTCAAGAGAGGCAGAAATTCCAAGCTCCTTACAGTAGCGATGGAGAGCGTTACGCAAGACATTGTGGCGACGGGTCTGCCCATCGTTGTACTTACAGGTGAGGGCATGTTTGCCCAGGGGATCGAGAAGTCGTCGCTGATGGGTAACACTACAGTACATGACCTTTCTTACAGAGCCGGCTCAATGCCGGCGAGCAGGCATGCCGCGTTGGACATGACGGCCGCAGCAGCGTGCCTTTGGGTAAGCACCGCTCTAACCATCCCATAGGTCTCCATCGCTCGAACGTCCACGTTCCGCACGACATCGGTTAGCACCGCGTACGCGTCTGGGTACCAGCCTCCAAGGGTGGATATTGGGATAGGCACAAGCCTCCCTCTAGTAGCAGTCGCGAGCAGTGGTTCATACCTTCTACGTTTGGCGGAGATGGCTGCGTTGAGGGAGGTGAGTGGGTTGAAAGTACGCACTCTCCTATTGGAGGGAGCAAGAGGATTGACGAACGTGACGTCAAAAAAGTCCGTTCCTCCGTTGCTACCCATTGCCTCGATATCCGGCCTTGTGCGGTGAAGCCCCTGTCGCCGCTCGATAGCCGGATGACGGGCTTATCGCGTCGATGATATCCAGTTCTCTCCCGTCCACCAGGGCTACGACGTCACTGTCATCAGCCCCCACTCCGCTCCATACGCCCAACAACGGATTCACACGCCCCTCGCTGCCCTTACTGCATCTGAGCGCGCGAAATCTCTCCGCTATGGCCACCTCTGCGCCGAACTACGTATCGACTTCCACCCGATGGCTTTCGATATATACGGGTCTGCCGGTCCCGGTGCCGAACGAGGTCTGTCCAGAATTGCTGAGTACATCGCTCTACGGAAAGGCAGTAGCCCTGCCTTCGAGCGCGATCGCTTGTTCACGATTATCAGTTCGCTCATACAACAACGAACTTCTGTCGCGATCAACCGACGACAACTCAACCGCTCCTGGCTCGGATAGATTTTTCCCCTTTTGAGGGCCGCTAGCCCCCCTTTTCTGCTTGGTAAAGTCTTCTTCTTCTTCTTCTTCTTCTTATCCCGTCGATGTAGTGACAAGGTCACGGAGGCGCAGACCCGATTCGGTTTTCTCTTTCCCTTCTCTCCGGACTCAGAGGTATAACTAGGCACCCTGTAGGATATTCCGGGCCGCAACCGACCATATCTTTCAAATATTAAATCACCCCACATTTTCCCCCTCCAGACTCCGTTTACATGACCCCAGCTAGATGTGTCAGACGACGAAGTAAACTAACCATCCACCCCCCCCTATACTGTGACGTTCATGGAGACCACCTGCTCCACTGCAAGTACGGCCGACAAAGAATCACCCGCCACGACGACCAAGCATCGTTGCTGGGCAGCGACCTCGCCCTTGCAGCAATGCACCCCACCATCGAGCCAAGACCACCAGGGGAACACAAAGCCAGACCAGACATCAGGGCGACGGGTGCCACCAAGGTCACCGATTACTTCGATCTCACATTTGTTAACCTCTTGGCACCTTATCATCGGAGGACGAGGACCTTCAATCCCCTCACCAGCTTGAACGTCGCCTACGCGGAAGAGCTCCTGAAATACCAGGAGTCCGTTGCAAGATTGCCGGGCAAGAATCGGCTGCTTCCCGTCACAATTTCCACCCTCATTGGCTGACACTCAGACGCCCTCTCCCTCGTGGCGGAGGTGGCACGTTCAGTCGCTAATTATGCCAAGGGCCAATTCCCCAAGGTCAGGGACACACTCCTACAGCGGCATTCTGCGTTAATGGCTGCTTCGAACGCCGCATGTCTGCTGACAGGGCTTGTAGCAACTTTCTAGTCGCCGTTCCATAGCACGCCCGTTTTCACCGCAGTTTCTCCGCCGCCGCTACACTGCACAGGTTACCGGGAATTTCACGCTATGTTCCACTAGCAGCACTCTAACCCAAACGTTTGTTTTCGTTCTCCCAACTTCCCCCTTTCGTCACTCAACCCAACCACTGCAGAGCTTCGTCAACATTTCGCCGCTTTCGGCGCACGCCCTGCGCGACATGTCGTCGGGTACGGGCGCGCCCAATTCCTCCAGTCTAGCCCGTTTCCCCTGCAGATCGACACGCCCCGACTTCTGCGACTTCCGCTGCAGCAACCGTCATGTCCAATGCGGCCTGCTTGATGGCTGGCCTGAAGGTAGCTTTTAGGGAGCGTAGTTCCTTCCCCGTTACTGTGTCGGTGTGGTACACACACTCAAGCACTTGCATTATAGGTCTTGCCAATGGTTTGATTACAAGTACAGAGGACTCCCAACCTTTCCATTACTCGCAGTAAGCCGCCCCTTTACCCCCTGTGTCGGTATACCCTTTTTAAGTCGATTGTGGTTGTCTGGAAAACCATGCGATAGATCAGATGTATCTTCCATGAGTACCCAAACCTTTCCCCCAGTCTGTGTAGAATGGGAGACCGAGGTGGCGGCGTAACATTATGCTCCAATGGGCCGGGGAAACCCAAACCTTTCCCCTTCTGCGCACACGCAGCACAGATCTCGTCGATATCCTTGTCGACAGTACTGCCACCTCTCGGCCCCGGAGCACTTTGGACGAGCCGGGAATGGCGCGGAAAGATGGCGTTGCTTTTCGAACGGCGCTGTAAAGCGGCGCTGTATGGTTTTCGTCAAGGTCGCCCTTCCGCGGTGCAACTTTTCGCTTTCGCATTCGTCTGCAAGGTTCTTTATGGCAGGCGAAGGAGCCTGTCCTCTCAAGTTGTGGGTAAAGGAAATTACAATCAAGGTTCTAACTGGTACGGGTGCTGTTGATCTCAGTGAATAAGTTGGTGGCTCAAGCTGTATTGTGTCTCTGGTTCACTACTCGGCCCAACGTGTTCCGTGGCGGCACGCTTGAATATACATATGTACAGCCTGGTCTACAGTCTAGTTCTATGCTAGACCAGATGGTTCAGTCATTCTAGCATGGTTCCAGTGCTGGAGGGACAGCTTATTCTACAGTTACGGCTTATCCTACAGTAAAAGTAACTTGACCACATCTGTCTAACTTATTCTAGCTGTTCAGAGTAGAATCGGGCTAAATATTCTATATAAACAGTCTTGCAGCGTTATGTGCTTGTACAAGCGAATATAACAGTAGTTAAAGGCTCAAGATCCGTACTGGGTCCCGCTTTCTGCAGGGTATTTTCGGTGGAAGTTTTCTGGCTCTTACCTCTTTTGTTGCACTTTTCTTCCCCACTCTTTCCAGCACCCAAGACCAATAAGTCTGCGGTGAACCCTCCGTGTCTACAGAAAACCCGCTCGCACGTCACCAATCGGTGATAAGCAGCCCCTATCTTCTACGGAAGCTGTCCCTATTATATTCAACCCGAAGGCGTCTATGGGCAGGCGTCAAATGGGCGCTCGGGTGAGGTTATTACGAGTACGGGGAGGTTGAGGTTATTACGAGTACGGGGACAGCTACGGATTTGTCTATGCAGTGTCTTTGCTTCACCTTGCTGGTGATGTAGTGATAGTGGCGGATGAGTTCTTTTTCCATAGACAAACCTATACCAACCTATTCAAGTAAACCACCCAAACGTTTCCCATACATCAGATCAAAATTGAATTGGCGAGGAGTGATATAAATGATTGCATCACCGCTGAAAAGGGGGAAAAGTACCGTAGCTGCGAACCGCTCAGAGCAAATATTGAGACAGTACAAGACAGCGTCGGTTTCGATATAACATTGGTTAACCTATGGTATTTTAATTACTCCTCGTCGTGTGTAGCATTCATGATGGTCCCAATAAGAGTAATTTTGGCCGCTAGTGTTACAAATGGACAGTTCCCAACCTGGCTGTCCGCTCCTACACGGGTGATGTCGCAACATCTCATGACATGTTGATGGAGTTATGACGTGAATTGGATCCTAAACGTTCCTGACTAAATGGGATCGGGATGCTGGATTTATTCTAACCATATGCATGGATTATAGCTATTTCAGATAGATTATTATGCTTTGATGTTATACTCTCTATTCAGAATATAGTTGATAGGGGGAAATCGTCGGGAGAAGAGATACTTAGAACCAACTACCCCAAGAAGGAGGTGTTGGAAGCGACAAAAGTGCTACCGTGGTATAGTTGAACGAACAAAAAGGAGTTTATATAGAAGAGAGTTGAGAGGGCTACAAGCAGGTATGAAAGGGGGAGGGTCTACCACTGATGCTCTGTGGGCAGCGAAGGAAAAAGTTTTCTTGGGTCTGAAGTTGACTCTCAACCCCCTACTACTCAGGACTTGGCTTGAGGTTGTCTCCCAACTTCCTTGACCTCTCCATGAGGAAGCAGTTTACTCAGCTTATATAGACTTTTGGCTACCCCTAAAGTCCGAACAAAACTACAGAAGGTACCAGGAAATGCATAAAAACGATTTGTGTGGCCAATATACTCTAAACACAATATACTTAAGAAACCTACAATCAATGGGGTCCTCTTATTTTCCATTCTCTAAATCAGATCCAAACAAATCCTCCAAAATATCCATGCTGCCCAAGCAGTCCCCACAAATATCTGCGAACGGCTCATAGCTCTCCATTTCCTCCTGGGAGATATCTAAACTACTAAAGATATCTCCATCCGGTTCCAGCGTCGGCACCACTTGTTCCATACTCTCCAGTCCAGGCCCCACCACTCCAACACTTTCCATGTCCCGTTTTTCCTCATCTACCTCGTCCTCATCCTCGTCCTCTTCCTCCTTATCCTCCTCTTCCTCCTCTTCCTCCTCATCATCCTTCCCTCTATTAACCTCGTAGACCAATTCGGGGGCTACCCACTCCTCGAAGGTCTTCCCAGCTCCCTTCTCGATGTCCCACTCCCGCCCCTTACCTACCTCCTCCGCCTCATCCTCAATAAAAAAGCGACGCACGAATTCGATCACCTTCTTTTTGGTTTTCCGGCGCAGGTAGTCATCACGGTCAGTAGGTCCGAAAGGGAGTGGGGGAATAGAGTTTAGGGGGCGGGGATGGCTATTTTTCGATATGACTTTCTAGGGCATAGATTGTTCATTTTGGTAGGCTTTGGGGAATGAGTGGCAAAAGAGGGTGTTTTGGGTGTGTGGGGGGAGAGGGGTGATGAGTAAAATGATCGGGGACGTTTGAAACTTGGAATAAAAGGGTTTAAATAGGCTCCTGGGGTAGGTTCTATAAATTATGAATAGGTAAAATAAATCTGCAAGGGATTTTGTAGTAGTGCATTTGCGCCCCTTTTCTCAAAAAAAGCGAATATGGAGGGGGAGGCAAGCAAAAAGGGGAAAAGAACTTAATTCGGGATCGATTCAGAGGGGTAGATACTGTATAAAAATATCTAGATAAAATGAAAGTAATTTTGGAGAGGACCGCGGTAATGATGAGCAAGGCTCTCGGAGGACGAGGAAGGACCGGAACTATAAGCAATTTTGGACAAGGGGCGGTAGTACAGTAAACTAAAAGTCAGTAGATGACAGCGACAAAAAATCCGTTCCTATCAGCACGCGCCCAACAATAGTGCCATCGTCAGCATGGATGACTATGCTATCAGTCTGGAGTTCTTTTGATTACCAGAACTACGATGGCCAGTACCAGACTAGACGAGAAGTTTGAGTATTCAAACTAGAGTAGGTTACTGGTCTGGATGACTATAAATGTAGGTGACAGAATCCGTATCAAGGAGTAAAGAGAAGGATAAGAACACATTCCAGCTCCGAGTCCCTTGCAGTAGCTTTTGTGCTATTAGGTAGAGGGGAAATATTTTTGTCTTCTTAACGCGTCAATAGTCATGCATGCATTTTCTGTAGCCTACATTTACCATGCAATAAATTCGTGCCTTCAGTGAGAGTCAGAGAGTCCGTAATAATTTAGTGCATCCTGTTGATTCCGAATGCGGCATACGACGGATGTCTCCACTATATATATGAATTTGGAGCGGTTGTCTGGAAAACCATGGTATAGATCGGATATATCTTCCAAGAGTAAAACACCCAAACCTTTCTCCTTTTGGAGATGATAACATACATTGAATAAAGGGTAATAACGAACAATAAAACAACAACCCAACCAGCTACAGAAAGCATCCCTGGTATGTTGTAGGACAAACCGCCCCGCACAGGGCTGCAGAAGCCTGCAACGTTACTGCCGGCTGAAGGGCCTCGCACAACCGCCGGCCGGGTCGTTAGCGGGAACCAACCACCGGACCCCACACCAGCCCCCCACAGGGCCGGCTGTGGTTGCAAGGTTACTATTGCCAAGAAAGGAGAACATTGAAAATTTCCATAGTGCAGAACCGAGAGAAGGGGAACCGAAATAGAGGATGAAGTAACTTGCACAAATAAATTACAATCCATACTAGGATAGGCTGTTATGTAAATTATTTCGAGCCGTAACAACCTTTCATATTTCCAAGTACAAAATATAAGCAACACAAATATTCAGTGCTAAATCTGCAAGGTTCTAAGAAAGCACCTTTCAATGTACGCGTTCCCATCGTAAGATTGAAATGCGTACGTTACCATTGAAATGGTTGGAACTCAAGGATCGCACTAGGACCAATAATTTATCATTCACTGGGTAGTCCTTTCCCATGAATAGATGTACATAAGAAACAAATGATTCGAATAATTTCAGGAAAGTTGAAACATTCTTAAACTGGGCATCGTGAAGCCAGGGAAAACTTTGGGTGTTTTAATGGTTGAAAAATAAGGTCCGCTGTAATCCCGGATATCATTGGTGTGTGAAGGTACGGTCTTGCAATGTCAAAACCTGCGTATAAGTCCAACACCTACTGAACCTCATCCTCAATCGACTCTTTTTCTAACGGCGACGTCGCTGTTAACGTCGCCGCCTCTCACAGAATTAGAGTCAGACCAATCCATCCAGCTAACCGGCACCCACAGGCGCTCAGTTCCATACGGACACTACAGAGGCAAACCGGTGGTCGTCTCCATGCTCGTAATAGCCTCGCACGCGCGCCCAGTGTACGCCTGCCCATAGGCTACTTCGGGTTTGGTTGTGATACGGGCGGCTTCCGGAGAAGATAGGGGCTGCTCGTTACTTATTTGTGACGGGCGTGAGGGGTTCGGTAGACACGAAACGTTGACGATGGTCCTGTTTGATTTCGGGACTGAAGAGGCAAGCTCTGGGTCCGAGCAAATTACGTCATAGACGGTGGCCAAGTGAAGAGCACCAAAGTGCCGTCTTGCGCGTTGTGCCAGTAGTGCGACGCTCGGCAAAAGGGGGGGAAGAAAAAATCCACCATCACAACCGTGGCGAGCCATGGGTGTAATCGCTTGAAAAACTTCCGCTGTAAGCACGATACTTGCAGAAAGGGGAAACGTTTGGGTGTTTTACTGTTGGAAGATATTTCCGACCTTGCAGAAAGAGACGACGACGAAGACGATTGCTCCAGAAGAACGGCCTTGGGTGCGACTAGCAGGACTATTTGGCTCAGGAACCCTCCCAGGCTGGCAGGAGAATCGCCAGGGTTGAGTGCGACAGGTTTCACTGAGCATTGCTGTACTTGGTCGAGGGGGAGAGCCTTCTTGGCGCGGGAGAAACCGCCACTTGAGAAGTCTATATCCCTAGCCGATGCAACTAGAGCCCCGTAGACGTAAGTGTGCGATCCGCGAGACGCCCAAGGACACGAGTGCCCGGCGTAGATCGTAGGCGCAGGCACCGAGCGTGGCAGAATGAAGGTTGGAGAAGGGCAGTTTAGGAGGGAAGGGGAGAGGGTCTAAGGAAGATGGCAAGAGTTTTTTAATTCAGGAAATGCTGCACAGATCGTAAAGCCATGGCTCTTTTCCAATATTTTCCTCGCAAAGGTTTACACCCAAAAATTGCCATAAATTTTGAACGTTGAGAACAAACTGTAAATGTTATGGTCAATATAAATTTGTGTGAGGTTAAGAACTAGCTTATTCTGAATAAAAGAGGCAAATTCATTGCAAAGAATTGCACCATAAATTCAAGCGCCTTTGTTTGTACCTGTGTACTGGATATCATGATTTCTTACAGAGAAGAGGAGATCGATGCAAAGCAAAGTGAACGTAACTTTCAGGGGATTAAATTCCTGTTTACCACATCGGCATTGAATGAGAAGATGTACATACACGTATATGGTTTCAGAGCTCAAAACCCCTGACCAGTTGGTCATCAAAAGGGCAACCAAGAGAAATCAGCAAGTTCATTGGAACTACACATATAAATTTCAAAAGCTCTTGGACATTTTCCAACCCAGACAAAGGGCACAAAGGACATCTAACTCGTAATATGGCCGTGTCTTAGATATTTTTAAAGCCTTTTTGATAGCATCGCTTTGTGCATTGTACCATCAACTCTTTCTTACGAAGAGGTGCTCCTGGAGGAGCGGGAGCTTATCGGATAGGTGCTGGGAGGAAGAAAACATCCTAATCCCCTCTTTTTCGTTTTGGTACCTGGTTAATTCGACGATAACGATGGACAGAAAAGTTAGCATACCCTTTTTGTTTATGCGCGAAACGCAAAGAATGCAGCTGCTCCGATTTTCTAGAAACGCACAAAGCTCACATTTAATCAGAGTAATCTGTGCTATTTTTACTTTGACAGGTTATTACACCTTCACCCCGGCAATCTTGTCATTTTATTGCATCTTTATGGCTTCTCCATTACTAGGACAAACTCAACTCTCTCAAAAGGTGAAGAAGAGCGCTACTAATTTCTACTGTGTCTCACGAATATTTCTCTCCCTCTTCTTTATTTTATGAAGAATGTATACCCGTTCTTCGTCGCAAAATGTTTGATTTCTCTTGGAAATTTTTGAAATGTTCTGAAGTAATATGCTTCTGGTTCAAAAAACTATTTTTGATGTGAATATTTCAACTTCAATGCAACGGATCGCATGCTCTTAATTTTCTCCAGTTGATGTAAAGATCGTTATTTACAAATATCCTTGTTTTGAGGTATTTTTATACCACATTTTTGTATAGAGTAAAGCGCTAATTGTCATATTTATATCTCAGTATATGATTTGGCTAAATAAAATAAGTTCAAATAGTATCCAATCATTCCTAGCATCCATTTAAACCTTTTATGAACCCTTTACGTTCTGAAAAGTAACCAGCGCTGAAGCAACTGATTTGAATTCTAACTTAACATAAACTAATCCTTCAGTTCTTTTTCTACACTGATCTAGCGTCCAAGTGAAGACAACGCATAAAAAAGGGTCCTATGATTCATGATGCAATCAATAGGGCAGTAGTGTCAGTGATTCTATGTAATGAGAGGAAACTCACTCTTGTCGCTGCACCGTTTGAAAACCATATTTAAAATGAAAATTATTATAATTTCAGAAAATATATCTAGTACATTATAGAAACATTTTTGCCAATTATTTAATGAAGTAGCACGCCATTATTTATAAAGTTTCATTTGTTATATTTGGTGTATATCGTAACTAGTGAGCTTGTTTTATAGAAAAGAACGTATTCCATAGAGCGATACCCGTCCTGTATTTAGCCGCAGCACCTCGCCAAATTTTTACGTTGTGATTTGCTCTACGAGAATTAGGTTGATGATTTCGGTACCTCATTTGACATTTTACTCTTCGCATAATTTGAAATATCTTTCTCCTTGGGGAAGTAAATTGGAGCAAAACGACTCTGGCATATTTTTATGTTAAAAGAATAACTTGGTTACATGTAATACTAATTTTTCCCTTTCCAATAAATGTATGATTCCAAAAAAGATATTTTGAAAATTATATATCACTTCTAAAATACCATATTCTCATGATATATTTAAAGAAAGCTTTCTTGAACCTTTCTTTTCTATTCATAATATTTTTCCAAAAGTCAAATAACATATAATTCTGGATAAATGGGGTTTAGGAACACAAAACAGAATATGTTTTCCATTTTACAACTCTTCTACCTTCTGTAATATTCTAAATCAATCCTTAATCATTCGGAGGATAGAAAAGTTACGAGATTCATATGACCGCTTCACAGATAATAGTAATTTCAGACGAAAAAAACAATGGAGGAAGAAATAAGAGTATTTGATAGTTATTCAGATTCAAAATTTTAAAGCTCATCCTGACAGCACCTATTGCGGTAATTATTTGAATGTAATTCTTATAGTTTTCAGACATGCTTGAAATAACTTAGAAGCCTCATCCAAACTGAAAATAGACCTTGAAAATTTCCTAAATGTTTAAGTACTTCTTTTAGCATTGTGCAGATACCTTTAAAAATCTTTCCCATTTTAATTCCACACAAATGCAGCAGTTAATTGTACCAAGTCATAGAAGGGACAATTGTCATATTTAACAGATGATTTTCTACTTTAAGTTGTAAAGAAACTTTACCGAGTAGTTTTCGTGGCATTCTAACGACAACTTAGTAGTAAATAACTTCAAATGGCAGTAAATAAGTTGCCTACACACATTGAAAAGGTCGATCATAGCAAAATACTCTGTAAGATTGGATGTAGGCCTAACAAGATCCAAAATCTTCTAATTTATATGCATAAAGTTTGTCGCATACTGAGATATGTCTTCTTCATACTTATAAATAGTGATGTGAGTCATGGTACTGTTTCTTCCATATCAACAGTTAGGAAATCGCAACAACTCTTCGTTTTCTCATTTAAGCACAAATTCTGCAGATTTCCTTTCTCAACCCATTCTCACCGATTCCATACGTGCAGTACTCGATTTAACTCATAATTATCGTCATATTTTGGCGGTCTATTGTCTGTTATTGACTTCATAAAATTGCTACCAAGAAATTTCAAGTTGGGCTCTCGAATTTAACATCTGAGATTCATATATTCACGAGAGGACTTAAACCTGTTTCATTTCATAATTAATCAAAAACTGAGTGCTGTTGTTAGAAATGACGGAAATTTTATACTGCAAATAGGTTTTTCATCCCTTTTTAGTAATCTAAAAAAAGTATGAGAACGCTATAGTTATCTATAATTTACTTCACGTGTATGTTTTTTAGCTATAGTTTGCTCAAATGTATTTTTATAGGTTCCTTCTTTCAAATCACATATGGATCTGGAGACAATAATAGACTAATAGCAATTCAGAATAATTAGACATGATTGTTGAACTTGCATAAGACTAGATTATTTGGGCCAGGTGATTTAAATTTCAGAATTTATTTGATTCCATTGGAAATTTTGGTCGCATGACGTTTCAGATGATTTTCATTTGTAAGAATAATTTTATCTTAAGTATCAGCATATTCATGGGAACCAATTTATTTTTATCTGCTGGCTCTATGGCTCACGGAGTTTCAAACTAACTTGTAGTTGGTCTAATACTCGGGTAATAAAATCGTGGGAGAATCGCTAACTGTCTAAATCATCGGTGAAAATTGGCTTTAGCAGAGAGGTCGCCTCGATTTTAATTTCTCCAAGATTATTCTCTTTCAGTGAAGGAAAAATTCCTCTCCTATATTTACATTAAGCATATTTAAGGGAACAAATTTGGTTCCATTTAATAGCTTCTCTTAGTTGCAAATATTTGAATAAATATGCCATTACTGTCCTTTCAATGATCCGTCTTGAATGATAAACGAAACATTCTAGTCCTCTAAAGTGTACTGAAGAGATTTGAGCTATTCAAATATAATATATGAGTCCTTACTTCGTTGTCGAAGCAGTTTCTGATGATATTCCGGGGATCATTGAGTATTTGAAATTAGAATATTTTTTCTAGATTTCGAGCGTAATGAAGTATAAGGAATTTGGAAATGCTGAATACCTGAAATTGTTCTTTCCTGAATAATTATTAAGTTTTTATGTTAGAATGAGATAACTCAAAAATGTAGTACATAAAGAATTTCGATATACCATTGGGGGTAAAAAGACTGTAATAGAATGATGCTAGGTCTGATCAATTGATTACAAGTTTTGAGTAGAAATCAGCGTATATTTTGGCATTAGGAGGAACTTTAGGCCTTGCTGGTGGTAGTTTACAAAAGAAAGCTTTGTGGTAATTGAAAAAATCAAACATGTTTGGGATGTTCGAATTTTCGCCTACATTATAGGTGACTTTGAGGACAATATGTATTTTTCGGTGGGATATAACTTTGTTATTTCGGAGAATGAAAACTTTTACTCGTATCCTATCCAAAAAGGTGTCCAAAGTTGTAGCAAATTCATCCACACCAACTTTCAAACTTCATTTATCTTCGAATATTAGTCTCTCCTACTTCAACACATTTCATAAGCAGTATAATACCGCCTTTTCTTTCACTCACGGCCTCCTTTTACCATTTCTATATGTTAGTTAAAAATCTATGCTGATCGGTGTTTCCACAGAGCTGTACAAATACTTACTAAAAATTTTAAAGAGGTGTATTTTCCTGCTATTTGCTAAAGATATTGGTCCCACTTGAGTCCTATTGTACTGTTTATTTGATTGGATAAAATGAAACTGGATGTAATTCTCTTCATTTAAAGTTAAGTTGTCTTATTGTATGGCAAAATAGGCCATCCTCTTTAATTGCCTAAAAACTCAAATCATCTACTGCTTCTCGAAAATCTCAAATAAGCAGGTTCCTTTAATTTGTACTTTGATAAGGGAGCATGGAAATATTAAAATCTACGCTAAGAATGTGGAGTCTTGAGACTTCTACGATCCCGACCGATATGGTCAAAACTTTCGCTTCCATAATCAGAAAAGAAAGCAAAAATACGATAATTTTCCCTTAAATTTTTTAGTGGATTTACTGTCGCGCCAAATTCTTGTGAAATTTTGTCATTTTTTAAGGAAAAGCGAGATTATTACTGCCCAAACCCCATTTAATCTCTCGTCAAGGAGCCAATTACGCCCAAAAATTAATCCAAACAATCAGCCCAGCTTTCTCATTTTATAGTGAGAACTATCAGCGACTATAGAAGCCCAAACATTACATCAGTACTATTTATTTAAATTTTTGGGAGATTTTATACTGTGATTTTTCATCTTTTTGGGCAATATTTTGTTACAGATCTTCAAACGGGACGTCTATTGTAAAAATAATCCCTGAATCTTACAGTTGAAATAAAATTTCGACTCCCTACGAGTATGACATGAGTTTTAATTTCAGCTTTGTATATAACAGAGAAAAACATATGCCTCTTTTGAATACTTTTCACAAAATTCATCTTAAATTAGCGGTATATCTAGCTGAAAATTTCGAGAATTTTGAAAAAAGGTGCGGGATACGCACTATTGCATATCCGGTTAGCCATATGTCAATTCGTAAAGCTTTCTTTACGTTTGGGATATGGGTGTGTTTTCCCATACTTTTTGATACTATTCTGTAGCGGAATAGTTCTGTAGCGGAATAGTATCCAAAGCTAAACATAGTGGAACTAATAATATCAGAACACACCTTGTGAGAGAATAAGTGATGGAACTTGTGATAGGCGTCCATAACCCCCTCTCACGAATCTCAAGTAGCTTTGCAAGCCACATTAGCTGATTTTCTGTGAAGAGACTTTCATGCCTGTGCGTAAATGTCTTCGTATCCTGAGTTGGAGACTACGTGATAATCACGACGGAGCATAAATAAGTCTAACTACCAGGAGCCATTTTCTGTTCAATACTTTCTAGTCCGATCATAAAAGAAGGAAGAGGACGACCATGGATAGATAATCGTGAATACTTGCATTGGTAGTAAGCTAACTTGAAAAAGATCTATGCTTGGTCTAAAACTCGGCACTTTTCGAATTTGGCAAGCTTTCTTTCGTTGCAACGAAATCATATCGCTCTCTTTGATATCGCTCTCTTTGAATAAATTTAGATTTTAAAAGGGGCTGAAGGCTCATGTACAGCGCAGGTAGTCAATTGAAAAAAATCTCAGCCTAGTTGTTAAACTCAAATTCAGTTGCGAAGCAGGGGTAAGACTCCGTTATTTTAGGTACACTGGAGTAGTAGTGAGTACAAGTATTATTGTAAAGGTTACTCTATCCGGAATGAGATTTTAAGCCAACTGCACATCTAGTATACATATCCTAACAAATTCTAATAAACCATTGTGAACCTATCTTACCTTATTAGTGTTTTCAGTACAGAACATTCCAATGAAAAGTCGAACCCGCGGCTTAACTTTGCTTGGAACAGCATATTGTGGGGCTAAAAGAACAATCGCACACACAAAAAATTGTAATTGAACCAATGGACATGCCATTGTATTTATCATTTTCCCACATTAGTTGACTGCAATTTTTTTCTTTTGAACTTTTGCTTGCGACTATTTGACATGACTGGTCAGTTCGTACTATTAGGTTTATATAGTCGTAACCTTTTGGCATCAGAAAAACGGGAGTCTACGGCACTATCCGACCATATTGTTAACTAAGTGGTAACTTTTCTCGAAAAAGGCACATAAATAGCAATATATGATCTCTAAGTGCGCACAAGTGATTTGGTCCCCCTAAAAATTCTGGTGAGCGCATTTACCCAGTACAAAGAGAAGACGATTTTTGAAAAACTTGATGATACAATTAAATTGAGAACTTAAAATGTTTTAATTTTGATCCGCTTTTTATCCACTATCAGCATCCACAGGGAGACAAATGACTTCAGTAATTGCTAGCAACTTCATCTTTTATGCCTTTTTTCCGTACCGAACACTTCTCTGACTGCTCTCTGAATAGGGCATGCTGTAAATTTACCGTACTACAAGATTTCATCACTATACATTATAGTCCGGAAATCTCTTAGTTAGATACTGGAGTTGTTACAACCATTGTATTTACCTCGTTCCTGAACTGGTTTCGGTTTTTCTTCATTTTTGACAGATAGATTTTCCTCAAATATTACTAGATTCCGAATTTGATCGTAGGAGGTAAAAGAGAGAGCGTGTTAATTGTCAAGGTTATTGATAGTTAAGTTAAGGCTTGAATGGTTCCGCCTTTTTATTTTAAATAAGGGCACATTTCCGGTATTATTTAAAACCCAGTTGAAATAAAAGCAGGGCTCTCCGTTCCAACCACCCTTTTGTGTAAAATCGTGGCCAAAGCAAGAATAATCGCAAAAAAAGTTCGGCACGGAGTTCTTGGGACGAAATATATCATAAATTGTAAGATTTTTTGGAGATAGGTTTCAAACTGATCAAGCATAAAATTGGAATGTAGACACACAATTCATCTCTTTTCCGTAATTTTAAGAATTTTAGGACTACTCTATTTTATTGGACTAAAACTAATTTGATTGATCATTTTATCAAAAAGGGAACATGCATTAGCTTAAGGATGTAGGACACAAAAATTGACAAAGTATTTTAATCTTGTATCTACTCAATATGTACATCTTAAAGTTGTGTTACTTGATTCATTTCGTATCATTTTTCCCGGGATGGCATATGACTAACATTCTAATTACTATCGAGTAGCTCCTTCGCATATCTTGAAACTGCAACCAATCATTAAGGCCTTTTACTTCCGATATGAACTTTGTTTCCAAATAAAATTGGAGTGAAATATTTCTCACATATAGCTCTAAATACCATTCATATCTTTTTCACCGTTGAATTCATTCTAGTTTCTTAGTAGCTTAAAATTACGCTACATTCTGGGTTGACGATTTTTGTTTGTTTCCAAATTTGTTGACTGCTATTCCATAAATGATCTAAACACAAAGTTTTGTTGAAAATAAAAAACTAAATGATTTTTTGTATGTTAATGTGGAATTAATATTCATTTCTGGTGCCCGGGTAGTTACTTGCTCGGCTATTTGTAAATGACGGTGCCTAAATAGTAAATATAGGATATGTCTACTGCAACAGGTTGTAGGGCTGAGAACCTAGAGGGTTTGAACATGAGAATTTTTAAGGTTGTTTAACGGCGCTAGATATTTTACCTATTTATATAATGCTTCAAAAGAGCCAAAAGGTACCAAAGCGAAAAGTGCGGAATTAAAGTCTAGGATCAGGAATATTATTGGGAAAATTAGCGATTATTTCGTTTATATATTTACTCCTTTCCTGTAAAAAAACTTTTTTTCCTAATCCCTTTGATATAGTTGTAATTCTCAACAGGAATGAACAATAAGTATTCAGTTTCACTTTTCGGGCACAGTTTTACACTCATTTCCTTTTAAATTCTATTTTTATGCCTTTGTCTGAAAATTACTTTTGTATCTGATATGGCTCTCCAAAAGCCTAGTAAATATACAAACTTACTGCTTTTTGCATGTACTTTCTGGTGTCGGAAAGATTCAAAACTGAGGCAATAGTTGCTGTTCGGGAAGGTGTGTATTAAATTACAAAAATATGATAAACAAATATTTTGTACTTTTTCAGTAGATGCGACGGGAAATTGATTTTAACTAAAAACATTTCATCGCTTCATCTCGCTCGGCGCCCGTGGACGGCGTGGGCGCCGGACCTTCATCCGGCTCTTCCCTCAGGAGATTGCCCGCCACGGCTGCAGAGCTCTCGATACAACGTTCTTGTCGATGGCCACATCGAGTGGATTTCCTCTCCGCGCCCCCAGCGCACGTGGGACGAAGTGGGAAAGGTGTATATGAATAGCTCTACTACTCGAACAAGGTTTGCGAAGTCCACCGTACCCTGCCGCGCTCAAATCTTCCGTCATTTTGACGGACTGCGAGGGGTTGTGGTCTTCACAGCCTTGCGGGCTTGTCGTCAAGCTCGCTCGTCCGGAGTTCTCGCCATTGTCGTCGCGGTCTCTATCTGTAAGCCTATGTGCTTACAGCCGGAGTTTTTTAAGCCCTCTGAATCCTCGGTTCAAGTGGTGGAGTTTTCTTCCAGTCCCTTTTTCGCTTGAGTGGGCAATCGGTTCAGCCATTGCCCGGAGTCGTCCGTATAGCAGAACGCGAGGTCCTTTGTACTGCGGACTTGTCTTCAATCAATAAAGCGTCATTCCTTCCCTCCTTCATCAAAATACAACCTTAACAATAATTTTCTGAAAATCAAAGATAAGACTAAATGCATAAACTAAATCTAGATATTCGCTTTTGCATAGCAAGAATGGCCCAAATCGAAAATTCACTTTTCTCGCTCGTTACAAAGGATGTCCCAATGAACATTAAACGTATTTTTTTCTAAAAAACATATTAACATGTTCCAAACCACATATTTATCCGTAGAATGGATATATAGAAACAGTAATTGCAAGTAATTACTTTTTCTATATTATTTACATGTACAATAGCAGCGAAGCATTAAAGAAATTTTTTTATCAAAAATAGTATGTAGGTTACGCATGCAAACATTTTGCGACATTGGAAAACGCATCTTCATGTTAACAGTTGTTTAAGCCCAGTTCGTGGTGCTGTGATGCTGGACCTAAAACAATAGAGTTTCGGGCTAAATATAGACGCTTTTGTCACTGCGTAATTCAACCCTCAAATTTCCAGTAAGTTATTGACGAAATGTGGGATCAATAAATAACTGTAGTTGAAAAGAACTGTTTAAATTAGAGTATTTTGATTGAATAATTTTAAGTTTTCAAACCCTCACGAACAGAATACACAGTTCATGTAATGGCTCTAAGCTCAAAAGAAAATTGAAACCGTATAATTTTATTTCCCCAACTGCTCTGAACTCAAAAGCCAAATTTTCAAATTTATTCCCTTTACAGAATCTTTAATTAAAAATTCCTTATTTCTAAAAGTGCTCTCGAAAATCCTGGTACTCTGTAAAGTTGACTCAGGCAGTATACTTCAAATAATTTAAGAATATAGGTACCTGAACCGGGAAAATAGCCCTTGCAAGGTTTGGAAATATATTTTAACAAGGGCCCCTATCACGCAATTTTTTTCCCTGAAAAGGCTCATGGTTACCTCTGCACTCTTTTTTTCCTTGAAAAGGCTCATGGTTACCTCTGCACTCTAAGAAAATCCTCGTGGACTTCAAAAATGACATAACAGGTTTACATTTCGTCTTGTCAATGTAGATAAAACATCATACAGACATAGACACTCAAAAGTTACAATACTGTGATGAGCTGTTCCTAATCTAGAATCCAAAAATTTCAAAACTTATTTCAAGGCTAAAGGGACAGATGTATAAACGTAAAAATGCGAAATTGTATAGCTTTAAAGGCACTTCAAAAGTTTGAAAATGAAATCATCACGTTTTCATGTCTATCAGTGTATTGGTAGAGAGTCGAAAACAGTATATTAGAATTTACACCTGCGTAATCTCTGTGCTCTTTTCTTCTGCGAATCGTAAAATGTTAAAATTCAAAATGTTAAAATTCAAATTGGTTTGGATGGCCTCCGATGTAAGATTATGGATCACACAGGAACATATATTACAGAGAAAAATAATAATATTTCAGGTATTTCAACTGCTTTTACAAAGTAGATCCTGGGTAGAAGATGAGGTATGACACGGAAAAAACAACCATAGTTTTAGCTATGATTATGCTTTTAGAGATTCAAAAATAACCGAAGCCGCTGTTTTTTATAACTTTTATAACTTTAATTCTTGATTTTTATGATAAGTTGTAATTATTACAAGTACGCATACTGCGACATTCTTATTTCTTGCTAATTCTAAAATAAAGTCGATTTATGCGGTGCCCTTCGGTGGTTGAGCTGTTGAAACTGAAGTACAGCACTGCACAGATTTCATCAAAGTAGTAAACTTAATTTTGAAGCACAAATTTCCACGACTATGAACTCCCTATTTCATGAAAACGTGGGGCATGGATCAAAATTGATTCTCACAATCACAAAAAACTGCGGCAACAAATGTTACACATAATACATCTGCTGAATAAATTTCTAAAGTAGATATCCAGAATAATGTGCTACTCTGTAACTCTAAACTCCGAAAAAAGCCACTTTTCCCTATCTGATAGAAACTACCCATGGATAAAGTTCAAAAGGACTTCGTGCGACCTATTTAGAGACGTATAGAAACATTAATTTCCCCAATGATGTCACTTGTCTTCCCCTACTATATATTCAAGTTATACTAGCCCCTTTTTCCCCTGCGAAAACGGAAACAATATTGAATTGGTCGCGGCAGAGGACTCGGTAGTTGCCCAAAAAATCGCTACCACTAAGTGCAATTTTGGGACCATTGGCAACAAATTTGAATAGGGAGCCTCGAAAACTTACGGTTATCCTGCCCAAAGTTCTGAAAGGTTCAGGAAATATTTTAGAATACACTCAAGGATTTCATTAAACGCAACACAGAAGAAAAGTTCCGCTTATTAACTAGAGTTGAAGTAATAAACCTTCAAAATTTGCTTTCAGACATTCTCTAGACAAATAATATTATGGTTTTTGCAAGGAAAGAGAAGTTTTAGAAAATTTCCAAAAGATAGGGAAAAAAAAGGCGAAAAAAGGCAATTATCCTTAATTCTTTAAAAGAAAATGACAATCAGCAGAAAGTGAGTGGAAACAGGGAAAGAATATAGATACATCTACCCAAGTGCTGTTACCTAGAATGTATTGATAGAATTCTATTAATTGAAGAAGCTGATGAGGATTATAAAAGGCTCTCTCTATGCAGAAAGGAGAACAAATGCCATTGAAGTAGCCAAATAGAGATCGACGGAAGGGAAGGGACTGAAGAGGGTGAAAAATCAATGGAAAGGGAAACAAGATCAATGATTTATTATATACGTTAAGACAGTCAAAAGCAGATAGAAAGTATCATGAATCTACCCGTGAATTTTGTTCAGCAGAGCAAGCGTATAAGGTTTAAGAAATTCTGGTATTCTTTGTGGGAAGTATAATCCCCAACGTTTGCGAAGAATAGTCAAGGTACTGTGCGATAGTTCTTATATGGACACAGTTGCTCCAATTCGAAATTGAAATTGCAAATATGTACAAGATGCTCGTAGTTCAAAGAGTTCTTCTTATCATAAGCCTAATGTCTATTGGACCTTTGTCCTCATATGAGGACTACTTTTAGCACTTCTTTTTCAATACAAAAGTTTTTTACCTCAGCGCATTTCTTTTCCCTTCGCATTAGTTTATGAGTGTAGATGGCCGATCAAAACAAATTTTTCAAGGACCTCGGTTAAGGCTAGAGCAATTTTCCCTTACCAGCTTCCGCTCTTCGCAAGAAGTTGTGAAAACGACTTCATTTTGGATGGAAAAATAGTTCGTATTATCGTGGGTGGTTTCAGAAACGAGGGCGCATGTACAATAAAATTACTGCACTGTAAATTAACGTAAAAAAACTTCTTTCCAGTAAAAATTTCGGGCTCCCAAAACATTTACCTTTCCAAAATGTAACTTAAATTGTCCTCATATGAGGACAAAGCGTGCCTCATATGAGGACAGTGCTATGAAGGATATACACTACAGTCTACTGTATTCGAGTATACTTACTCATTTTGAGCTGCTATTAAACATCGACGCGGTTGTGGGTTATCACATTGTCAAGTTGCTTTTGGTCATCTGTAAATTTCGAGCCACAGTAACTTATGTACAGATGTATCCATGCGTTATAATCTGAATATCCTAAGAAACTTAAATGTACACCATCATGCTCATATAGGTCTTACAGATAATCTTCGGGCTCACTCCGTATGTAGAGCCTTCAGTAATGGCACGACCTTCCACATGACACTCTCAAAGCAGTATAACCCTGTAAGTGGTGGTAACAGCCCTAAATTTTATAAATGTTTTTGACGTGGCCTTTGTAGACTTCCTTTTTATGGACTTCATCGCTATATGACCGCGCTGCATAGACAATATTAGCGTAAATAAAGGTTAAGGAAAGTATTTATTTTACATTGCAAGGGTTCATAATTACGATGCAACCCTGCCTTTAAGAAATTTTAGAGAATAAACTTTGATAAGCGGATGTATCAGATTGGTTACAAAATCAAAGAAAAACTCGAAAAAAGTTCGGATAATCAGAAATTTAAAAGGAGAATGATTTATATATTCCTTCTAGCGTGCAGAGCTGGAGAGAAGTAGTCGAATGATGCAGATAACTAGTATTGTATCCTCTTTGTACTTTCTAAGATTAATCATTTTCCTCCACTAAGTCCAACCTATGACCGGTGCAGAAAGATATATACTTCCCAAGTTTTGAATTAAACCGGGCGGAAAATAGAATTATCGTGGCCGATAGTCTTGTTCAATATGATAGGGAACTGCATCTAGTATATGTTAGCAAAATTAAGCTAGCCTAGATTTAGTAACGATTTATAATGCATGTTGCTGCTTAGACAAGCACAAAATCAATAAATATCCTTCTCTGGCCCATATCAGATTTTTATTTTTCTGCTTGCGTTGTTTATAATTGGACAACGGGATCCACTCATTTTTTTGTCTAATTACAGAATTGATGCCATAATCGAGTTGACTCTCCAATTCCTTCTTATCTCTTGAAACTTTGTCGTAGTGGGATAGGTACGGGACTGTTGTAAATCAATGCTGAATGTTTCATTCAAGTACTCTTTAAAATTCTGTTTTGAAGAATAAGTAGAAACAATTAAAAAGAATGTGCGGAATTTCAAGATTGGAAAAACTAAGAATATTTTCTCATTTTTTTGTTTGTCACATACAGTTCTAAAATTTAATTGCGTAAACCTTTAAATGTAAATTTTTAATAATGAAGAAACAAGTGGACTTAAGCATACTTACCTCTTCCAGAAGAAATATTCCGCAAAATCTTTTACGCCTGGAAAATATGTATGAAAGTACTGAAAATACCTATTCTAATGAACCCTGTACACATGTAATGCAAATTTAGTTTAAAAGACTGAATGGATTCGCCACATTTCCACCAATGCTTTCATAATTTCATTCATGATTGCACCTAGGGTCGGTTTACGAGTAATTTCTTGAGAAAATGCATGTAAATTTACACAATCACTGATTATTCCAATCAGTAAGGGAAAAAATCCCTTTTACCAGGGTTTTTCACATGAGCTTCTACTTTTTGATGTATAGGCTCAAGCCTCAACCCGTTACAAATCCTCGTCCTTGGACTTAATTACTTACGCATCAACCCTTCGCACTGAAGATGGCAAAAAAAATTTACCATATCTGATGCCGATTTCAGTAGCTATATACAGTCTTCTGATACCTCTTCTTTTCATTGGATCAAAATCTCCGTAACCGAAAAAAGATTCACAGAAACCGTTCCTTTTCTAAAATTATTTTCTAATCCCACCGCAAACATCCATCAGACCATTAGAGACTTAAGTGAATCATTATTTATATCATTTGTTGCCATTAAAAAGCGGTCGCCCGTCTCCAACTATCCCTTAGTTTCCTACCAACAGCTTTCCTTGCATTTGATGTCAAATACCCAAGTTTACTGGAATGTTTTCATCCATCTGACCTAATCACTCTCAAAAAGGTTATTAGCACACACATAACAATTCCTTCCCCTCGTATCCGGTACATCGTATTCGACTGGCAGGGTCTTTTTCTGGCTTCAACTCGCAAAAATTTCGAGACTCGAGAAAGAGGAAGAATTAAATATCAAATCGGAAACACTTTTTTGAATTTTGCCCACACCCCCTAAAAATTGATTTTGGTATGAAACACAGCTAAATTTTGCCAATACTGAAAATATTAGGTCTGATATCAAAAATTAAAGACAGAGTTTAGAGAGACTTATTTTCCTAAAGATACTACAATCTTTTAAAATATGAGATTTGTTGTTCTGTAAACACTTTCGAGAGTACTTTGCTCGTATTTCCACTAGAAATTTTTTGGCAGTATTTTTTACAAGAAGGGATCGAAGTAAAAAAGGCCCTTAAATTTGAATTATTTTTTTCACATCCGAAGCGTTAGTCATCATTTTCATTGATATTTGCAAGCTTTCGCAACTCCTGTCTACTACTTTTTCATACTTTTTAGGTTCTATTTTGAATATTTTACCGCTGAATAGTTCAATGTTACATACTCTGCTGCCAAGACAAGTTCTGTTAGTACTGATACTGGGTCCCATGGTTTAATTATCGTCGCAATCAGGCTCCTGAATTACTTTTTAGAAAAAACGCAATAAAAATTCAAAATCTCGGCTTTTAATATTTCTTTTCGTGTACGCTGCTTCTTATTACGTGATTTTTGGTATAGAGGATATATCGAATCGAGTTGGAGAAGAAGAATCTTTTACTCTTTTTACTTATCTTGAGTGTACACCGACTGACCGACTATTCAGTTACGAGCTAACTGGATGGACCACATCGTTCACGTGCAGTGGGGCCCGCGATATGATGGCCAGAGCCAACGACGACCACAAAGTGCAACTGATACGCTGGTAGATGCGTGTGCGAATCGTAGCGTCCGAGGTGTGGCACTTCGTGGCTACACGTGGCACAAACTCTTCGATAAATAATGCGGTATCCGGAGAAGGGGCACCGAGGGGGTCGAAGACCATAGGTTGGAATCGGAAACCTGGGTCCCGGGAGGGCAGAGAGGGGGGGACCAGGCGCCTTGACAGCTTGTGCTGTAGGTCCTGGATCTTGCGATGGTGCATGAGGGCGGCAGCCCCACCGGCGACTTGCGTCGCTTTGGTGATGGAGGTCTGCTTGAACGGAGACGTGACGGCGACGTCACATGCAATGGGTCGGTCTGGTAGGGCAGCTTCATTGTCACGGGGCGGATGCACGAGGAGCACGATTCATGACAAATTTTAGAATTCATGAGTTACATTGAGATTTTTTTCTATTGTCATGTGAGTAACAGTATTTTTCCATAGATTATCACATTTAAACTTCTGTTCTATTTTTGCGTGAGGGTACTATTTTCCCATCCATCATTATATTTGAGCTCACCTGGGAATGATTACTAAAATATTTTGAATTATGGCTTTTTAATTTAGTACCCTTGGTTTTATGAGGACATAATATTATACTAGGACCTCAAAGCGCATTACATATACCTTTTGTACTATCACCCCTTCACATAGGTCCCGGATTGCATATAATTCCTCCAACCAACGCATAAATGTAAAGAGCCGGATAAAACTTATATCGGTTACAGACAGGTCTCTAATATATGTAAATCAAGCTAAGTTTTTTCTGAGTAGTTCTCCTCTTTTTCTTCAGTTTCTCGAACTTCAAGCTCCATATTGATGAGCTTCGAAGTCTTTTTTTCTCTTTTACTTTTTATTCTTTAATATTTAGTCCTTTTCATGATTCTTTTTGCAACAAAACACCATTTTTGTACTATTTTCTACTTTAAAGTTTCATATTTAAATATTAAATTACTTTTTGTAAAGATTTTTCACTACCTCTCAACTACAACAATGATAATTTTGCAAAAATTGCCACAAGAAAGATACGAGACTACTCACATGTTAAAGGATGGACCAAAAAAAACCAAACGAGTAGAATTACACAAGCTATTTAGCAAGTCTCCCTAAAAATATGGAACGTGAAGAATATACGGCTATTTTTTTTAAATGAAATTATGAAATTTCCTGTTTACTGAATTATGGGTTACTTCCTCAACAAACTCATGGCAATGGTCTGTTCCAACTCAATTAGCGTTACTCGCCATTCTTATCTAAAATTGCTACTGAAGTTTTAATAATGATGTGTACTTCCAGTAAAGTCCATTTCATATATATATATAAGTAGTATCACTGTATACGTCTCGGAGCGTCCGTGGAATAAGTCCTAGCGTTGAGTGAAATGATGTATTCGATAATCTCAGCTGATGGAAAGTAGTGAACACATCTCTGCTCGCGCACTCGTTTTGGACCTTGAATTCTCGGAGCACTGCATGCTTGCCGAAAGATGACATTTTACTCATTTTTTGGACTACATTTCATGAAAAAAAATTAGACTCCTTTTATCCTTGAAATCTGCTCTACTTCTTCAACCCGACCCGTCACACACAAATCGATTTCAACAATTTTTTTCTATAAGCACCCATGCTGAAAGCAAAAAAATCCAGCCAGTCTATGTTCTGAAGATCTGCTCCAACCCAGAGTCACTTACTCAGCCCATATGTTTCATGGAGTTGCCACAGTTTTTCCACAGTTTTACCCCTCCTTTTTCAGGAATTTTTGCTTCGATTACTGATCTTAGAAAGAAAAGGCAGTGTATTGGAAAATGTAACAACAGATGAGATGAATTATTTCAGAAGCTGCTGTATACAATTAAATTTAGTCCCGTTTTACTCATATCGGGCTGGAATAAGAAGTTTAGACGCCATTTATATGCATCTCAGCTCGATGTCGGTGGAACTCTGATTTAGGGGGAAGAGCATCGAAGAGATCGCGTGATTACCTTTTGTTCTAGTATATTGAGTTCTACCATGGCACAATGCACCGTGAATGACAGGGAACTTCTACCGTTGATAAGTTTCGTGCAGAATTTCGGATATAACATAGAATTATATGAGCTTTAAATAGTTATGGACAACCAAATGCCACGAAGTTTAGCCACGAAGCCAATTCTTAGCGGCATGAAAGCAAGATGGTTAGAGACAATCGTTAACGTAAAATTTTTCCTCATTACTGTGAAACTATGAAAACCCTATGTTTTGGGTGACGTTTTACCAACAGCACCTTCTGTCTTTAACGATACAACGGTCACGAGGGTGAAAATGTCCGGTTTCCGTTTGTTTATCTTGAGAAGGTACTCATGCAGTACAAGGAAGGCCATGTTTTCGTCCCAATTTTGAATTTTTTAGATGTTTAGTTACCTGATAACTAAATTCATAAACTGAGCCTTGAGAAATATCGTTTCTTTGTCCAAACCTGATGTTGCAAGGGTTTTCTGAAATATAAAGCTGCGTGTATAAAGACTAGGGGGGCAATTGGGTAATTTGATATTTGGGAAGCAATTTCATTTCTTAAAGGTAGTTTAAATTCCATTAGAGATGGAGGTGAGTGTTGGTTGGCTTTCAGAGTACGATTGTACCAGCGTCGCCGCGTCATCCTAGAAAACGGACCGGGGTCCGGCCATCAGACAGACAGCATTGGTCAAGACGATAGGTACAAGAAATCTTCCAGATGGCCCAAGAATCCATAGATGATGGTCATTTTAAGTGCTTTACGACTCCATCACGACTTGAAAGATTCCATTGGAAACCAGAAATCCGGGATTTTCAAAACAACCTTGAGGGCTATCTGAAATTTCCAGTCCAATATGAGGCTCAATATTTACTTCCCGGACTGAATGAACAGCTTGCTGACCTCCTACTGTACCCAAGTTCAGATACCATCAGCACCTCGCCGCCTCTAGGGCCGCGTACGATGCCACAATAAAATATCCGTTCCAAGAAGTTTCCATATCCGTTGGAGCGCGCGAGGCGCGAGTCTTTGCCAATGCAGTGGTAAGACGAAATAATAGGAAGCTTGACAGAAAAGTAGAACCAAGCTCCGAAGAAGACCTCCCAGGAAGATCAAAATTAGGATGAAATTTTGTGCCCTTAGCCCTCGACTCGCTTGGATCGCCGTCTGTGGCGACGCCGAAGGAATTCGACTAATATGTGGCCACTCTCGCAACCCGAAGCGGACGTTCGACGGGGAGAGTGAAGCGACGGCTGTTTCGGCAGCTTAGTTATTCGATTTGTTCCACGTGCACCGCGTTTGTAATATGTTATGCCCCACAACACGCAGAGGATAGCCACCCTATTGAAACCCAATTTTTTAGACTAGTTACATTATTGTTTTCAGGACTTTTCATATTTGATCTGAATCTTTCTTTGATGAAGTAAAAGAAAAAAGCCTAAAACCCCATTCTTTTGATATTCACCATCGAAGATTTTTCTTCTGCAAGATATTATATGCTTGGCTTGAAAAGACAAAAATAGGGGTACGACGCCAAATAAACCTGGATATACATAGTAAACAGAAAATTTAACTTTATGAATTCCAAAGACCCTGACATAGCGAAGGGCACTGCAAATAATTTCTTTGCATAAATATTCACAAATAACAAGCTGCTAGATAGCCTTGTATCGAAAAGATACATAACGAGTACATTCAAGTTCTGGAGGTAAGTAATGAAACTGTGTATTTTTAAGCCAAAGATTTCAACAAGCGAACATACACAGACATCTGATTTATCTAAGAGCAATAATTGCATAATAGAGAACTGTCTGATATTTTATTTCAACTAAACTCAGAACGATTTGGATTACTTGCTACCAGCTGCTGCGTTTTTGTATGGGTCTTCTGTCTTTTTAGGATCTCTGCATATCTTCGTGTGACCTTGACTTTGACTGGATACCTAAGTCTCCTCTCGATCTGTTTCCTAGTAATGAGGTACCTGTCTGACTCACTGAATTCTTCAAGAAAAGTGCGGGTTTTTAAGCGCACACGAGCAGATCTAGGTAGAAGTGAGGTTCAAACTTTGGTTGAGGCTGGCTTGGTTAAGCCGGCCGCTCCAAACCAGGTTTTATATAGAACTAGAGATAGCTACAGGCTAAAGGAAAATGTAGTCCAACAGTAGCGAATGCAAAGGTTTACCCGTAAAACAGCCCTGATGGTATCGTAAGTAGCGCTTTCAGAATTGTATTCGGCACTAGTGAAATACTCTGACGAGATTTATGACGTACATTGGTCCAGGTGGCATGGGATAGCAAGGCAACTTTCGATAGGTAGAGCAGTGATATAATATCCCAGTGTACAACTCGCCCGTAACTAGTCCAAGTGTACCAATGGGGTCAAGCGCCTTTCTCAAAACTGTAAGGAAAAGTTTAATTACAGCAACGTACTCAGTAGCCCTGGCTGTAAGGTTACCAGTGATTTGAACCTACAGTACAGTAGATGCAGTAAATTTTGTAAAGCCGTAAGGCCTGTGAAGTACCATATCACAAGGAAGTTGAATCTGTGGGATACAACAAAAAGGAAGGATCAATCACTTAGAAACGCAATGTACTCTTTCAAAATAGATATAGAAGGACAAAGTGCGAAGTATTCAATAATTTAGAATGCCTCTAGTCATTAAATAGTGTCACAGCTGTGGGTTGGTAAAACTTTGTTCAAACATATACATATGCAGATTGTCAAGATAGCGACAATTTATGGGCTCGCATGTTCGGACCAATTTTGGTTCATTATTTCATCAGAAATAGGGCTTTTGAGATAATCTTCCCGATCATTTAAATATCCATCCGCACGCTCATATTATTTACACAACTTCTTGTTTAGAACAACAACTCATGACCAGGAGCTCTGATATTTGCTCCTCTTCCTGACATTCAAATGCAGTGCGATCGGCTCTCGTTCTGTACTTCCAACGGCAGAGCTGATTTTGGTGATCTTTTAATGGTCCAATTTTTGTTCATTCTGGTGCACTGCTACAAGCAAGTACTTTACAGTACAGTAAGTGCAATTTTTCGATTTTAGACTGTCGACCACCATTGTTCTTGGTGCTGTACTGTATACTCATCCCACTGAGCGAGAGAACGCGTGGTCTGGACTGCTCGGACCACACCCTCGACCCGATATTACCGCAGATTAATTGCGCTTATTTGGCCGAGTGTCGACTTACTAATCTCTAACTTGGATACCTATTACTTGGGTGACATTGACTTCTGATCAACCACCGCTATAAATAGCCCTACCAGAGGTTGCTAGAATGAAATGACCGCTCGCAATTGTGCTCATGTGACGACAATTGCTTCCTTCCATTTGAGTTTAATATTTGATGACACAATAGTCATCATGCATCATGCTTTGTAATTTACATCCGCTCATATGTCACGTTTTTTCGTACTTTTGTATGTCTTTACCTTTAGTAAATTTATGAACCGAGTATTCAGAGTAGTTTCTCCCGGTTTTTTGTACCGATAACTACACACGAATATGCACTTTGCAGTCCAAGAGAAGTTCAACATTTAGTAGCGAGTTCAACCCGAAAAATTCTTAACTAGAGTATTTATACAGTACCTATCTGGTCAATAGAGCCCCAGAGTAAGCAGAAACCACGGTGTTGCATCTTGACTCCCAACATCCGCCATTGTAGCAATCTTGCCAACAGCAACTTTGGCTATAGCCACGTTTATCCGGCCGGGCTACCGTTTTATTTGCCCCTCACTACCCCATATTATATTATCCCATTCACTGCTCGTCTGAGATATTTACTCACACTTGGCGCCCCGGACTCCTGCGTATATATACAAATAGTAACTTCAAGGTTTTTGTTGGTGGCAAAACGCGCATCTCCAAAGTAGATTCCCTAAAGGAGAAACTACGCACTGTTGACCCACTAACACATCTCTGGTTGTTTAATTTTGCACCACTGGTGTCTTGGGTTCTTTTGACTTGATTTTTCTCAAGGTTATGGCATTCCTCCCGGTCCAGGCTTACAGCCCGGGGAACAATTATACCGACCAGTGTAGTGCAATGCGCGGTGCGCAGTTCTTCTCGTCTAGCAACGGAACACCGTCAGACAATGAGAAACCCAACACACACAAACCAAGACCCACATTCTGTTCGCTATCCCTCTTTCTCTTTAAGCACCCTGCGATGCAGTAGCACAGCTCGCCGACGGTGAGTAGAAATGGGTTTGGGAGAACAGGGGTAATTCCTTGGCCAACTGGACGGTACACTTGTCCTCCGGGTTGTAAGACCGGACCGTGTTCCGCGAAATGCTAGAAACTTGATAAGGATGGATTCCAAAGAATCTTAGACACCAGGGGTGTAATAATGGACAAAGAGGATGTAGTAGTGGATCAGCAGTGCTGAATATCTCCTTTGGAGATAAGGATGTTGTCACCAACGACAACATAGAAGTCCCTATTTGTATATAGACGCCGGAGTCTGGGGCGCCAAGTGTAAGTAAATATCACATCACAAACAATCAACAAAAGGGGTATTATAATATCGGATAGAGGGGGGGTAGAAAGGCGGACCCGGGCGGATAAACGTGGCTAAAGCCAAAGTGGCCGTTGGTAAGGTTTCTGCAAAGGCGTAAGTTGGGAGTCAAGTTCAGAGCCAACACCGGGATGGCTGTTTAATCGGGGGCCCTAGTGGCCAGGTAGGTATAAATACTAGTCAACTCAGTTAGCACTATCTACAATGGTGGGGTAAGTAAATTTAATGTCAGGCAAGTAATAAATATCCAAGATAGAGATGACATAGGTCGACACTTGGCCCAATTAGTGATTTTCGCCTGCGAAAATATCAGGTCCAAGGTAGGGGCCATATGGTCCGAGTCGCGCTCCTTCGGACCGGCCCGGGTGAGTGTATAGTATCAAGACCAACGAGGACTGACAGTCGACGAAGCCCTTGCTGTAAAGTACAGTACCTGCTGATAGCAGTGGCGGCGGACTCGTCCGAATATTAGATGCAAAAAAAGATCATAAAAATAAGCTCTGCTAGTGACAGTACAGTACGTGTACGAATTGCACTACAGCCAGCCGTCCAAGGAATCACCCCCCGGCTCTAGCCCCAACTTTTTCCTCTCCATCGACGGACATTACTGCTGTACCACAGGGTTTTTAAAGAGAATATACTGTGATTCTTAGTTTGCGTGTGTTGATTTTGTCATTTTCAGACGGTAATCTGTATCTACCGCGCATTTTACTACATCAAAGTGCTGAAATCGACCACAAAGCTACTCTGAACTACCTGAAACAAAGTAGGAGGCATTAGTTACTGACTTTGATAAACAAATATTCTCTAGTCACGTTGCAACACGGAAACAGAAACGAGATTTCATCGACAAAAACGGAGCCAAAAACTACGTCTTTTTGAATATATCATCAGAAATAATATTTTTTAGCGTAGCACGATTGATATTTCATGTAGCTTGGACGGGGACGTCATCGTCATGTACCTGCAATAGTGTATACAGTGTGATAACTTTTGGCAGTTTCTAGCCTCAATTTTTTAAGGTTGCAGGCTTTCTTTTTTGAAGCATTTATTCCGTGCTAAAATTATCGTATTTCTATACCATACAGGATCTACTGTATATAGGGCGCAAATCACATTGATCGGATGAGTAAATTGTTCCCTCATTGTTCCCGGTATGGGGAAATTGAAACAGAAAGGGAGACAGCCGGGGCGCTGCAAAAGGATTAGTTAAGATGGTAGTTGTATTTCTCAAAGTTGGGGGCAAAGGGTCCTTGGAGTGTAACTGGATTCCTATAAGAATCCAGATGAGCTCCCCTTTTATAGACAGTACGAAAGCTCTTCTAAACAACTCTCAGAGCTGTGCCAGCTCAGTAGAAAGCACTAGAAAGTAGATTTCTAACTAGAAAGTACTGTAGAGCTGTTACTAAATAATAGTACTATCTAGAACATAACTAAGGAAACAAGACGATGGCGTGGGGCTCCACATCAAAAAAAATAATGTAGAGAAAAAGAAATACTCGGCAACAAAACCGCTACCCAGTTACAAACAGCTTCTAGATTCTTCCAAGAGGTTAATTGGGGATTTAATATTTGAAAAATATGGTCGGTTGTGGCCCGGAATATCCTACAGGGTGCCGAGTAATACCTCTTAAATTACTCTAAAAAGCTGGCTCAAGGCCCCCCAGCAGACAGGCTGCGTTGGACATTACGGCCGCGGCAGCGTGTCTCTGAGTGAGTACCGCACGGACCTTACCATATGCCTCCATCGCCCTAACGGCCACGTTCCGCGCGACGTCGGTTAACACCCTATATGCGTCCGGGTGCCACCCTCCGAGAGTAGATATGGGAATAGGCACGAGCCTACTTCTCACGGAGGTTGCAATAAAAGAATCATATCTCCTATGCTTCGCGGAGGCGGCCGCATTGAGAGAGGTGAGCGGATTAAACGTTCGGGCTCTCCTGTGGGAAGGCGCCAGCGGGTTGACAAACGTCACGTCAAAGAAGTCCGTACCTCCACTGCTTCCCATCGCCCGGATGTCTGGCCTCGTGCGATGAACGCCGTCCCGCGGTTCGACGGCGGGGTGACGTGCCGCTTTCTGCAAGTTTTGCGCAAAGAGGGTCACTTGATTGTCATGCCGTCGAGTCCTGTGCGCACCATGTCTGCAGTGAAGGAGGTGATCCCGAAGGAGTCGAGGGTTTCGGGGCAGTTACGTCTTGGGCACGGCACGTCCGAAGGGAACAGCGGGACTTGGCAGAAGTATTGGAACCACACCGCGAATTCGCGGGGGTCAATACTCGTCTTGAGGCCGGGGCACGGAGCGCAATACAACCATTCCTTGGCGCCCGGGAGGGCCATGGAGGCGCGGAATGCCTGCCTTCTTTGATCACCGGGGGAGATGCTTTCCTGCACAGCTGCATGGATTGCGTCTGTTAGTTTCTTTTGCGATGGTGTATTGCTTGAGCAAAAGGCACTAAAAGGTAGAATCCTTGACTGCAGACAGGAAAGAGACCAATTCCGGTGGGCGTCCAAAGCGTCGTTGTAGGTGGCGAGGCTCCTGATAGGAGCGGGCAGAACAACTTTGCACAACCTGTTGGCGGCCGCGCTGGAGGCGAGGAAGGCGGCCGCGGCGATGTTTTTGGCTGAAGTGAATCCGACCCCAAGGGAGGGCCGCTTCGCATCCAGTGGTTTCACTGGGAGTTGAAGTTCACGGAAGACTCTGAATCCAAAACCCCCCGCTAGTGTGCGGACGCAGCGCTCCATCATATCGTCAAACATGGCAGCGCCCTCGGCGGTGGACGACGTCGGGACTACGCGCAGTAGATAGCCGAGTTTGCAGACTCGAAGCAATTTCGGAGCAGCTGGAACGCTATTTGCGTATCCTCGAGGTCAATGATGGCCTCAAGGAACGGTTCGAGGGACTTCACGTGCGTGGAGAAAGTTCTCTTGGTGAAGGTCTCTGTGCCAATTGGAGCGTTGAGGACGAGTGTTCCCTCACTATACTCTTGTTTGAGGACGTTCGGGTAGAGGCGCTGCACGGACTCTGGAGGGGCCGTCGGCCACCAGACCTTGCATTTTGGCAAAGAGAGGTGCAGACCTCTGCTAGTGGCGTCCAGCGAAGAAAGGATATCGACGGCTCGGAGAAGTTGTTCGTGACGCGCGATAATGTACCCGTCATCATGATACCATAGTTGGAGCAAGAGTTGGCCCATGGTCTCGTCTTCCCCAGAATCAGAGCCCAAGAGTTCCTGGATTTTGAGTATGAGGGGGTGCAGAACTATGTCGAAAAGAAGCGCACCAAGATTGTCCCCCTGTTGTGTTCCGCGCACGCTTCGGAGAATATGGCGACCAATCCACAAGTACGCCGGCGCAGTTGCATAGCAATACGAGACCCACGGCAACAGTTCTGGGAATGACGTCCTGACAGCTTCGAGAAAAGCGGGCCGACTGCACAAATTGAAGGCGTTCTTGAGGTCTACTGTGAGCATCCCGTAATCAGAACTCGTCCCGAATTTCTGAACGACCCTTCGGACGCCGTGCACGACTGTGTCGGTTCCGGAACGGGTTGCGATTCCGACTTGGAGCGGTTGAAGGTGCTGTGCTGCTCTTGGCGTAGCCCTTTTCATGAGGCAACTGCCAACTAATCGACGCAGTGTTTCGCCCACGGCGATTGGGCGAGGTGTACCGTCCTTCTTTGCGAGCGGTGTAAGCGGGGCGCCCGCGATCCATGGGGCCAGTGAGGCTGGAGCTTTCCCTGCTGCCAAAATGTTCACTGTTCTGACAAGTGCAGCTAAAAATCCCGACTGTCTGGATGAAGTAGGGGCTCGTAGCAGTTCCACCAGGTGATAGGCCTCAGTCCTGAGCCGCCGGCAGAAGATCCCGGTTTGAAGCCCCTTACAGCGACGAGGACCTCCTCCGCAGTGAAATCACGGAACACAGCAGTAGTCCGAGGTGGGGTGGAAGGGCCGCTGTCACTGTGGAGAGCCTGTTGCGGGTGCTTGGCGAGAAGTGCTTGTACCACATTAGGCGTTGGAGGGGGACGCCCAAGGAGCCTAGCGCCTGTGCAGCTTTGCCGTACGCACCCTCTTTGGCCAGTTTAGTTGCTCGTCGAATATTGAGTTGTGCTTGTTCGGAGGACGAGACTGTCTCTGGGCGCCGGGATGTAGATTGTTGGGTAGCTTGCTCCCACAGGGTCTCGAACTGTCCTGCATTCCACAGCTCGATTCTGTCTCGCATTTGGTCCGCAATAGATTGCAGACGGGTTTGAGTTGTGCCGGAGTCCGGGTGAGACAGGTTTGTAAGCATAACGGCCGGAAAAAGGAACAGTTTTGCAAACGTTTCGGTTGCATGCGAGTGATGAGCTAGGCAGGCGTCTGCGGCGTCATTCATAGCTCTGGCATATGTTTCTGCCAGAATGCCCCGGAACCTGGTGGGAATGTGTGCCATGACGGGTGTGTGCGTGACACAAATTTGCTCCATGGTGGGTAGCTTCTGGTGCGGCTGATTTGCCGACTCTACCCCATTCCCCGAATAGCGAATTGGTGTGGTCTCCACAGGTGCCGGCGGGGCTGGCTCGTCGGAGGCGAGCACTGGGACGTTCTCTGGAGTTGGCGGATCGCAGAGTTGTGTGTCATCCAGCGGGAGGAAGCATCTCGGGGCTGAATTAACACTGCAATTGGGACATGGAGAGTACGAAAACTCATAGAGACCATCCGAGTTTGGTCCGGAAACTTTGGACCCAACATACTTGTCGTGGCACCCGCAATACCAATAACCTAGCTTTCCCAGGTACTGTCGGAGTTTTCCTAGTTCGTGTTGCTTTGGTATGCCTAACTTGGAGCCCCGACGGTGAGAGCCGCGAAGATGCGCTAGTAACTGCGCCACTGTGTGGAGCTTGTGGTTTTGGTTTGGGCAGAGTGGACAATACTCTGTATGTGGTAGTGGCCTTGTTGAGGCGGGGCGTATCATAGGGCGCTCTGAAGACCATTTGCCATTGTTTCGCTCGAAAGGTATGTGCTGTAGGTGGGGCACGTGTGCTACTTGTGTTTGTTCCAGGTTGTTGGTCGGTAGTTCTTCCGTAGGCGGGGACATGATGGCAATGTCCTTGTACTGCACCTTGTTCCAGTACAACAGTGATTTTGCCGGTGGCCACGTGGAGGCTTAGTGACAATTTTCCCCCACCCTGAGGTCTTAAACCAGTGCACCCTACTAAACGATTGGACTTATTACAGTGCTGTACGCCAATCCTCGGGACTCCGATCCTGTACGCCGGTATGCACCTCAGACCTCCTTTTTCACCGGTGTAATTGTCGCCAAACCTTGGTCCCAGGTGGCCACGTGTAGTTGATCAAAAAATTGACCGTTTCAAATCTTGAATTTGCCAGCGGAGTTCTGTTCTTGGGAAGTTGGGGTCAGGGACGAGGACGAGGGAACTTTGACGCCACTCACAACGCTCTGGGGCGATGGGATGATGAGACGAATACAGCAAAATCGCCTCTAGTGTACCCAAAGAGAGGTGGAGGAGCGAAAGCCGCAGTGTGATTTGTTGGGGGGGGGTTGTGGTGTAGTAAGGAGGATATGACGGCTTCGAGTGGTCGTGTGATTCTGGTCAAGTCAGTGGAAGGAGAATGTCAGTGGGAAAACAAAGGAAATCGCCTTGCGAGGTCAGCTTGTTGAATGGCACCGCCCGCCTCGTGGCGGCTCCCCGCGGCCCGCGCAACGACGGGGGGACGAAGAGGGGGCGGGGGAGGAATGGAGGGATCGGCTATCGGAAGTGGATGTGCTCAAATCTTCCAAGAGTGATGCCCTTTCTCTGCTACACCACTTTGTAATAGAGAATTGGAATAGAGACAGAGAACAAGTCTCTATGGATTAGAGAGTCTGAAAATGATGCCGAGTCATGATGTGACATGTTACATATGTACCGTATGACCTCACTGCGCTGGTGTGAGGCCAGCCGTAAGGCATGCTGAGTTGGTGCCTTTTTACTTGTCCAGGACTACAGTACAGTACAGTACTGTACCGTATACAGTATCTTAATGTCCTTTTACAGTATACATGTACTGTACAGTATACCATACTGTAAGTGTATCCAGTATCGGTGATGGAAATCCTCAGTTGCTCGTACTTTGCAAACATTGTTTAAATGCAAATTATTACGACATGAAGCAGACCTCATCAAGTGGCCTTTCCATTGAATTCCCATGCGTAGAAATCTGCGGCAGACGGCATGAGCCGTCAATTCCAGTGATAGGGTGGATACTTTGGTCAGATGGCGGACGCACTCAAAGGATGGGCTGATGCTCTTGCATCGGGCATTTATGAATGCAAGGAGGGCGCGGAGTGCTTCTGCATCTTTGCCGACACATGTTGTGTGTCGACACCAACCGGGAACAACGAGGCTTGGACCGAGTCGCAGAGTGTAGGGCAGAGATCGCTTTTCTTGGTTTCCACTGCGATGGTATCCGCAGCGTGACGTGACCGGGAGGCAGTATGGATAGACGATGTCGACATAGATGGCATGTAGCCACGGAGATCTTCTAGACTCTATTTCGTCAATGAGAATATCGATCTCAAGTCGTTCGAATTATCAATTAGGGCTAGGTATTGAAAATTCATTTGAGCGATATACAGCTTACTGTCAAGACAGACATTCGCAGTCCCATAACGAGTGCTGTGTGCCTTTTCCGCAAGTTGCACCGAAATTTTTATGTCAGGCTTTAGTAATTAGTCGACACGGGGCTGAGATGTTTTGGGGCCCACTCTAGGAGGCCTATTGTAAACATGAAAATACTAGAGAAGAAGATACAGGAGGTTCCTGTCGGCATTTTGGAGATGTATGTGGACGCAAATAAGGACGGGGACTATATGTTTCGGTAAAACTCGCGATGTAATTATCGAAGGTCCTGGTCCAGTTGGCGTTCCGGAGGAGACGGAGCAGGGGCGGGATGTCCAGTGGTAGCCGTTCGAACGGATATAGGAAGTCACCATTAGATAACAATTTTGAAACTACTGTTGGGCTAGACGACACCTATGTCCGTTCAGTATGACGCACACAGGTTACATGCCCAAGCGTGCTTTCTTATCCTGGAGTTGCGTGTACTAGTTTCTTACCGAGATGAAACCCTTATCATAGGAGCAAGAGACAAACGTCCTCGTCCAATCCTGCTCGTAACCTTTTTTTGCCTGACTATTGAGTTTCATATTTACGAGGCTTGTTTGTACAGAGCTTAAAATTAGCTTCAACTACACCCACGATTGTCACAAGCTTCGAGGTTCGAGATTTGCTTTCAAATGAGAAAAGACTGGCAGTTTGGTTCCACCTCGGGAGACATTTAATTCAAGTTGGGACGCAAGAGCCCTAGGATATCTTTAGTGCTGGAGGCAGTTATCGCTTTACACACTCTAAAGAAACAAGTAATCCATCAAAACTATGGTGTGCCTCGCCCAAACACGTAAATCATTCGTAGCATTACTGTGACGCAGTTAAAACTAACGTCACGAAACAGCATAGAGACTGCCCTTTCAGACTGTCGAGATGCCCCTCCCAAACTCAACTCTGGCTCTATTCGCACTCTCTGTCAGCCTATCACCAAATGCTTTGTCGATCACCCCCTTGTCATCATTCTCGTTACCGCTTCCATCACACAGCTCGCATACGCACCCTCCGTCTCCCACTGACCATCAAAAGCGCACGGAATTTCAGGCAGTCTAAGCACGTCCTTGTTCCTCAAGCCGTACAAGCGGTTCCGCACTCCACCAGGCCACAGCACTTCGACAACCCCCTCACATCTTCTCCCCAAGCCGAAATTGCGCCTCGGGCTGTGCTGAGATCCAAAACTCTCTCCACTTCCAATGGGTACTAGGACCGGGCGCATTCCTCTGGGCGTGACTTTCAATACCGCACCCAATCCCCGCGATTGACGGTCGCCCCGTCAACAACCCCCTCATACCCACAGGCTCGAGTGAAACCCAGCATCTGGCGGGACCCATAGGCCGATTCATCTGCACCATGACATCTCCTTTGTCCAATGTATTTCCAGTCCACACCCACCCGGTACCGTCCCTCGTGCGCCTCATGAGCGGTGTAAAATATGCGGTAGGATCCAGCGGACTAGAAAAGTTGGCAAGTAGTCGTCGCTGAAATGGTTTTGTGATCAAGGATGCGGCGCCTACAAGATCAGGATAGCCATCTTGGTTGAAATCGCCAAGTGCCAAGCCTTGATAGGACCGAGTTGTACCTGTAGGGACGAGGGAGTTGAGATCGTAACGGAATCGTCCACCGCAACCTTGATTTTGGTATATGACGTTAGGATTATCAGATCCAGCAAATGCGGAGAATTCAAGGCTGCCCACCATCACGATATCTGTGCAGTGCGATCCAGTTGATCACCATCACCAATGCATTACACAAATCAAGTGTGAGTCGAGATGACAAGGAGAAATCAGAAAACGCAAACGCAATCAAAGTGAAGAATGGTCGTGGTGAGTCACCGATGGTCAGCGGTGGACTTGTATGGAGCGGGAGTGGTGCGACGTGACATTGTGCGTATGATTACGGAACAGTGGAAAGCATCTCGGTGAATTGCTGGGTAGCAGCAATCCACAGGTTAAAAATAAGAATAGATTTTGTAAACGGTTTGAAACCTACCTTGATCACCATCATTGTCTGATTTTCCCAGCGCGGCGATGCACAAATATTGGTACGTACATTTGAAATTTGTCAATGGTCAGTACGTGTTTGATTGTGAAAGGACAATGAGATCTTGGTCATACAGGAAAGAATTCAACGATTCCCAAAACAAATAGACGATCCCACGTCCCACGTGTCATGGGACAAGGCGGGGAACCTGAGGGTTTCGTGCGGAAAGGAGAGGCAGAGAGTGTATCCATTGTAGCAATTGTATCTCTCGCAATTACAATGTCAAGTGATACTTACCGTAGTCGCACACAGCTGTTCCCCATCCAAACACTTCATACATCACATTTTAAATCGTCGACAAGACATGACATTCCATATTGCTCAAAATCGTTAGATTGGAAAATTCGCAAGCTCGCTCCTGCCGCGACCGTAATCCACACCTCGCCTTGTGTCCCGCCCGTAGAGCTGGTCTGCGCGCCTTACCTGTAGCGCCCGTTTCCCTGATACTTGCATCGCGATAGCTCTCATTCCCTCTCCCAAGCCACCACCGGCTGGAGTAGAGGCCAATATTCCTCCTCGGAGGTCTTCCCATGAACAAATCATACTGCACGGCATGGTAATCGCCAGAGTTGCTTCCAAAGATATCCATTCTGCCATCGCAGTTGAAATCCCCGAAACCCACGGCCATCCAATTTTCGCCACCGATTTCTCTATTATTACTTGCCGCATCCACCGGCTTTAGAGTCGTCACCCGGAACATGCCCGTCCCTTGTCCATACATGACTCGCAATCCTCCGCGGTCTGCTCCCCCTGAAATACCCATGAGACGAGCCATTTCGGTTGTTGCAAGCCCACATTGATCGTCAGTCACTACCAAATCCAAATGGCCGTCCATGTTGACATCGACCAAAGCAGCGCTCCAGGACAAAGTAAACTTGCCAGGTGGAACGCCTCCGCCGATATCGTTCACCCCAGATCTGATTGTCCAATCATCAAACCTCAACCTGCCTCCATTTCCTCCCTGCATTCCACGACTCACAAACACTTGATTCGGTGCACTATTCTCAAAGGCTACCACCAGACATGCAAAGGAATCCCGTCTCGGCGCACCATTCGCTATCACGATATCCAGCCATCCATCCTCATTAATGTCCCCGATGGCACACCCAGAACTAGGATAAATGGTATCGTCACCGGTTGCCAGCTCCCAGTTTAATTCGCGGAAGCGGCCGGGGGTGCCTGTTGAGAGAAAAATTCGATTTGCGGAATACTCGCTGACAACCACGAGATCATTGCGTCCATCACGATTTAGATCCCCGTAACAAACTCCGGTCGAGTCTTGGCCGGTGGCAGCGGCACCGGAACTGCGACCAAAGTCCCGGAAGGAGACGATTTTCGTGGTAGGAAATTGGTTTAGGAAGAGGGAGTTTGGGGTGTTCGGCCCGTTGGTGATGTAGATATCATCAAAGCCATCTACACATGAGGAAATCGGGTAAAAAGTAGCAAACGCAGGCATAGTAACGCAAAATCAGAATATTGTCAGAGACGATGGCGAGAACAGCGACGAAAACGGCAGCGACGGAGCAGGACTAGTGACAGAAACATACCACCATTAAAGTCGCCGACAGCGACTCCAGGTTGACCGCTGGTGGCAAAGGGGAAGGACGGGGTGATATTGACGGGCAAGGGTTTCGTGAGGGAGGAGCGAAGTGTGCGAAGCCATCTGGTTCGAATGGCTGAGGGGGTGCGACGATAGAAGCGAAGATCACCGGCGGAGATGCGCGGTGCGATGTTGACGAAACGGCGGGTGGGGGTTGAATTTCGGGAAACCTGGTGAAGGGTTGATGAGTGTGGAAGGGAGAGGGAGGGATTGGGAAGAAGAAGGAGGAGAGAGGGAGTAGAAAGGGGAGGAATGGAGGGAATGGGGGCATTGTGTGGTTTATGTTTTGGAGTGCAGAGGGGCTCGAGTGGGACGACAAGGTGCGCAGGTGAAGGGAGCGGCACACGGGCTGTGCTTTGGATCGGGAGGTTAATGGTATGTACTATCGAGGTTCGATGGATTCGGGTGATAAATCAGAAAAGGGATCACAGGTCGGATTCATACGGCGAGGAGGACCAAGCAAGGGTTTGAGCGTGCTAGATATACGGAACGTTTGAGATAAGGTGATGATCATGCAACAGGAGGCGATCTACAGTACACATGCTCAACGGACATCTGAGGTATACGTGCTGGAGGGATACCCCTACATGTTTGGGTGACAAGGGAAAGAACGGAATGTGAATTGGACAGGGAGTGAATTTGGGGGAAGAGTTTTAAACATGAACAAACAGCGGCTAATGCGAGAATGCGTGTGAGCTGTAACAATTTTGCACAGAGCGCGAGCATCAAAAGGTGGCAATGTACCGTAGCGCACAATAGTGTACAATTGGAGAGAATTGGCAGTGAGAGGCGGCCTGACATCTGATCTGCCAGCGGATCATGTGGCGGCAGCGACAGTGGCGGAGGATGAAACATGCAAACATGTCATGATTCGTGTTTGATGCAAGTTTCAAACGGGCGGGCGTTGGGGACGTTGGACGGGGGAGAGAAAAAAAGAGATCACGAGGCCAGCATGCAGTGAAGTTGAGAGAATTGTTTATGTAACAACTCTAGTCGCACACCTTTCATTACGGGTCTCCAGCCACCGTTGGGTTGCACTCTGCCACTCAGACCGTGTGAATGATGATGGTTGGTCACATTGCAAATTATTGCACATTTATTTAACAATCCCCCCTCCAATCCAGACACTAGACATACCAGAGGCAAGGCGCTTACCCAGTGGCATCCCATCCCCTTTACGCCTGTTGGTCCAAATACCCTTCCACCCTGTCACCGGGCATCCACCTCCACCACTAGAGATGCAGCATTTGTAGTTGTACAATCTTCCGCCAAAATCTTGTCGCCCAACCCATGTCCCGCAGCGGCTCAAGCTCAACCTTTAGCTTTTGGGCATGTCTGCAGCACATTACTCTCTGGTGATGTGCAGTGTATGTATCTCAAGTAATAACGTCCCCCTGTATTCCATCTTTATTCCTTGCTTTCCCTCAATCATCCCTGTTCATGTTCCACTCCCCCACTCGTTGCTGCATTATACAGTACGGTACAAGACTCTGGGAAACTTGGATTTAAAATCTACAAAGCTGCATTGTGTCATGCATCTGTCCCACTGATATTTGGACTCTTGTGTGCTTGACGCCCTTTTGAGCTGCGCAGGTCACCGAAACTATTTTATTGCCTAGTTTGTTATTGCCCTCGGGCACTCTTGAATTACAGTACATTTGAAATGTACTGTACCATATTGCTATTCTACCATAAAGTACGTATCTACAATACGAAATAACGTATTGTATGACAAGCAACGATTCTATTTTACGGTATACTAATGTACTGTACAGTACTGTACATACTGTACGGTAACATAGTACGGTAGCCACCCAGACAGATTTTACTGTAAACATCTGCAAGTCTTGTTTCACCCCATGAACAATACTATGCTGCGACATCGAATGCACTTTGCAATGCACGACCACACCACACTTCAGGGGCGCTGGTCAATGCGCCGACGAACAACACCGTCGCAACCGACGTATCGGCAGGCTCTACGACGCATAAATTCGTCAAGCACTTTGGCGGTCTCGGGAGCCAGTCCACTCGGGGAGAGTCCAACGTTTGCAGCGCCGAAATCGAAACCAGGGTCGCGTGGTCGGGTGTCGGAGACGGGGAGCAGTATATGTATAACCACTGCACCGTGTTGTACGCGCAGGTACGGTGTTGTGGCTGAAAGAAAGGCGAGCCATGAAAATTGCAATGTGTATACTGCTTGAAAACACAATAGTGTTTTCTGAAAACACAATAGTGTTTTCTAGCAGTGTGCCAATTGCCTACAAATTCCAAATGTAACACTCAGATATGAAATGTTATTGGGTTACAGCCAAAACATCTGTCACAGTAAACAAACCCCCTCATTTCCCCCCACTTACATATTTTACAGATGCTCAATCTTTCGAAGAGCAGATAATTCCGCATTACCCCCAATATGTACTGCATCCTTCGTTAAAGCAATGCTGTTGTCGACATTAATGAAGCTAGCTGCATATTTACTTGCCTACAAAGCCATTCATCCGGTACACAAAGAATCTCCACTTTTCATCACTAAAGCCTGCTCCCCAAGTTATGCAATCAAACACGTGAAGATAACCGTACCAAACGAGAGCTTGAATGATGTCACTCCTGTAATGGCCTTTGCATTGAAAAAAAAGGATATTTCATTTCAAACTAGGATATAGGTTCTCTACCATTTAACTAGCTCGCAACCATACTTGAAACTGAAAAAAATAAGATCTACCTTAGCATTATCAATTGTAGTATTGATATCAAGTGAAGATTAACCACATCCATTCCTTTGAGGAACAAAATAAAAGAGATGAAAGTGAAATATTCCCATGAATTATCGTGGTCACCACGAAAGGCAAATTTATCATACTTTTGACCATAATCGCAAAGATATAACCCCAAACTTGAGTGAAATACTCGATAATGGACATAGAGGACATAAAAGTCCTTACTGAAACATAATTTTCATCAAATTAGTCATTAACTTCGTACTGGCAACGCTGACTGTAAACATTCATATTAAGTTGCACAGAAACAAATTTAGCTTCAATTGTTTCCCATATGTTGGTTTCAAATTCAGCATTCACATATTTGTAATGTTAAATAATGGATTGTTTCTTGCACAGATGCTCTTATCTGGAGTGATCATATACTTCTCTAAATATTTTTGCATAGCATGTTAATAGACTAAAATCTATCACTTAAACTACTTTGCTTTCAGATATATGTGGAATAAGTTCTCTCAAGACAAGAGGGTTCCCTCGGAGAAAATTTAGGTTTCAATATCTCTCATAAAATTCTACCTCACGTTATGGTGGTACTTGAACATTTTAAGGAATACATGTGAAATACATGATTATATAAAAACCATTTTAAGGTCATAATCAAGTAGTTCTACAGTAATAGTTTAGCGTGGACACATTTGGTAGGAATATACGAAGATAAAAACATGTGGATAAAAACGCGATATAAATTAGTGGGGTTGAATAAAGAAAAAATTACTTTAAACCGAAAGTTCATAGAAAAGCAGATAATAAATGAAAAATAAATAGTTCTTCTCTTTCCGTATTTATTCTCTTTCCGCAAAGACAAAAGAATATTTTGTTCCAAAATACCAGTATTTACGAGGAGCAGATTCGGATCCTCAGTTTAGGTTTCAAGCAATATTATATCTATCAGGAATTTCTTTTATAAGGATGAACATTTCTAAAAGATTAATGAAACATATTCTTTTTGGCTTTAATATATTTTCACCGATGAAGAAGTTTCGTGGTAGATATGGAAGAGGGCTTACCTATGAACTTTCACATACGAAAATCAATAAATATGAACTACTATTGACCCGCTCCTTAAAATATCAAAAGAATCGATTTTATTGAATAAGTTATGCTTGAAACCAGAAACCCTGTTTTTTTCAAAGTTTCAGTTTAGAATACCCTCATTATATCAAACTGTTATGCTTTCGTCATCCATCATAGGCGCAAAAGTAGATTTCTCTTTGATTTTCGATGATACCCACATCGTCTCCTTCAACCATATCTTTTATTTTATGTGAAAATAAGCCTTAATTTATTACTTTACTTATAAGAAAGATGAGGCTCGAATAAAACCTGTAGATTTCCCTATGTATTTAGTTCTTTTCACTTCGATGTACCCGAGGGTATGATTCTCGGGTATAAAACAAGGATCTCAAGGATCTCATTGTTTTCACTTCGATGTTTAAGAGGATATGATTCTGGGGTATAAAATAGAGATCTCTTCTGCATGACTAAAAGAAGTTCTAAAGATCGGATTTATTATTTTGTGCTCTTTTTCCCACAATTAAAAATAGTTTTTTGGGTACAAAATATGATTATATTTTTAGTTTATGGTGTTTACAATATTCAGTTTTCGTGAATAAATTTATGTTTTCCATTCTATGTATACTGCATGAATATATATAGCGCCGCAGTCCGTTACAATTATTCTGTGCTTGGCGGTTTTATCTAGGTGCCTTAGAAAAAATTTTTCAAAAACTATTTATGCTTTGGAATTTATTTCTGCACTTTCTTCTGGCCGATTGTGTTTTTTACAGGACTGTCCTGTCTTGATGACTTTTCAAACCAAAATTTATTGGAATTAAGATACAATGAATGACTCGGCTTTGAAAACGATGAATATCAGAAAGCAGTTATGATAGTTCACAGTTGTGGCTTTAGTCAGATAATTTCGCATTACGAAGATCGATCTCCTCTGTAAGGGAAACCAAAAAGGATTTTAATTAGAGCTAAATTAGCTAGATGTGTTATTTGCAGTTTCAATGCTGCTTTTGCGTTGAATAATGAACAGATTTACGACTGACCACAAAAACTCTCTACTCGAGATAATAAACGAATTATTTGATGAAAATCAAATGCTTTACATAAGGATAGTTTTAGAAATGATGTTAATGCATTTTTGACTTTTTGAATATTTTCTTGTATGAGTCTATGACTGTCAGATGTTGGATAAATTGAGAGCTTTAAGTTTTGTTCAATCTCAGAATATCATGAGATTTTAAGAGCTTACGTACCATAGGATAAAATATATCTAAAATTGCGCAAATCTAGGTATTTTTACTCCATTCACTGAAAAAATTAAAAATACCAACAGTTATGCCAGGGACGTAGTACGTAAAGTATCTGTACCAGCAAACGGTTTCCGAAAAGAAGCCTTAAATGATTAATGGATTTCTGTAGCACTCGCTAGGGAACTTCTTTTTGGTAGATCTTGTAATGAGTGAGTGATCTTTCTTGCACATCAAGTCTGTCACAAGATACGATCCTTGTGTAAATGAATCCAATGGAGCTAATTTTTGATCTTTTATATTTACGGAGCGTTCCAGTTGAGCATTTCGTAATAAATAGAGACTAAAATATTTCAAAAGTTGTGATCCATCGTATTATTTCGAAGTAGAAATTGATTCTTGCATGATATAGATAAACAGCACCATTTTAAGCCAATTATTACCGAAAGTATGCTAATATTAAATATTTGTTAAAATGCCTGCTCAGATAACTCAATAACTTCAAACAGAACAAGAAATACTAAACATTTAATTTTTTTAGAAATAGAATGAGGGAAATTTTTCAGAATCAATTTTGCAGCAAATTTCCTGGTCAAACAGACTTCATTCTAAGTTTGAAATACAGCTCGGAATTATTTATAGGAATATTTAATAACGATTTAAACCCCTTTATGCGAATCTAAGTTTTCTGATACTAAGAGAGATGTGTAAAGGAAGCATGAAAAGTGTTCTCATATTTTTAATTTTTAATATTGTAAGTACAACCATAGAAAGGTTTCTACCGAAATATTATATAGGTTTAGGCAACTAAATATGTGTTATTAATTTCAAAAAGAGTAAAACTGGTGATTTTTTTTGGTATATATTAAGTTAAAGGAGATCTTAGACTTTCTTAAAAATATCATAAAGCAAAACTTATAGTTTCAAATGGAGTTAACTATTTGAATATGGATTTGTGTCATTCTTTTTGAACTACTCATTAGTCGAAAAAGTTCAACGACTAAAATATGAATATTGTCGGGAATGTAATAGATATACGTGGGGTGAGCTGAAGAAATAGTTTGAAATATGTTTTAAGTGTACCAGAGAGTTTTTTAGTAGTTCTGAACAATTAAACATAATATGACTGTGAAATTAACGGATTTAAAAGGAAATGAACAATTCCTCGGACTAAATAAAGAACAGTTTCATGTGAGATAATAATTTATACTAATGTTTACTTCTAAAGTCAAAGAATTTCGCAAAAACTATTTACTATTGTCATATCATCAAAAAAGTTTCAGGTAATAAAGTCACTGCCAATATTCCAACTTTCCATTGGAGTATGATTTTTGCAATTTTAATGAACTCATTCTACTGTGCGCCTTAATTAGCCAAGCAATGGAAGAATTTTATTGACAAAATTCAGGTGTTTTCATCCCAATGAAAAAGAGAATTAAAGTTTTACCACTTAGATATAGAGCCTTTTCAACAGGAAAATCTTAGCGTGAGCGGAGGTTTTTCACGAAGAAGATCAAAAGACCAATTTTTACATGCAAATATAAAATAAGAATCTGAAAAAAGTTTGTACTATGAACTGTTTCTTTACAAATTGATATTTCATTGATATGAAACAGTATCTTGTGTAAATTTTATCCCGTGGATAATTTGTAGGTCTCTGAGTGGTTTTTTTGTGTAACCTGAATGCTAATTTTGAGCTACAAGGCGCAAAATGGGGAAGTATAGGAGTAGAGAAGACCATTTAGTAATCAATCTCCATGTCTCGACATGAAAAAAACAGTCAGTACTCACATATTTGTGTAATTGTCCAGGGAAAAAGACTGTTTTGGTCTCTCGTAAGCCCAATACGAGACTTGAGTGATCTACTCAAACATAGTTGAAAATAATACTAGAGAAATGGACGAAAGCTTATAAATAGCATGTTTCTCATTAAGTTTAAAATGATTTTGAATTAAATTGATATGTAGAGTTATTTTTCTTTTAATTAATTCCGTTGACAAATTCTATTTTATATGATAAAAATGTTTTTATTGATATAGCTAAAATTTCGGTTGACTAATTCATTGATACCTACAAACATCTAAAAGCACTTTATTCATTTCTGCTGAAGTGGTATTTATCTAAATAGTTTATTCCGTCCAGTCATCTTTGAATCTGGCTCAAAAAGAGAGAGAGGAATGTTTTAATGTCATTTTGGAGTCAATTGAAGACATATTTCTCTTCTGAGGCTCTATAGTTTTCCTGTGTCCCTATTTTTTCAAGTATTGGATCTTTTTTATCATTTTCTAGTAAATAGTAGATAAAATATTACTATCCGGAACGAAGATGCCACATTTATTTGATTAATACTCATTTCGACATTTATTCTCTATTTCCGTATTGTATAAAATATCATCGAAAATTCGCCACAAGAATTCTTATTTTAATTAAAATTTGATCACAGGATTTTATTTCTGCAATTAAATATTTTGATATAAAGATAGACTAAATATAGCAGTTATGAATTTCTCTCGGTCCCTTAACTGCCCTTTACCGCATGATTTGTTTAAATTGCATTGGATCAATACATGAAAAGAAGAAATCAGGAAGACTGCTGATCAGGAACAAGGACCAGTGATACCTGCCATTAAGTGCATCTAGGGCTATACTACAGAGTATGGTAATGGAAACCAAGCAGTCTGTACTGAACTTTAGATAAATTTTTTTTAATGATTTCAAGGGATTAATCTATTTCCAACATTTAGAAACCTGCTTTTTTGTATATGTTGTGCCCGGGGTGCGCTTTCGTCGCAAATCCGCCTCTACAGATCACGAATAAATTCCACCCAGATCTTTAGTGCACTGATTAAACTTCTGCCAATGACCTTATGGTGGAAATATAGAGGTTCAAAAGGAGAGTTATCAATAAACTGCAGTCATCCTTCACTCTTGGAGCAAGAAAACATATGTTGCTTAACATGTGGTTCCAACCGGGAATGACTATGGCAACTGCCTACTTTTTTCCGCCCCTATTCAATCACGATGCCAAAACGCTTCGTATTGGAAGAGTAAGGAATACACCGCGCACCTAAAAGGAATAAGAGGAGAATCAGGATATACTTTGAATGTGTGAGGACGAGAGAGAGCTGCATATTCAAAAGCAGGCATTGGCTTACTGTGCAGTGAAGAGGTCAGCGGTATCTCCACCGCACAGTCGTAAAAGGCAAGTTAATACCAGAGGCATCTACTCATCGCAAACGAGGGTGAATAGAAATCTTTAATTTTCAGTTTTATTCAGTCCCTGTATCGCAATTAACGACTCGGACTCACCGTCTTACTGCTTACGCTTCTCCCCTAGCCGAGCATAACAGGAATAATTCGCTATAGGGGCTCTTCTGAGTGTTAGTCATGATCGTCTGACTGTCCTCTCCACCAAAACTCTGCAGTAAATGAGACGGGCTTGCTCGGTTGTGCTAAAGATTGCGGCAGAACGCAAACCGAAGGAGGCCAATAGAAAAGGAAACGCACGTTCCCCTTTAGGATTTCAGAAATATGATTTGTCAGTTTTTGACGTAGATAGGCTCACCTAGACGGTAGTAGACACAAGAGGGAGGTAAAGAAGAAGAAGGAAGCAGCGCAGCCGCCTAGGTGCAAAGATTGTGACATCGATTTCGCGCAGTAGATTGGCTCAGAGATTAATCTGATGACTAAGACACACAATGGAATGTTCACCTATATACAGGAGCAATGTAGAAATTAGTCTATAGTATTGAATTCAGTAATGAAGATACAAAGAAAAAGGAGATTCCCTGTCAGAAAAAGCAGAAGCGACTCTACCCTTCCTGTACAGTACGTTAATGTAGAAGAAACAAAGTACTGTAAGGCACTACATGATATCACGGCACATGCCCAGTATCGTAGAGTAGGGTAATTATTGTTCACAAGGGTAAAGTGGGTTAACATTTTAATTAATTTTCTAAATTTTCTAAAAAAACACCCCGAAACATTCAAAAACGTTCACCTATCTTCTGAACCATTCATTACTCGTCAAAATTGATACCAAAACACACTTTTTGCGCCACTTTTACCAAAAAAATCACTCTCTACAATAACCGGTATCATCTAGAGAGCCAGGGACCCTCTCAAAGACCAAACGAGGAAATAATCAGAGAAAGTAACCGAAATGGGTAGTCCCAACCCGTACTCATTAACAAACTGCTGCATTCGCCTTGCGAATGACCTGAAAGCAGCCAGATACTACAATTTGAGCATTTGCAAGGCTGCAAATGCGCATGATGTATAGAAAGCAACGCTACAGCGCCATTAGAAGGGTTTATCGCAAGGGAATGGCATAAAAACAGCCAAACCAGACGTCGCTTTGTTCTCACCGAGGCATCGGAGACTTTCATAGTCAAAACATGTTTGGAGTTTGCTCGTAATGGCAATCCCTTTTCGAAAGAAGCGCTACGGGAGGACATCAAATTAATTTGTTCCAAGCTCCCTTTTTCAGAAAAACAACGACTGGCTTTTCGGAAAAACACACCAGGTCATGTTTTTCTCAGCAATTTATTAAAAAGTCACCCTGAAATGATGTTAAAAAGAAGGGCGGCTTTGGAGAGTGCGAGCGCATCTAAAATGCCCACGGGGAACCTTTCAAGACACCACATCCGGCTCTAACAAGTTTAACTGGAGTTTAACGTAACGAGACCGGAACAAATCTTCAATATTGATAAGAGCGGTTTTCAAGGAAGACATCGGCAAGTGCACGCACCAAAGAAGTCAAAGAGTGAACAGGGAGAAGTAACTCTGCTGGATTAAAAAGTTTATCCAATGCCGAACACGTGACGATCACGCCTGTTGTGTCTGCGGACGGCTCAACTTGGCGCCCAGTTTTTATTTTCAGGAAAAACAGGCAAAATAGCGTACGGAATCGGTTGGAACCATTGAAACGCCTGCTTCGCTCTTGATACATAATGCCATGATTCCATATCGGGATCCAGCGAGATTAGATTCCGAGTTACTTACCGACTTGGCCAGACATTTCCTAGATCAGGGTAAAGAACTCCGCAAGAAACACAAGTATTTCTTCCTCTCGATGGATAAGTATGGAGCAAATGTGTGCTACAGCGAGCTGTATATTGTAAGAGAAAACAAAATCATCGCAGTCAGCCTTCCTGCTCACACAAACCATCGTACGCAGGTTCTAGACTAGACTGATTTTCTTTTTACAAGACAAAGGTGCGGAACGGAACTAACAAGCGAGTCATTGCCCACAATCTAGAGCAGAAGAAAGATGTGTACACCGTTTGCGAAATGTTTCACAATGAATATGGGGGGACCTCACTTACAATAACATCGTGAACGGATTTCGACGGATTTCGAGCCTGTGGTGTGTAGTGTGCCGTTTCCAGGGCGGTTCTGCCGGAGGTTATCAAGTAAGCGGACATAACGAATAACCCGTGAAGAGGCGTTCGCTGACTTCAAGCGGCTCTATACACATTATAAAAGCAACATAGACTTGCTGCAAAAATAGGTCAGTAATAGTGTCAAGAACTGTGAACACAAGATCTTGGGCCTTGTTGACTGGCAATAGCGTCTAAACTGCATTACGGCAGTGCCAACAGCGCCGTGCTGATGAAGCTCTGCTGAATGCGTTAAGGGCGAAGGAGCAAGCGGAGATAAGGCTTTCGAGGGAGCGGGAGATGATTGAACGTCAGGCTAGGAGGGTTTTCGAAAGGAGAGAGAAGCTCTGGGAGGAAGCAGAGTGTTCAATTCTGCGAAATGGACGTCGCAACCGATTGAGTCCCCGGAAGGAGACTAGGGTCTTAAGGAGGGCCTTTGGCCGAGCCAGGGCTACTTCAAACGCAATAAAAGTTGGCCTGATATGCGGCTAGCTGAAGGAAACTGGGGTCATCACAAAATCATTCTTTGATCCTGTTCTGATTTGCTATATGTTCTGTAACTTGGTATACTGTACTGTACGTGTCATTGGCAGTAGGCACATGCTTGTGCCAAGTTTCAGGAACCACTGTGAGCAGAAGTAATTTTTTCAAAAAAAGGAAAAAATTTGACCCACTTTGTGCAATCCTACTACGATACGGCGCAATGCTGTGCAATACTGGCCAGTTTTGTATACTACACAAGACTGTATGCAATTTGTTGCTTATTACAGTTTAGTTTAATTCAAGTTGGTTTTTGGATGGTTTTGCTTACATGGCACAGTGTAGTACTGTACTGTACAGTACATACTTCGAGACGCGTCAAATAGAAAATACAGTACTGTAATACAGATCGTTTATATTAAAAGTGGTGGATTTCTCCCTATTACATTGGGGTCTTTTATGTGTTTATAAAACTGCACCATCCAGGTTGGCTTTTGTCAAACTAAAAGACATCTCAGTTGCATACGATAGCTGTATGCTAAATCAGATAATTCCCTCTGGTCCGTCTACTATTTCTCCGTTCTGTCAACCAGCAGAGTGCATCCTTTTCACAAATCCACGTATCTGCAATGTCGACAATTCAAAACCAATCCAACACATCCACTCTCCTCACGCTTTCTCTACGGTCACCCACTGGTCAGGACATTTCCATTGCACAGTTCAATACACGTCCCACCCTCAATAGCCCCGTCACGAAAAATTACACCCCCACCCTCAATCCTTCTCTCCCGCTCCTGTTACTACTGAGCTGCACTTAGTAATCTGTACTCAAATTTTCTGTAACGAACTATCTGCCGCAGAACCCCTTTTCAAATGAACATTAATACAACTTTGGTTCAACACAAAACCCACGCAGTATCTAAATCATTTGTCAAACTCATCTTACAACTGAAGGGAAATCAAAATCAACCCCAAGGTCTTCAGTCTCCATCCATCCAACCCACGTCACCGCATCTTTCATCGTCACCCAAATTCAAACATACAACCGCCCCTCGTCCCGAAAAAAACCCTTGCGTAAGCTCTCAACACCATTGCAGCCTCTTTATAAATGCCAACCACCTCAGCTACATCTCCTGCCGCACATTCCTCAAAACCAGGAGTTTCATAAATTCAAGTTGACGTTATGATGCTCGCTCGTCTACACTGCATGTTTTTGGCGTATACTTTGCAAGCACTGTGACAGGTTGAGGCCTGAAGAGATGGCTTAGGAACACAAGAGACATTACATGTTTACTCTTCAATTTCTGCTGGACAGCCTGCCTTCGTTGGAATGTTGCGGTGTGGGGCTCTTAGATGATTTGCCTCTGCCACTGTTCCACCGATGTTGGCGAAACGGATGAGAGGCAAAATGTAGTGGAGTCGGTGAGGGTAAGACTAGGGGCGCTTCATCGAAAAGATAGTTGCTTTCAGCCAGTACCTCGATAACGACAGGCCCTCTGGAGAGTTGGAAGGGGAACTGCGTCATGCTTTCCAATGCTGGGGAACCAGGTATCTCGTGAGTGGGCTGCACGAATATCGTATGGGCCCCTCTCTGGCCTTTTTAAAGGTTCACCTGTTTGTGTGGTGCTATGATTGGTGAGGACAGTGTGCATGTAATGCAGGGGTTTGAAGGACCTAGGGGAGGATGAATACGTTCCAGATTCCATGTGTAGGTACCCTATTATTTATACGGTAAGTGCATGCAGAGTCGACCGTTTATCACTTAAACTCTTTTCCCGCATGCCAATTAGCGACTACTCTATGTATGTAGGGACATAGCCGATCCCATCTCTAAAATATCAAGCCCCGCAAGTTTCTCTCCCTTATTGAAGCGAGGAAACGCCTATTTGCCAAGACGCTGAGGCTACTGCACAATGTGTGGCAAAGGATGCTCTGCCCACACGCGACTTCAAAACTCTGGGAGACGGACGTCTCGGCCGCAGCGTGGGCTGCGGAGGACAAGTGCAACTTTGTTCCATTTTCCAATATATCGCATAAACACACTCCTTAAAGCGCCTTAGTCCGTACCCGTCATCATATACTACAATAATTTCCTTGCACTATATTCGAGGACACGTCTACTACGTATTGCCATCACAGTCGACGCTATTGCTGGACAAGTCTGGGTGCCTAGATGCTGCGTCTGTGTGGACTTAATAGAAGCGTCGTAACCTTAGAGCAAGCTTGTATCCACTATGATTAATCCCCTAGGAGACAACTAGCCTCAACTCAGCAAATGACCCTACCTTCCAATTGTTGAACTGCCCAAACTTTTCCGCATGGAGCAAATAACTCCCTGTAAGCCCAGCAGAGGGGAAGGTTTCGGAGTTTTATTCCTGGAAGATATATTCGATCTATTCTAAAGTTTTGCAAACAACCACAGTCGATTCAAAATGGTATTCTGACACAGAAATAACCTCACATGACTCGAAAATAGATAATGTTAGAGTAGGGCCTTCTGTGGAGGCCAACATTTCACTTATTGACTCTCTCTTGTTTACTGTATACACTGGTATATTCATCTGCGATGACGCAAACAGGTGCTCGCATAACTTGACACACTAGCTCGCATTTTTTGGCCCTTGTTTCTAATCTTGTATTGGACTTGCCGCGTGACGGATATCTACATCAGCAACGCCATGACAGCACATGTCGAGTCGCAAAGAAATCAGAGCACAGGAGGACGATAGGGCGGTTCTACAGCTTAGAATTGCTTGGTCACGACTTGCTTTTTGTAAACTGGAATCGAGACAAGTCCAAGTCAAGCACAGAATCTTGTACACGATTCGGCTTTATCAGGTGCCACTGGTGATCTCTGTTCTATTTGTCTAGCCGTATAATCCGGTTACAGTTTTATCATGAGTCTCCTTGCAGTGATAAGGAATCCCAGAGAGTACTTCTATGCAACTGGGGGAAACGTTTGGGTGTTTTACTGTTGGAAGATATTTCCGACCTATCCCATGGTTTTCCAGACAACCGCAATCGACTCAAAAAGGGTATACCTACAGCGTAATGGGGAAGGAACTACGCTTCCTAAAATGCTACCTTCAGGCCAGCCATCAAGCAGGCCGCATTGGACATGACGGCTGCTGCAGCGTGCCTTTGCATCAAAACCCCCGAACCTTTCCGTACGTCTCCAGTGCCCTCACAGCCACGTTTCTTGCCACGTCATTTAGCACTGCACATGCATCCGGGTGCCAACCTCCAAGAGTGGAGATTGGCACAGGCATGCAACTTGCATCAAAAACGCATTTTTCATTCATTCGACTGCAAAAAATTGTACGGTTGCTGTTGAACTCCCAACAGATGAATTCTGAACTTCGCAACACGATTGTGGCAAATATTTTCATGCTTAAAGTTGGAGGGTTTGTGAAATTTACTCTTTGAGAATATATTCGACTCTATCCCAAATTACGCTAGACAACTGCAGTACACCGAAAAGGTGAAAATGGGGGGTTAATTTACTGTGGTAGATATGTAGGTTGGTACCCAGTAAATTTGCACCGGAGCGTAGATACCGTATATTGGCCAAGCCATTTGCGAAACCGTACAATGCATCGAAAACTGTAGATGGCACTCCAATCTACCAGAAGGTGGAGGGAAGGCCAGCCAGCAAACAAGCGGCATTGGAGGTTACTGTCAATGCGGAGTGCCGCTGTAAAAGAATGCATCTAACACCGAAAAGGGCATTCCGACACAGTAATGATAGATTAAGAACTACGCTCCGTAAAAGACCACCGTCATGCCAGCCATCAAGCAGGGCGCATTGGACATGACGGCAGCTGCGGCGCGCCTTCGCATCAAAACCCCCTAATCCTTCCACAGGTCTCCATTGTCCTCAAGGCCAGACATTAAGCAGCCCGCATTGGACATGACGGCTGCTGCAGCGTGCCTTTGCATCAAAACCCCCGAAGCTTCCGGTATGTCTCCACTGGCCTGACCCCACGTTCCTTGCCACGTAATTTAGCACTGCGCATGCATCCGGGTGCCAAACTCCAGGACCATGGTTTTTGCAACGAGCTCCAAATGGATTTCTACCCTGTGGCTTTCGATATCTACGGCTCAGTTGGCCCAGGGACGGAGACCGGCCTGCATCGAATATCTGAAAACATTGCCTTCCGGAAAGGTACTACCCGGTTTCCGAAAGCCATCGATTCCTCGTTCTCGGCTCCCTGATGCAGAAAAAGACTGCGATTGACATCAGTCGCCGGAAGTTGCATGTCGATGTTTCTTAATGCTGTATTTGTCACATGCTTCCAAATTTTACACTAAAGAATCTCTCTCTTCTCAATTGTATCCTTTGTTTCAGAATTCTCAATGTGTTCCTTTTTCATTTGAATTCGCTTTTCAATCATTAAAACACCCCAAATTTTCCCCCTTTCCCAAACGAGGGAAGTTTTGGGTGTTTTTACTGTTGGAAGATATAATCGATTTATCATAAAGTTTTCCTGTTTACCTAACGATCCTTTGGATACTCACATAGAAGGCGAGTGTCTCGATACGTGGAGATGATTTGACAAATAACAGCGAACACTCCGCAAAGCACCTCAGTTCAGAGTTTACAACGACAAACAAACATGGTCTAATATGACTATTAAGGCCGCATGTCCCGAGTGAGCAGATGGGATATGAATCAAAGTGCACTTAACTGATACATGAAGTCTGCAGCCGCTAAGTACTCCAGACAAGATTTAAAACTTAAATCATAAGAATGGCAGTCCAAGAAAAAAATGTAGAACGACGTCACGATATATAAAGGATGAAATTACGAAAGGTCATATTATTAATACAGCTTCTCTTTTCTTTTCACTCCTTGATGGCTTCTAAGGAACAAGTAGCTACCTCTCACAACATTGAAATATGACTGAGACAAGTTCGGGAGAGAACGCGTTCAAAACTGCACTCAAAGACTGTTCTAAGGCATCTGCTTCCACAACAAGTGGCCTCTTAAAATCCGGATACATGATCAATGGAGGGATGCATAGCAAATCTTGAAGTCTCTTGAATGTAGCTTGCATTTCCCTTCTACACACATTAACTTCCAAGACCGGAAAGTTTTTGGGACAAATAGCGAAGATTTCACATCCGGTTATGATAGCGATGGCTCCGAAGTCACGGTGGAGAAAGGGCTAACAGAATCGGAAGAAGAGAAAATTCTGAGCTTCGCCTGCGTCAATGCAGATCCCGGCTACTGTACGGTTTGCAATAAGACGACGCGTCCAGAACAAATCTACGAATACGTAGTCTTATGCGAAGGTGGCACACGAGACAACAAAGGACGCTACATAATAGCAAGAAAAGGCCGTGGGTGCTGCCTTCTGGCGCACAATGGCTGCTTAAGTATAGAGGTCTCAGGAAAAAACACTTTAGCGGCAATCTAACATATTCTACCCGCAGCTAACAAAAATACAAGATAGAACCAGATGACAGGACCATACAGGTGATGGGCAAATCGGAAAAATTTTAAATCATTCATGACAAACTGAAGCATCTTTCTCACCGTGAAGCGGATAAAATTGCCGCAATAATTACCTTAAATGAAGTGATCGCCTGGGAAGCTTGGGACTTACGATTGGACCAAGTCCCTGTCACGCACCCATTTGGATTGACTAACATCGACCAATTATATCATAGAACAAGACGTCAAACACCAAATTGGGAAGGAATCATACAAGAAAACGCCGTTTATATGCTATACAACGGAATTATTAAGCCGACTTCGTCAGCTTGATCTTTTACACTTGTAATCGTTTCTAAAGTGGATGGTAGGTCGAACGGTATCCTTATCAGGGCATATAAAGAGCACGATATTGATAAAGAAATGGAGGATCACGTGCGTCTCTTCATCTTCCCTTATCATTGAGCTGATCCATTCCCATCTCGTTTTCCACCGATTTTAAGAATCACATAATTGTATACAAGTATATTTCTTGGTGAACCGTAGTTTCTAATCATACCGAGGAATTCTAGTCTCTCATAGTATAGCACAAGGCCACTTGCGTGGATGGCCCTTCTTGACCTTTTCTCCGAGCTCGAAGTAAGCTTGTAATGAGGGTTTCTTGCCTCTGTGACGAGGCAAGGGTTCGAGTACTCCGTTTGGAAGCCTGGCCACTTCACAGTTTGCTGCATAAATTTTCCATGTACATTATAAAAAGTATTCTGGATCCGACTAAAAATGTTTGGACTCCATGATTTGAACCATCGTTTCTTGTTTGTGTTAACGTGCGGCGTGATCTCTAACTTTCTGCCGCCATTAGTTCTACTTCTCTACTCTCCCCATTGATATTATTTGTTATTAAGTCTTTCTTCAGCATTCTAGGAGATCTTTCGTACAATAGCTCAAACGGGGTGAGCGTCTACTTACTCCTCTACTTCGGCGGTTTTTTTGAGAGGTAAGAACGACGAGGAGAAGGCTTCAAGTGTTTTTGCCTATGTGTCTGGCGATGTGAGGGTGAATTACGAGGCAAATTTTATAACCGGATGGTCCTTAAATGAAATTGGCCGTGACTTTAACAAAGTTTGTGTATTGCTAGTCAAATAATAAGCAAGGGCGGTAGAGCCCGATGAGAGGATCCGTAAGGCTATCGAGGCTCGTTCGTGACATAATGAAAATTCTAGATATTGTTTGGCATGTTGCGCTGGATGAGCTGTCATTCTGCGCTGGCTGCCCTGTCATTGTAATTACAATTTTATTTTCAATTATTTTTAGAGGGATGCTTTGCACCGTACTGTAGCGGTGCAGATATGGCACATAGGTACTGTAGCGGTATAGAGCCAGCAAAGGTACTGCGTAGGGGCTACAATTTTCGGCAGCTCGAAACTGTATATAAGGAGGGGTACGAGTGAAATCTTAGAAGTACGGAGGGATCAGCAAGCCCTAGTGGGACGCTAACCACACTAAGTCACACAAAACACAGAGTATAAAGGGAGTTGGGAGACAACTATAGGTCCGGTCCCAAATAGTTAGGAAGTTGAGGGTCAACTCCAGGCCCAAGATCCATTTTTCTTTACACCAATCTCCGAGCATAGGAGGTAGATTCTTCCCCTTTAGAATTGGCTACTAGAGTAGTTACTCAGCTTTCACGCCTACTTCTCTCCACCGCCCGTTGACGTCTACCGCAGCACGTTAGTCGCTCGCAAGGACTCTCACCTCGAGTAGTTAGTGGTTTCATTTTTCTTTGGCGCCATTTTCACCCTATCATTTGGTACTTCTGTCGAGGGGGTTGCACCCGAGGTATTCGAGTTATGAAGTATTAGGTTCGCTTTCAGTTTGATATTTTTGTTTTTATTTTTTTGCAGACATGGATCTTAATGCTGCCTGTATACCGTTCACAGGGAGCAAGAATGAAGCCGTTGCAGAGTTTATATACACATATGTTAATGTTTTAATGCGAGAAAAGAGCGATGAAGAGAAGGCCGCAAGTATCCTCGACCATCTTTTCGGTACCGCAAAAGGCAAATACAAAGCCAAGTTTATTGACGGATGGTCCCTTAATGGGAATGTGGGCAATTTTGGTGAGGCACGTGAGTGGCTTATGAGAGAACATGCAAAAGAGGTCGAACTTGATGAGGAGATCCACACCGCTATGGAGGCTCGGCCTAACTTCGGTGATTTGTTAAGCTCGTTGGTTTACTTGTGTGGTCTCTACGAAAAGGGTGGGTTCAACGCCCAAGCCAAGTACGGAATGCTGCGTAAGGCGGCAATGCAGTGTAAGCGGATCTCGTACTTCCTCCTCATCAAGGGCCCTCACACTTTTAATGACCTGAAGGGTACCATAGTAGAGTTCGTCAAAAATTCGGAGACATTTCAATCTCTGAGTAACATACCGAGAGAGGACCGTGCATCAGTGTTCTCCGTTCATCCTGAACAAAACTATCAAAGGCCAGCTGGAATCTGTCAGAAGCGATGTCAAGAACTTGGAAGAACGGCTGGAAACCCGGTTCGACAATCGACTTGACGTAATAACCTCGCAGTTGGAGAGCCTTACTCTTACCATCAAATGGAATCAATCTGGGATCCAGAAGGCAGCAGAAGTCTGCTCGTACTAATTTATAATATCTCAAATGTCCGCGGTAGTTCAGGGGGGCCCTTATTTTGTTTCCTCTTTCTGGCCCGGTTACACCTCTAATTTTTGGAGCCTAGCCAGTGCAGCCAGAGCAGCATGCCCAAATAGTGTTCAGAAAAATTTCATTTACAATGGATGAAATTACGAACGTTCATATTATTAATACAGCTTCTCTTTAATATTCAAGGTGCTTTTGATTAGACTTGTTTTATGCCACATCCTCAAAAGAAATGTTGAGTCTCTCTGTTCACAGGGTGAGCTGCAAAGCTTCCCTTATAGGTAAGTCCTTCGTAAGCTAATCAACGAGATTCAACTTGGTAGGTATCAAAGTGATACGTTCAAAAATTTACAGATTGGAACTCATACCTTATACATTCCACGTAATCTCAAAAATAACTTTATATAGAGATAGGCTGTGTTGATAAAGATGTAAATAGATCTTTGCTGTCCACACAAAGATGAAACTTAATATCGAGAAACAGAATAACAGATATAGCATGACCAATGCCTTCATCCTCATCAATAGCTTTCGGAGAGGCAAGAATTTCAGCAGAGCGAACCAACTTCAGAGGTCTTCTATTGTCAGCACAGCTGAGGAGAAGCGAAGTTTTTTGTGTTGGGATAATTATTTATTCTCTCCTTAGCCGAGTTTCCGATCTAGGCTTCTTACATTCTTTCTAAGTGTTGCAGTCTAACACGCTTCCTGAAAAAATTCAGATTACATGGCCAAAAAATATCCCTAAGAGGCTCTCTTCTGAATACGAGACCATAACACAAACTCAGAGACTCCATAATACTTAATAAGGTACCTGCATATGAGATCACATACGAGAATAAGAACATTCAACAGTACGCAACGCATGAATGTGTATTTAATATGAATTGACAACGCAATGCCGATGACTTTTCTAATGAAGTGCCTTATGACTCGTTATCTAACATTATTTGACAACTCGCCTAAATAGAAAAACATCAAAACTGCTGCATTTTTCATATTCGATAGCAATACTACCCTAAAGAGCCAACACGTAGACTTATAAGAGATCCACGAAAAACAGCGGACGATGTAATTATAAGAAAGATCATGCACTATAGTCCAGCAATAAGCCAAGTTGTACAAATTTATTTGAATGGAAGGCATCGACGAAAGTAGGCAGAGAAAGCTCACAATACTGATTTCCTGATGGACGCGGATATCCAATTGAAGTTGCAAGGACCCATAGCTTGCGCACAGCATTTTTTTTCTATTAGATCACATTTGCGCGTAGTAGGAGACTTTTGTTGCAAATATAACGCATAAAATAAGTAGAAAGGAGAGGAAGCAGTGCAAATACAGCCAAGAGAACTATTAGTTGACTCAAAGAAAGCTCTTTCTAGTTCATTCACATGATCGTCGTGCTGTATGTCTTTGTGGTTTCATAGGATGCTCAGTCATGACATATAGCTATCATAAGCCTCGTTACGGATAGTCTAGTCCTCATGTTGGGTCTTATTGATACCAAATAGCTTAAAGAACCAGGGTGATTCGACACAGTAACCGTCAGAATGATTTTTTTGAATTTCTCAAGAAAAACTTTGTATTATCCTTCCCACCTGCTGCTAACGCGTCTTACACAATCTTTCTACGAAAATTAAAATCTTTTAATTGTTATGCTTGTGCGAGAGCTGTGGAATCTGCTGAAATTGTACCATGCAAAGGTTTTGAAAGCGCTGATCACACTTCATCTTCCACTTTGCACTCGCATTTAAAAGCCCGTAAGCAGTAGTAAGCAGCTCCCACATATGTTAAGATCTCATCTTGCTTTCACTTGGTGACTTAACATAAAATTCACGAGCAGCACTGCCAATCTGCACGAAAGCCGTTTTAACATCAGATTTAAACAGTATCCGCCCGAATAAAGAGGCAATGGGTTACAAATTCTCAGGCCGCTCGGTGGACAAGTGGTACAGTCTGATTTCATACAGTCCGCCACGTCCTCATTTCTGCCATAGGGTGCTATGCAAGCCTTAAAATTTAAGAGAACCATCATAGTTCTTCCTGAATTTATACAGCACATGACCGCTAGCAATATTACCATTACTCGTCATCTCCTAATTTGGGACAATTTTGACCGTTTTGAGAAAGCTATTCTTCGTCATCATGGGCCATGCTGAGAGTGTACTGCTCAAATCCCTGAGACTGTTTCTTGACGAAGCTGTTTTTTCCAAGGTGCTCATCCATGCATGAAACTCTTATTTCCAAAGTGATCATCCACGCATGAAGCTCTTGTTTCTAAAGTGCTCATCCATGGACTACAAATTATTAGATTGATGGTCTACAACAAATGGCACACTGGAATGAACAGATACAGTTTGTGAAGCACTAGGAGACATGTTCGTATTCCAAAAAGGCCAATCCTTTTCAGAACGATTTAGGCACTCACGGTCTCCATAGTCGTAGTTGACATTAAGACATCCATCACGGTGCAATTGCTAAACAGTTCCAGCATAGTGTGCTTAGCCCGCAGGGCAGTGTATGAGCACACGATCCCTATTTTCTACGGTGTTTCTTCTGGATAAAGAAGTCAAGATAGGATCTTTCTCATGACTGCAGGATTTATCATTATAATAAGTCAGAGGTAGACTTACTTCATCAATACTCGCACCCTCCTTTTAGATAACTATGATAACTTCGATTACAGTGTCTACTTCATCTATAGAAGTCCAAATTGCATTGTCAAAGATGTCGCTAGGCAACGCGAAACGAATATTTTCAAATGTAGCAGTAGCATTTTTTCCACCTTTGGGTATCACTAGAACCTTGTGCGATTTAGAGTAAACAAGAAGGGCAATATTCGGAGTGGAAAACGTTCCAATTTCATCCATCATAGTCTTAAAGAAAAATTCAATCATATCTACAGCAGCCACATGAATTTATCATGTAGGGTTCGACTTGAGAATCAGTGCAAGCTTTAACTTGCAATTTCTCTTGAGCTTCTAGGAGATCATTGGGATTGATTCCACAACTGTTTCGGTCAGTGGCTTCGAGAAAAATTTGCCGGCTTCGAATAACGACATCTTTCCATTGTGATAGATACCAATCGAGATAGAAACAGCGGGGCAGGTATTTGGGTTAGTGGGTGCATCTAATTCGGCATTACGAAGCTTTAACAATCTGTTCCAGATAATATCGTGCTTCATTTCAATAGGATTCTTGCTATGAAAGTTTTTTGATGTAAGTATGGAATAGATATCGCAATCATTCAAGTACTCTTTGAGATAAATAGTGTCAAATACCTTGTCCCATTGAAGAAACTCTGGTAATCGAAACTGGTGGAGCAAACGAGCTTCAAACCAATATATTGCTTCCATTTCAATTCCTGTATATATTAAAACGCAAACAGCAGAGAACCTTGTTATCACGTGCAATTAGTGCAAGATCAGTACTTCATCTGGATACAAGTGGTCTATGTTGGCGAAGCTTAGAGAAATAAGCTTGTTTTGTATTTTGATAACTTTATTGTCTTGATGAGATCTCTTTCCTGGAACTCTTACACAGTTCACGAGCATGCAAGTTTAGCAGTGTGCAGTTGCAGGCATTCTTTCCAAACTTTGTTGAATCGGCCCAAGGGTCCGCTTTCTGCGCAAATGAGATTGAACACAAATATAGATCCAAATACTACACAAAGAAATACTCGCACATGCGACCGCATATGCATACAACAAAATTATGTAAACGCATGAACTTGTAGCCCGTTTGAATTGATTACGTGATACTGATGAGTTTTCAGATGACGTGTCTGACAATTCATTGTCTCACGTAACTTGACTACTTGTCTAAATGCAATAGTCCTAAACAACTTGTGTCTTCCACGCTGGACAGAAGTGTTACCTCAACAAGTCTACACATAAAACCTCATTAAAGTTTTGAAACGAAGAAGAAATTGGGAATATTCGGCTGAGTTTCGGAAAAGCAATAGCATTGCATCAGACAAATTCCTCGATAAGCTGATGCTCATAATCAGCAACTGAGTTAGACCAAAGATTTTTTCGTTAAACAAGCAAGCGAATTTCTGTTAGCAATGAATGAACACAAACATGCCGATAGACTTCATCGACCATCGCCTTCACCTTTTTTACAAGACAAGTCATTTTGCATGCTGTGGCTGAGTCAAGAGAGCACTAGATTATTGAAGGGTGTGATTCAAGGAAGGGGATGCTCAGGTAGCTGAGAAGGTTATTTTTCAGAAGTAAAAACACCCAGAGTTACCATCGACCATAAGTTTCAAATAATTTCGTCGAGATTGCAAGATTTTTGAAACGGAAGAGTAGTTGTGGCAAAGGAAGACAGATAAAATAAACTCAGAACGTTGACTTTGATCGAAGAATCATCCTCCCTTCCTCAGTGCCCATAAATTTTCACTCGTACCCCTCCCTATGTACAGTTCCGAACTGCCGAAATTTGTAGCACCCGCGCAGTACCTTTGCCAACTCTGCACCGCTACGGTACAATGCAAAGCATCTATCTAAAAATAATCCAAAGTAAAACTTGCATCCCAGTGCGAGCGCAGCCAGAGCAGCATGCTAACATAAAATCCAAAATAAATCTTCCAAGCTAAATTTGCCTTACTTTAATGCGCGATAGAGCCCTCCAGAGACCTCCAGAACAACCGGGATGGTTCTGGTTTTTACAATTCCAGAATGACGCGCAAAATTCTTCCAATCGCCAATTGGCTAGAGGCATCAAGAACTAGATGCTTGATAGTGACATCGAGGCCACTGTTCGTGTGAACCATGAGAGGAACAGAGCCGATGATGGGACAAAAATCACTGGAATGCTTCCCTACTCCATACTGCCACTGTTTGTATCCATTAAGACAGTTGGGCAGGTCCAATATGAGCTTGGTCACTGAGGTCAACATCATTTCAGAGAAGCATAAGCTCTACGTGCCCAATTGCATAATAAGGGAATAATAATCGACCAAGGGACCAATAATTTGTACAACTTCAAGATCATCCGATTTTGAGCTTCTACAGTTGAATTTTTTCGATAAGGTATTGTTAAAAGAAACATTGTTTCTTTTTGCGCAATGATTACTGCCGGTATACCCAGAAGAGCGTTCTCTAATGAAAGAAACCAATTCCCCTGTAGTTTCGAAGTACTGTTTCCTTTTTTAAGAGCGCAATAAGATTCATGGATATCTTTCCAATGCCTATACTCGAAGCGAACATGACAAAGATATTTATTTAGTGCAGCACTGGACGGACAGCGCTTGTTGTCACTGTGTACATGGTAAGACCTTTTCAGATAAGCCCCATTAGAACTCAGGGAAGGTGAGGTAGTTTACTTCGTCGTTTGAGACTTCTAGCGAGGGAAATCTAAGCGGAGTATAACTCACTGCGAGTGCAAAATTCCTAGATGAAGTCATATTGGGGGCTTTTTCACATTACTTGATAACGGATGCCAGCTGCTTGTACGTTACCACCCTTAGAAAATCGTCATTAGATGATTGGTCGGTAAACACAGCACCAATTGGTGCAGTGGCGTTGAGGCATGATAAGAGTTGCGAGTAATCAATAAAAGCTTTGCTCAAAAGCATGAGAGCTGTAATAGACTGTGGTAACTTGGTAGTAGTAGACATTGAACTGAATTTCTTCACAGCAGAAGCGTATCTCCAAAGGGTTCAAAGACTCACTGTTGTTGCGGCATGTGTCCAGCAAGCATTTAAACCCTCCAGTTTCCTCGCTGATAACAGATAGAGAGTCGGACATATAGGAGACGTCAACTATTAACTGACCATAATTTTCGCTTTTCAGCTGTTCATTCGAGTGCTCGGAACACAAATCAGTCGCTTTGCCATATAAATAAGCGCTAAGTACAACGCCTTGCACAGCAGAAGCGACTTTGTTGAAGATATTCTCAGGCAAAGATTTATGAAACTCGTTCTAGTCCAGTACAGCATTTTTGAATTTTCTTTTGGTTGCCCTTCCAATTAGTCTATGGTTGACTCTTGGCATCCAACGAAAAGCGTGGGCTCGCGTGAAAAATAGTTCGTTGCGTTAACAGCTGGGCCCACAACTAACGATAGTTTGGATACTCACACAGACCGTAAGTGTCTCGATACGTGGAGATGCTCTAAGAAGTAACAGAGAACACTCCGCACACCTCCTCAGAGTTTGCAAAGAAAAACAAACATGGGCTCTTATTTTTTACCAGAGTAGCATGTCCCGAGCGTGCAGGTAGGATATGAATTAAAGCACACTAAACTGCGACACGAATTTGGCAACCGCTGAGTGCATCAAACAAGAATTAAAGAGTTAAATCATATGAATTGTCGTCCAAGAACTGAAAACAACGTAGAACGACGACACGATTGTTGACGGTTGAGATATTCGACCGAAGTCAACCTGTGATGTCCTCCGAATAGCCAGCTGCAGGTGTTAACATGCATCGATGCGTGTACTTGCATGAGTGGAGAAATTCCCTCGAGTACTACTGGAGTTGATATCGTGAGCCAATGTAACTGATCACTACCTTCATTGCTATGCATGACTGATTTTCAACCATTTCGCATATGTGTGACATATGGAAGTCTCAAGGACCAGGTTCATGCGTTTAGGACCCTACACCGTTGCTGAATCATACAGTCCTGAGTCAATAACATTGCGTGATTAATGGTTTGCAGAGGACCATAGCTGCGGATCCCCCTTTGCATCACTGCGTGATTTTTAGTACGCATGCAATTCAGGAGATGTGCATTTACAGTATTGCGCTACCCTGACTGAGTACACTGAAGTTAGAACACTCAAGTAGTAGAATGTGAGAGTAGGAGAATATTTAATGCTCGATTCAACAGAAGCAAGAGTAAAATGGCAACTAGTGAATTCGCCTAAAGAAATCATCTGCGCCAACAACGATATACAACGGATGAAATTACGAAATGTCATATCATCAAAACTCCCACCCTTTTTTCCACGTAGTCCTAGGTTTACCGTAATTCTGTATCTATTTCTAACTTCTCGTCTATTTTAACGACGATAGGGGTTTTTCTGTGGCAGTAAGTTCGTTTATTGTTGATATAAGCCTGCATCCCAATCCAAAAATTTCGGATGCCGATGTCAATATCCTTAGATCAGATACCCTGCTATATCTGAGTTCCTTCAGGTGTCAGCATTAAAAGGGGGACGGTTTGGGTTTTTTACCCTTAGGAGATATATTCGACCCTTTAAAATCAATAGCAGTTTAGAATTTTTCGTCTTCCTCGTGACAGTCAGGAATGCTTTACTATAAGTTGTAGACCAGAAATTTTGTCGCCCTTTTAAAGAGTTTCCATAAATACACAGCGTGTAGGAGGTAACTGGCTATCCCCAGTGACTAGGCCCCGAGTAACGCAATTCGAATGGCAGTACAAAGTGGGACAAGCCACAGAACTAAAAAATATCAACATTGAAAGAATGTAGCATCTACTGCACAGCGGAAAATAGGGAGTGTGTTCAGCCCGATGCGTTCTCCACGATCAAGGAGGTGGTTTGATCGGTTGCTAGTCGAGCCCTGGACCAATACTCTAGCGAAGGGGGGCTTTGGAGTGCTTTACTGACTAGAGAGGTGGAGCGGCTATTTCCGGAGACAGGGAGGACAGGTCTGTGTAGTGGAAGGTCGGAAAAGGGGACAGATTCAGGCGGGACTATCTCACAAGGCTCGTGTACGACAAGCCGTAAGAGCTGCGTTTGACGAAACGAGGAAAGGTTTGGTTGTTTTTACTCTTGGAAGATATATTCGATCTATCCTAAAGTTTTCCAGAGAACCACAATCGACTCAAAAAGGCGTGCGGACACAGTAATGTAGGAGGAACAACAAACATTCGCCGCAACGTGTCTTTGCATAAGGAACCTAGGGTGAGGGTCATTTTCCTTCAATGACACGCTGCGCTGATGGTCAGCCCCAGCGCCGCCTGCTTATTGTCTAGGCTCCAGCACCAACTACTTTTTAGTTGGTAGAAATGCTCCGAGATTTGCACCGTAGATCCTGAATACTGGTTTGAACTCAAGTTTATGGGACTGCCAACCATTCACCACTCGCAGTAATGCAACCTTATTCACCCCATTAAAGCGCTTGGAGAGAACGGGGGCACAGACTATTATGACGTAACCGTCATCCATCCCTTGACCGCCGCCTGCCTCCACTCTCTCGCGCGATGCCCACTCAAGCCCTTTAACCATGCTCGCCTTGGCAAGCACACTGGCTCTGCCGAATTGATATGTTCAAAGGGTCCTGGGCATCGTTTCATTGCCCTTATACTCCCTACATTGGGGGCTTGCACCTGACTGCTTGGGCCTTTGCCATCCATGTTGCGACTGGCATGCTGCATATGCAGCTGTTCCGATTTCTGCGGTGCGGCAAAGACTGTTCGCTCGTCACGCGGCGAGACTCTTCCCGGATAACGCCAGTTGTCTGCCGGAACGAGTCTTGCGCGAATCTTGATGCCCCTGCGAGTTGGTTCCAGGGAACCTCCGTTGTCCGGATATATCAGTCACTACGCAAAGCAGGACTGGTCTCTGTAATTTCTAGCTGAACCCCACCTATTACACCTTATTCACCCGTGAGAGACTCGGGAGGGCTGAAAATCGGAGGGTGTTACGGTGCTCGTGTATCGCAGAGGATGGCAAACGTTTTCATTCTAGAGAGAAAGAAGTGGAGAAATCAGATAACTGAAAGGCCGTGTTAGGCGGGACCACTACAATAAGATGACTTCTGACCATTAGCTATCGAGACAGCGGTATGCATTTGTACAGCATTTGGCAACAGAGTACAGCTCGGGATTTACAGTTTGTACCCGTTTCATGGAAACTGATGTGCTGAATTATAGTTTTCATTACAGCAACTGTAATGCGAGAGATATTCTGCTGTACGGCATTTTTGGGTAAACTTGTTTGGCCCAACATCCCCCTGCTCGGTACAGTTGCCTTTCCACTCTTATCACGTCCCTCACAATGCGGCCACTTCGTCAAGTTGTTCTCCCAACCTTCATTCCCCACCCCGCCCACCTCGCCATGAAACGCGCATCCAACAAGCGCCCCGTGATCTCTCCCCCTCGCTCTCCCAGATGTTCCCTCACTTCAGATTCGTCCTCTCCCGTCCAAGAGTTGCATACCGCTACCCAACCGCCCCGTCGCCTGAAAATATTCTACACTTCCGAATTCAAGAAACATCGCGCCCCTCCCGGCATGTCTCATCCGGAGTGTCCCGAACGTCTAGACGCGTGTGTGAAAGCGTTGAAGGGTGACGAGGAGCTTGATTCGTTGCTGGATTGGATCACTCCAAAGGCGGTAACAGGGGAGTTGGGAGAGGAGAGAAGAAAAGTGGTAATGGAAGCGGTGCGGAGTGTACATGATACGGAGGGTATTTGGAGGAGGTGGAACGAGTGTCGAAGAAGGGTGGGGCGTTGGATGGAGATACGTATGTGGCACCGGGGAGTTTCGATGTGGCGCTTTTGGCGAGTGGAGCGTGGATGGAGGCTGTGGATCTGGCGCTGGGGGGGAACGAGGGGTGTGGGTGCTGAGCCGACCGCCTGGGCATCACGCTATGAAGGGGACGGGGATGGGATTTTGCTTGGTGAATCATGCGGCTGTTGCGGCGATGTATGCGTTGAGAAAGGAGGGGGTGCAGAGAGTTGGAATTTTGGACTTTGATGTTCATCATGGGAATGGGACGGAGGATATTGTACGAGGTGTGGAAGGGGTGAAGTTTGTGAGTAGTCATCAGTGGCCATTGTACCCTGGGAGTGGAGAGGAGGGGGTGAATGGGAATGTGAGGAATTTGAACTTAGAGGCAGGATGTGGGAGGGAGGGATACTTGGAGCGGTTTGAGGAGGAGATGGTGGGGTGGTTGTGTGAGGAGGGAGTACCGGATTTAGTGGTGGTGAGTGCGGGCTTTGATGGTATGAGGGTTGATCCGTTGGCGGGTTTGGAATTTGAAGCGGAGGATTATAGGGTGTTGGCTGAAAGTTTGATGAAGAGGTTGGGGGAACGTTGCGGCATAGTTTTTGGATTGGAAGGGGGATACGAACTGGGAGAGGATGGAGTGGGGGCGGGGTCAGGGAATGTGTGAGAGGAGTTTGCTTTGGCGGAGGTGAGCTGCCGACAAATGGGGTCAACAGTAAGGGCACTACAACAAGTGAACAGTTGACCTGAGCCTTAGCAAGATGAGTCTTACAGCACACTTTACAGTACTGTTTTGCACTGTAATGCTTGTAGTGTAACATACAGTAAAGCACTGATTACAGCGGGCATAATTTGCACTACGTATGGCATCCTTAGAATTTATTATTTCTAACAGTTCATTCTTGTTCAGCAGGCAGGCGGCCTTCTTTTAAAACTGCTGTAATTCTTAATAGCCTGGAACTGTAATTTATTCATGTCACACAGTACAGTACTGTAGTACTTCAAAATACGGTACGTACTGTACCGTATCCGAGAAATGCCATATCGCCAAATCGCCAGAGTATTGCGTGGTTGAAATAAAGAATATTTGTTGACTGACATCAGTCCACCAGTCCGCCAGTTCACGAAAGTGTCTTAAGGTCATTCCAACAGAAAAATACAATATATGAATACAATATATGGTCCAAAGTTGTCATGCTGGCGGTAGTTCATTGGCCATACGTTGTTTCATCTCTTATCAGCCACAGTCAAATCAAAGGACTTCCAGAAACATTTCTGCAAGTTCTATATGAAACGTCACCTGAAATACGATATGAATCCTGATTTGAAATCTCGTTAATCCGGATCCCCGAAGCTCCTTTCGCCACACTATTACGATACAATACCCAGCAACTTTTGCTTACGAAGAACACTACTGGGAGGTGGTAACATCCTCAGGATCCCTTTCCCCTCCCGTTCACAAAGCCCGCATTGTTTCCCAATCCCTGTTCCACAAGAACATATATCAAAAATCACAGATGCCAACATCAAGGTACTCTGCTCCGCACGTTCCAATATTTCCACCAACACCTGCCTGGGTCGACCATGCCACGGAGACGCCGCCGACTTCCACAGCTGAAGATGCCGAAACATTACTTCCGGAGACGAATGAGCCCATTGTTCCGCTCATTTCCGCACCAGGAGACACAGAAACCTTACCTCCCGAGAGAACTGGAGCAGTCATATTGCCTACTGAAGACTCAGAACCGACGCGTCCCGTTATTGCTGAACCCAAACGTCTCCCCCATGTGGTTCTATCTTTCGCGCTATGCCGTATTGGAATGTCAGGATCTGGAGCTAAGGTGATTTTGGCTGAACGTCTACGCAAATGTGGTATATCGAACTGTGAAAGGATTAGAGAACTTTCAAAGGAATTGGAGGAACATCGCTCTGTCGATGCAGCAGCTGTTAGCAATATAGCTGGTAGGAATCATAATTGCCGGCAACGCGCACCGAACTGGTCCGAAAATAAAACGGCACGCCTTTGTCATGTTATTGAAGACCCACGCCATCAAACTATTGTCCAACGAATGTATCAACGCAGTGAAATGAGAGCAGAACTAGATGTAGCTCGTCACGATCCGTTTGCAGGGGAATTTAGAGAACTGTTTAACTCATCTGACTTTAGACCGACGTACCCTGAGGCAGTTGATGGAGTAACAAAGGATATCCTCTCTCAATTTGACCCCACTTTGCACCCGCACGTTCGCGTTGAGACAACATTGAAGCAAAGGTGGACTAAGCTTCGGTCTAACTACACTACCGCAAGCTCCAACTTTTCCAAATCTGGCCAATCCGACCCGTCTACTTTTTCTTCTTTCACTAATGGTGACGACAGCTTGTGCTATATGCATTTCGTCTTTGCAAATCATCCGAGCTTAAATGTTGTTGTAAGAACGTTACCAACTACGGCACAAATTGAGGATGGTATTGCATCCGTGCGAGCAAATAGAAGCTCTACACCGGAAACGCATACGTCCGCTCGCATGAGAAGAAGAGAGGAGGGTATTAGCTCAGTAGCAGCGGCCATATCAATAATGGCTGAAAGCAGTTCAAGGCCACAGCCGATTGTCTTCCAAAATTCCGATTCCGTCATAGCTACCGATCCTGAAATAGTGCAGCTCGACAAAGCGACAACAGTGGCATCCACAGTTGACAAGTTAATGGAGTTTGAGTTGAAAATTATGGGATGCATGGAGAAAGTTTCAGATTCCTACTCTAATCTCAATGCATCAGCGACATTGGCTGTTTTGGAAACAAGACTTCGCAAAACGCGTAAGCTAATTGACAATGCAATGTCGAGCATGATTGAAGATGACGACAATAATAATGATTAGGACGTGTAATTTGGTCGTCATATACATGCGGCAGCAATTTCTTGAGTAAAGTCTTCGCGTAACTGGCACGAATCCAGGTCTCGCCTCCGTCTGTGCAATGCTTCGTCAAGATCGCAGTCGTCTTGCAAGTGAACTTCCCTATCTTCAGCCTCTGTATTGCTGCCCATATCCACTCTAGATTGCTGTGGTACATCAAAGCTTGTTGCACTATCCAGAACGAAGTTGTGGAGCTTGCAACACAGTAATATAATTTGAGTGCTCTTCTCCACCGTGCAGCGCAATGGTCTCCAAAATATTCCCCATCTGGTTACAAGCATTCCAAATGATTGTTCAATAAAGATGCGAGCTGACGACTGCCAGTAGTTGAAACAGTCTTTCGAAATGGAGAGGTGGCGTCCCGGCCAAGGGTTAATAATCTGTTACAGCAGTTATAAGCCTCGTCAGCTACAACCCAATATCCCGCCATGAGACCACCGGCCTGTCGTCCAAGAAGTTCACACAAGCTGCTGATTGAGTACGCAGTGCTGTCATGTGTTGAACCGGTTGACAGACAGGAAAAAAAGGTAAACCGATAGGTGGAATCACACATTGCCTGCGTATTCAGAGCAAACCATCCCTTCGTATCGTAGTATGATATCGCATTTGGAACCTCCCATGCAGCTGGGGCACATATCTTAATTGCGTTTTCACCTACCTCACCGCAGCACATTCGCAAAGGGCCTCGTCCACCTCTTGAAAACTCGTCTGAGACACGTCTGAGCCAACGCTCGTTATTATATGGAAACTAAATCCTTAAGGTGTCGTTTAGACAAAATATGGTGTCATCAATGTACTAATAAACACTTGATATTGGCAGGCAATAGGCAAATGCAATATCAAGGTACGAGCCACCTGTTAGATATCTTAACTTCACTGATAACCTTATCAATGGGCAACTCTTTCTGAACCTCTTGGGGTCTGCCATTATCATCAGTTCTGCCACCTTCATAAATGCCGGATGTGACATTCGGTACAGCTTTTTGAAGAGTTTATCAGGGGTGCCAGTCACGATTGCGGCAAAAGAGAACAGAACCCGAGGCACTGTTCGTTCCCCACGTCCTTCTCCTCCTAGCAGCAAAATATGGAGTGCCGACAGCGATGAAAGAAAAGCTTCATTGCTATGTTTTCGTCTTATCAGCGCGGCAGCGCAAATGGATGCCCGTAAATCTCGACCCGTCATCAGGATAGGATCAGAATGAATGATGTAGTAGTTGATGGACATATCCCTTAGATGCCGTCATCAGGGTTGTTGACAATATCATTGTGGTTTGGGTAAGCCCATCTCGTGTTTTCTACATATTTTGCTCACCAATGTATTGGAACGCCTCCATGCAAATACGGGGCGATAAAATATGTATATTTTGTGTACATATATTGTATTTTCGCTTTGGAACGACCCTTAATCGAATAAGAACCCAACTGGAGCCAAACTCCTCCCGGACCTGGTCAGGCCGCAATGGTTGGTTCCACCCCGGAACCATCTGAACCTACTCCTTGGGCAACCTCATCCGATCCAAATGCGAATCTTAATTCAACCAAAACTATCTCCCCCTCTTCTTCCATCCCAAATAACGAAACCGCTAACAAAATACTGAAGAAGAAAAAAAGCCGCGCTGGTGCACCGAACTATTTTTATGATGAAGTCGAAGCTCTATTAGATTTTGTGGCCGAAATTGAACCACTAGGGGCTAATAATTGGGCGCAAGTAGCTACGAAGTTCGACAAGTGGTCTATAGAAAACAGTCGTCCGAAATGCGACCATGATTACCTCAAAAAAACAAGTTTGATAAACTTAAAACGCCCGCAAAAAGACTGGAGACAAAGATGTCTGCCTGACGTTCGTCGAGCGAAACAAATCGCTTGTGTAATTCAAAAAAAACACGCAGCTGGGGTACTGGGAATAGATGAGGATGAAATGGATAGTAATAAAGAAAAAAGTTTTGCTGCTAGAGGGAGGTAGGAAACGATGGAAGAATCGCAACCCATCGGTGCTCAGCGGAACAAAAGCCCTCTTGAGGCGTCTGGCACACATTTCCAACGCTCAAAGATGAACACGGTAGACGCTGCGCTGGCGAAGAATGTGAAAAAAAATGACTAAGCATCTTGGCACGATATCTTGGGCGTTCGGGTCGGAAGACACATTGAGTGAGAAACAAATTAAGAAAGTAATCAAAGAGGAAGTTCAGGAGAGTCTTCGTCCGACCAATACTCTGGAAAACATGGCAGCGATGCTGCGAGAGCCATCAAACAAAAACGAGCGAAAGGAAGCCCGACATTCGATTTGTAAAGGAAGTGTAGCTTTACAGTTCTTGTGTTCTTTGATATGTTGTGCGAATCTGTTTCAAGCCAACAACGCGCGTTCTGTAGTTAAAAAGATGGCAACAGATCGTCGGCAAGCGTAATAGTTTTTCTGTATCTGCTGTGAGTGGCACTTTAGGCCTAGCGAAAGGGCCCTTAATAGCTCCCCATTCAGCTCTTTGCCTCTCACTGGGCATGAAGCGCTGCAGAATAAGATCGATGGCTGCTATAGCAACAGAATCAGGAATATCGCTTGTCTCATTGGACTTTCGACTGCGAAGTATTTTTCAGTTCATAGTTCTAGAGTTGTTAACAAATGATGTATCTCCGAGAATCGCCATGCCTGGAAGTTTCATCTTATCAGAAAGCTTCGGGTAGTACAGACCAGAGACCGTAACCAGATTTGTATCATGTCAGTTACCGAGATAGCTCATGGCGGCATACACTAGTCCCCCGAAGAAGTTAGACACGAATAAATTTGTAACCTCCACGCCTTGCGTGAAGCCCTCACAAAGTAATCATTATGCAGATTTGGGTCAGTGCACTAAGCGCATGGTATTCTTCCTCCATCCTTTATTGCAAAATCGCCGGTCAGTAATGAAACGCTTATGCGGTTCTCTCGCAACAAATCTGCAGATGCCTTCATTTCTTGAAATTTAGGCCACCTTATCTCGAAGTCTTTGTTTTCCTTGTTAACAACGATTTCTCGCCGAAACTGAAGTCCATAATCAAGCTATGACCCCACAGTGATGTCGATGATACCGAATATTGGACACAGACTGTACGTAGTGCTCTTCGACTTGACATACCAAAGAACCATTCCCAACAAATCAACACTGCGCAGCAAAGGATGTCGGTCCCGAGTCATATGGCCGTTTCGAAACGGAATTTCATGGTTACACCTTACACGCTCTTGTTCGAACAAAGGCAGGATAGAATCGAGAACAAGAGAATTTGTGAAATTTGTTGAGAGGAGAAAGTCGTCGTCAACACCGCAGGATAAGATACGATTCAAGAGAGTCGATAAAGTTGAATACAACGGCCTTATGAGAGCTCGGCGTCTACATGTTGCTGGTGTTCTAGACTGTTTGGCGCGACGAGGTTTCGGTCTTGTTTTGTAAATAGTGCGCAGGACAGCAATACTTGCTGCAAAGGACGCAATTGATGCCGCCATGATAATTGCTCGACGCCTTCTTTGTCTTTGCCGGGAGATCATCTGACGAGTGCACTAAATGTGACTTGTTGCCTTGTTTGAGCAACTGGCAGACATCTGGCGATTTGAAAGGACCCCCAAGAGGTCCTTTCAGATATTCAAGTCTGACAAAATTCCGCCACTTCCTCTCAGTATTTGTCACTTTTTCATTGGCTGAAATGTGGCGATTTGGCGATTTGGCATTTTTCGGATGCACCCAATTATCTGTCAATATGATTAGGGAGATTTAATGCGGCTGTGTTCTGCAACTACAGCAGCAAAATGTGTTTAAATATTTCTGTGAGGGGTGGTCGTCAAGCAATGTCATGCGAGGGATCACGAGCTACTCAGGTTGAATAAGACTCCAGCAGTGTCACGGTATGCGAGCAGGGGAAGCAGTAGCAATACTCAACCATAGAAAAACATAGGCTGCAAAATTATTGGGATAGGTAGATCCAAAAAAATAAATAGTTCCAACTTGAATAAATAAATAAATGCCGCAACTGGACTTATAATGAATATTGAATAGAAAACCAAATTTAATGATCTCTGATTGGGGGAATATTCCGATTGCCCGGGGATGCAAAACATATTTCTAACAACCTAGTTCTACTTATACTCTACACCAGAGTACAATAATTTTGGTAGACATGATTCAAGCTCAGCAATAATTATTGCAGTATTTTCCAGATAAGTTTTCATCCAGATAATAATTTTTTGGCAGCATAAATGCAATAATTATAGCCTTTATAATATAAAAAACCAACTATAGGACATAAAAATTATTATACACTGAATTCAGCATAAAATAAGGCCAGTGTAAAATAGATAAAATTATTCCTTGATGACTCACAATAAATATAAATTGTGGGCCTCAATAAGAATATTGCTCAACAATTCAGCATCAGTGTAGGACACCAGGATAGAGATTAAAATATTTGGTCAATTTTCACATAGGCGCTGCAATATTTGGCCCTTTGCATGATTGAATTGGCGTGTAGACCGAAACGCGATATGTATGATCAAAATCCCACTGGACTTCTGCATACTAATACGTGTCCCTGTGCCAGAAGAGCGCATCACGCACTATTCGACCATGTTACCGAAGTTTGGCGCCCTCAGATAGTTCGTCAGCGCCACCGAACTTCTTCGCTGCGTAGCGTACCGAGCCAGGGACGAACGATGAGCGGACCGAAATGTCATAAGCTGTCGTTTTGTCGAGCGGAGCACCATGGATTGGCGGGCGAAGTTGAATAAAGATATAAGCAGAGCGATGAGCAGCACTAGAGTGGCGGATGGGGACCTCCTGCTAGCATGCGAGTCCGGTTCGCTTAATTAATTGTGTGGTGAACAAAATGCGGATTGTGTTGTGCCGTTGCACAACGCAAAACCCAGAGGTGCAAAAAGAGGCATGATCGCCACGAGGTTTCATTTGAGCGTGGCAAGGTGGAAAGGTTTGGGTGTCTTGGCTTTGGAAGATATAGCGTGGCAATGATGGAACTGGATCTTCGACGCCGAATCTACGTATACAGGGAGATATAGGTGTCAGCGAAGCATAACTGAACAGAGATATTTGTTGCCAGAAGAGATTGAGGAAGGATGGGAAATGAGGAAAGCGTAGGATACGGGGGAGAGAAGAGGGTTGCGGAAGCGCGAAGTAGAAGAGACACTGCACTGTGGGCGGAGGGATCAGTGGCTGTGCCCCAGAGGCCATTATTACAAAAGATGCAGGCGCTATTCGGCTGCGTCAGCTGGAGGAGGAGAGCATAAGGGCGCAGAGGTCGTTGAATGAAGATCTCGGGATCGAAATTACCGAGAACTGCGGGGCAAAACTCGGATTCAGGAGGGCGGAGGCGTTCTGGTAGGAGGTTGACAAATCTTCGCGGGGGCATGCGGGCCATGCGGTGATACAGTTCTGCGAGCCGGTTCCCATAGGCGCCGTCTCTGAAATTATAAGAGTCAATCACGCTGGCAGCATAATACGCATGTAATATTTGTATGGCTCCAAGCTAGTCACGCGTTCACGGTTGCAAGGCTGCATCGGCTGCATCGGCTGACTGGACGCACTTCAGATGAAGGCCACTTAAACAAGTTACCGTTCTACACTCTACATCTGCCGCCGCGATTCATCTATTTAATGTAAGAAACTCAGATGAAGACCACACAGCAGACTTACAACTTGCGAAAGAAGACGTGGTTTAAAATCACAACAGGCTTTAGCATATGTATACTTGTAGCAATATAACCGTTAACTCCGGAAACTATGCTGTGTAAAAATGTCTCTGTTACACCTCTGTGTAATAGAGACTTGTTCGGTGCCATTATTTCAGTTCTTTATTACACAGTGGTGTCACAGAGGATTTGAATAGGGATCTACGTCTATTAATTTGTGTTAATCCTCCTAGATTTATACCTAATCTTTTTATTTATACGTAACCAATTTATGTGACGTAGCGGCACGGTATAGGTCTTTATGATAGCTCGTTTAGTATTTACACTTCATCACTATCTAATCTTTAGTTACTACTGTAGTTTATAGTGAATGAGTTAGAACATACGTGTACTACGCAAGAACCACAGTAGTTTCTGTAAAACGGGGGTGTTTTCTGGATTCTTGGGGAATTTTAGCTACAATCCATTGACTATTTGCCCATAATTTCTGGAAACCATTTCCATCGTCTCCGGTTCCTTTTTAACAGCATCATTGCTGCCTCTCTCTCTGTTTCATGCTGCAACCTCCGCTTACCCAATTCTTCGCTTGCTTCTCACCTCCGGCTTTTCAATAATCTTTCATAGTTCATAGATAAGTCTTCATTGTTCTTTGTCTCATATTTTTCATTTATGCTTGATTTTTCATTCAATTTAATCTTTTTACACATGTTACATCACTTAATGGTGTCCTCTTCTCGCAGGAGTCAGTCAAATTGCTTTTTTCACGCCCATATCGCTAGCAGACTGGTGACATTGCGACACCGCATCGATACAAAGGTTATTTTGCATCCATGAGATAGATTATAAAGCTATGGTTGCTATATTTGCTTTCAAAAAATCTCTCGGTATTCTAAATAAAATTGATAGGGAAAGGCTCTAACAGTAATTTAATGGTACAAATATGGATTAAACGACCACCAGTGTTTGGCAGCGCAGATGCGCCACCAAAACTGCTCTTCTGAAGGATAATGGACCCCAAAAATGCTGTTAAAAACTCAATCCAATTAACAATACCTCAATTTATATATTTCTTAGGCTGGGAACCTAGTACCCTAAAAGTCCGATAAAATATTCTGTTCAAAAATCCGGCCCACCTGACCCTTGGCTGCACCATCTCTTTAGAGGCGGCTACTGACGAATTATGTGAATGGGAACTTTGAGTTGGTTATACGCAATATCAAAGCAGTCCTATCTTGGTACTTTATTGAACATGACTTTTTTTACTATTTTAATTCACTATATGATATGTGACTGTGGTTGTTAGCCCCAATGTAGCGTGATGTAGGATATATAACTCCTGTAACCACAGGTTTGTCGTGAAGTTAACGTCGTGCCAAGGGTACAGATGACATTGGTCAGACTTCGGCTATCAACATCGGTCGAAAACACCGTCAATTCATATTCATACGAAATAAATGCAAGTGCTCACCACACGGTAGCTTCGTCCCATTTTCCTCGGTTTTTAGTGTGCCAATATTTGTTTCTTGACTTGAGACTTTCCTTTTCGACCGCCTAATCTGGTTTGGGTGCTTAAAGTTTAGATTCAATCCTCCGTGGGTAAGCTATTTCCTACAGTTAACTTATGAATGTTGAAATTCTGATCCTTCGCTATGTCTTACAGCATTGAAAAAGCTTTAAATCCGAAAGAAGAACAAATTCTGATCCTTCGCTATGTCTTACATTAATAAAACAGCTTCAAATACGGAAGAAGAAGATAGAGACACCATAAAGATTATCATCGACACCGGCATAGAATTTGTCAAGAGTCCCACTTTAATGGGCGAGTATATTGAATGACTTACATCTATCTCCGGCATCATTCCTAAGAATGCATATAAATATTTTTTCGCAGGCAAAGTGTCTAAAGATACCTGGAAGTATTTTACATGTTTTAGTAGTTCAAACTTTTCAATTCAAGAGAAAAGACGAAGTCTCTGATCATTTTGTGTTCAACATTGATTCTGATGACGTTTCTGAAATAGATTGTTTCTGACAACTCGCTCTGCTGCGTATCTTGAAATATTTTGCAGGTGCAAAGAAGGCTCTTGCAAGTTCAAAAATCGTCTAATGTATCCATAACAACTTTTTGGGAGCTGATGAATTTGGTGATGAAGAACCTAACAATTCCACAGGGTATGAGAAAGGGAAAACTTAGACTGAGAAACTCAACTTGAAACATCCAAGCCTCGAAAATATTCACAGAGCTTAGGTCAAAAAAGGTGTACTTGGTTTTTCAAAGAGTATTCTGATTATCATAAATATATTCGAAAAGAATGAACGTGTAAGCAGTGCGTAAACGGAGCTTTTATCTCACCATATTGACCCGGCACTGAAGCCAATGGATACGTATAAGATAACAATAGAGCAATGAGTCACAGTGCCCCTTTTATTATTTTCTCGAAAATCAGGAGTGGTCTTCCGTAATCATTCGCTTCCAGAAATGAAGATAAATCAACTTGTGAACGAGCGTGCCGAAAATACTTCCCATGATGTGAAAAGTCGAGATGGAAAAGTCGAAAGTTGAGAAGAATTAAAGTACTCTGAACTAAAAGCGGAACACCAAAAACATTATAGAGCTTCAACAGGATGCATTGAACAACTTAATTGCACTAAAATGATATTTCAAAGCTATTTGCAGGTGAAAAAGAACCCTTGGATATACTCCGTTACATATTTAGTGATTAAAACTGGTGCAAGACTCTATTTGACAGAAATATTTCGAATCAAAACCCATCAGGCCTCGTAGGGCTCATCACAACTGCTGACTCAAACCAACGTGGATATGATAGACGAAGTTAGGCTCCACAAACTACTTCATTTCATAACGTTGAACAGATTTCTAAAAATATTTTGATCAATATTCCGGCTGTAGTCGCTGCATTCTCGGGAACACTCCACTTCATTCTCGATAACTCCATCTTTAATCGTACCAGAACAGGGGGCAGCATTGAACTATTATTAATGTCGAAGCGATAAATGAAATTATCGGGCACCGTAACGTAACCTGTTTAATGAACTTCCTTGGAAATTGAACAATGGATCCAATTCTTAGAATAATATCCGCCTGCAGTATGCTCTCAAACCACCAAATCAAATACTCAGAAGCTTCCCCGAAAGAGGAATGTGCGTGAAACGCATGAAATGTTTGGTTAATGTTGGCAAAACTATATTCATTTTACTGGAAATCGTTCAGAAAGATAGCAGCTTATTCCCAGAATCAGACCTAAGAATAACGGAACTATTTTTCCTGTATAGATTAGTTTGGAAATGAGAGCACATCTGAGTTTGACACTTATATTTTTGAAATTTTGGAATTTGTGAACAACCACTCAATTCATCATGAATCTCCTTATCCTCTTATTTATTCAAATGATTACAGTCCCCAGGCATTATCCTATTACATTCAAGAACTTGAGCGAGGAATTACCTAAATGAACATGCTCAGTGTGACTGGAGTTTCATTCCATTCAATAATGGACCAAGGAGATCCAAAGATACTGTACAATTAATCTGCTTGACAAAGCGCAATGGAGACCGGTTCTGAAGATAAAATTTCCGGATTAAGTGCGTCCATTTCGATTTGCCGGTGCGGGTTCGACCCTGGATATTCCAACGAAAGATTGTTGAATAAAGCTGAAATGGCCGGCAATTCATTCAACGTTACAACTGTATATTACCACAGTAAAATAGTTTTGCCATTATGCCTATTCTTGAGGGTGAACAATAGAACAAAAAAAATCTACCAAAAGTTTGAATTGATGGAACTTGCCCGTATTGAAACCGAGCAGCCCAGGACGTATCAAGCTACCTGCATCATCCTTCAATCTTTCGCAAACAATTTTTGATACTCCTCATGTTCTAACTTGGTCAAAAAGCATGTTTCTATAGACTTAAGATCAGTTTGCGAAAAAAATCTTCATAAGCATCGAGAAAACGATGTTAATTGGTCAGCTAGATTCAAAGATTCATCCCACCCAAGAGTGTCGGGTGAGACAATTCTTGGTGATCTATCGCATCCTCCAAAAATGCGCGATAATGACTCTGAAAAATCTGTATATATTGAGAAAATTCGGAAGAACCAACCCCTGTTAAAATTTACTCCACGGAATCCGGAATTTAGAACTGCTACCATCGCACAGATTAACAACGCAAAATTCTTCATGACCACGCTGATAGAGAAAAATGTTGATCATCTTCACAGTCTGACAACTGATCACAACGCGATTACCCTTGAATAGATCTCCGATATTCTCCCTTTCACTAACTCGGATAGCATCTACTTTGTACATCATACTTTTCTATCGACAAGAACAGTAACCCTATAGTGATGTCTTCTTGACAACCACTGAACCCATCAAGCCAGTGAAATATTTACCGGAAGAAAAATTCGAGTTGTTTCGAGACGGCAAACGTAAAGAAATGAAGGTACTCCTCAGAATTGCAATTGAAGAATTAAAACGCTGTGAAGTTATCCAAATATGCGAGATTGAAGCAGTGAAATATATGCTGTCCATCAAAAGATATCCAGGTTATGATCCATCGGAGAGATATAGAGCGATAATTTCTGGTGCTTCATACACAAACCCAATTCCAAAATGCCCGCTATATTTTCAATGAAAATATTGGATCTTCAGCTAGCACCTGATTTATCGTTTGCTATATTGTTACGAGAAACAGATAGCTCCATTTTTAGTTTTGTTCGAGTTGTCACAAAAGGCTTCCTATTAAGGCAAATATTCCAAGAAATTAGTGTATTATCGACCGGCTGCTATCTAAGTTTCGCTAGATTGCTTGGACGTCTTTCGGTTGCACGGAATTTCTCCGCAAGGCTTCCAGTGTTACCTAATGTTAGAATATTAATGCGGATAATTTTTAACGCAATAACTGATGTCAATCCCGCTTCTGATACAAAACCCTGATGAAAGTGTTTATTAAATGATTTTTTTTATTTCTTCTGCTTTCTATGGACCAACCGTGATTCAAATCTGTTACTGGATCGAAGTTAACTATGGCCTATATTAACCAGCCCTTCTTTACTGTTTGTTCTGATAGTATACAATCGTTTCTATCTTCTGAAACGTAAATAAAAAGGAACAATGCCTGCAATAAACTCACCCGCTCATCTTCGTACGCTTTCTTCGTGCAAAATAATTAAACATTTGCCGATTTTCACCAACTTCGCTTTATGCTGCAACCAAAAACCGTTATTTCAATTTATGTGGCCCACTAAGCGTTTCCCCAGAAGATTATATAACTTTTTTATGGAACTCAATGTTTTCACTCCTCATCCTAAAGTTCTTCCCCTTGTTTTTATATGTACGCTTATAGACCCGGAGTCAGGGCTTAGAGCAAGCAAAAAAAAATTGTTTTTGATTTCCGTTTGATTCTGCTGGTCTATGGAGTAGTCTCTCTAAATATCATCTATCTTGATTGGCAATATTTCGATAATTTGGATCCGTTTATTTTTCCAGACGAAAAACCAGCTTGAAACCGACTTTTTCAAAGTTTAAAATCATATCCATAGATGTGTCAAAGTTTAAGTGGGTTCTGCTTCCGAAATTCAAGTATGAATTAATATTTCTGTCCTTCGCAGAAACTAACCAGTTTCTCATCTTTTTCACGTTCCAAGTTTCTCAGTATTTTAATTCTTAATGAAAAGTACGCTTTTTTAAAATATACATGCTAAATTTCTTCATGAATGCATTTTTAATTTTATAGCAGTTTGGAATTTATTTAGCTATTATTTATGTGATAATCAGTTCTGAGATTATGTCTCACATAGTGGCCTGTATTTTATGGCATAAATATAGCTTTTACCAGTACTTAGAATGTAAACTGCCCTACATGTTTTTGACCATTGAGGAGGGTCCAATTGAACATGTCTAGTTGGCTAGAATAACTTTTCTTCTCTGCTCACTTTTAAGTCTGGAGCTTTAGTTTCTCCTGATATAATTGCGTCTTTGGCGTACATTTAATGGCCTCTTTTAAATTTTGGGCGACATTCGGATTCAGAACGTCTACAATTGTTTGATCTCCTCTTTTGATGACTCCGTCCTCATGAATTGGGAAAGATATCGCTTCATTACCTCCAGACCCGAAAGGGTCTGATTTATAGAAAATAAATCAAGGTAATCAAAGATAGATATGGCCTACTGGATGAATCACAGCTCTCTCGCTCTTTTATTCTCAATTGACTATTTCAGACGTTGAAGGTCGCGGGTAACCAACTCATTCTGATCTTTCCAAGAGCTTGCAGTGGCCATTTGGTAATTTCTGGTTTTATCTTCGCAGGAGAGAAAAGAACCCATTTGTCCTAAACTTAATACCTTTACTATTTTTGTATAGTTTCAATTAGCGGGTATGTAATTATCAAGTAGATACTACCATTAAGCTTCAAAAGTACTTAAAAGTTTTAATTTTATTCCTGTTAGCTCTTACAATTGAAATAAATTATCTCCCATACAGCTTTCGCGTACTGCAGTATGAAAATAAGTAACTAGTATGGCAGGCAATTGAAAAATGATACCGACACTAGTGACACGTCCAAATATTGAATCCTCATCAAATTATCTCTCCTCTCTTTTTGTAAACTTTGAGAATTAATTTGTCAGCTATTTTGAAAGATAGTTTCACAATAATAAAACTCCTATTCGAAGTTAAGTTTGGCAAAATCACTAGCTGTTAATTATATCAAAACTGAGTCTTAGTTATTGACTGTGTTTCGAGTAGAATTTTAAGTCTTAAGAAGAGGCCTTCATCAGAATTTTAAGATTTGAATGCATTTTGGACTGAAGAATAGATAGAGTTGAACTGTAATATATAAATATTTTGAGTCAAAATCATGAATTTGTTTTAAAATAACTTATACATTTGCGTTGCATTGATTAAAAAACTGCACTATTCTTAAACTTATGTGACTCCATACTTTTGCGTTAGATGTTTCGGCAATTTTTCACATTCATGACACTAATACATCTACATCAGTCGTAATTTACGGACGAAGTACAGGAGGAATGAAATAAGTTCTTAAAGATCATCACCGAGTGCCTTCTAATAATCTTGGCGTAACTCTAGTCTGTTTGACGGTAAAATTCCTCTAAAAATTCAAGATTCTCGTAAAGAAACCCATCCTCATTATAAATGGAAATCTGTGAATATATAGATCCACAAAAGTAAAACCTGGAGGAAGGTCACTCCGATTTCTTAGACGTAAGCGACATTTGGACTTAGTGTGAAATAAGTTTTTAATCTGGAGTATAAATAAGTCTTTTCCTCAAAAAATCATGAGCTGATAAAGACAATTCGCTATGCGTAACAATGTCTTTTTCGTGTCGTGTTGAAAATTTTCCAAAGTTTATAGTTTCTTTCTAACTGAATATTTGGTGAATTTATACATGCAAAGCTAACGCCAGTTGCGTAGATTCAAATTAAAAATATCAAAATACAACAAAAGAAAAATGAAACAGCTTTTCAGAGGGCTGATATGGATTCGCAAAGATGCTCAGCTCAGAATTCTGATCCGAAAGTTGCTAAAATTTTGGAGGTACCTCATATAGTTGCGATGTTTTCAATTATTGCAAAGAGGTTAGATTATTTATTCTATAAATCAGCTGACTATCCATCCAACTTACAAATCAGGTTTCTATCTCGAAGTATTATTAAAGAGTACTTTTTAAGGAAATAGAAAAATACATTTGAGTTTGAATATTTAAAGCGTCCATAAAGCTTTTGAGCTTCGTTTGCGATACATATCGGTTCTCATGCTTATGTTCTTAGACTAAATTTTACTTACTTTATTTTCGCCGATCACAAAAACAAATCTTGCTATCTATTGATAGCATGTTTAGTCACAAACATTTCAAACTGAATTGAAATCAATGATAACCTAGTTCAAAATGAAACAAGAGACCTCGGAAGTACATACATATTAGAAGATTATGTATGAATAAAGCCAAACGGAGTAATCTTCAGTAATAACTAAGGACCGGCAAAATGTCGATGAAATAAATATTAAATTATTATCTCCAAGATTCCCGCTACAAGGCATAAACCTCATCTAACAGCTTGAATAATGCATTCAAATCGTTTAAAAGAATAAATAATTTTTTATTCATAGCTATTGAGCTCAATACTCACATCAGAGTAGAAAAGTCCGCATTACAGAGCATACCATTGAGTAAAAGATGACAGAAGAACATTATATGTTTTACAAGACAGGAAAAATGGTCTCATGGAAGACAATTACCCTGAATGTATACAAAAAGGTAAGAGATGAATTTCTAAAGTGAGAAATTACTGACTGGAAAAACTGAATATTTGTGTGATAATAAATATATGGGCTTTGAAATGAAAACTTATAGGTTTGTCATTGAGCAATTTAATTTAACATGTACTGAATTATTGATATTACGTGATAGTAATATTTTAGCAATTAAATAATATATTTAACTGTATTGAAGACGTTACTGTTTAATTGGAGTAATACTGATATTCTCTAAGGATATATAGGAGAAATATTTTCATTGTGTACTGGACAATTATATAATTTTTATGTCTGAAGTTATCAAACACCACTATTTGTACATATAAAGTTACTTTCAGTATTCAGAGAGTGATAGTAAGTTTTCCAATCGGTTTCCTTTAAAATAATGTTTTTAAATTACCCTTTAAAATTGTATCTTTTGAATACATGGGAAAATCAAACAGAAAACATCAAAAATGCAGTGCGTTGCTCAGATCAGTTTCAATCGAATATTTTATAGAAGTCACTTTCAGAAGGTAAATATAAGTTCAAAATGTGAAAATAACGGAACTTCTTTTTCAAGCTCTCTCGCTTCCTCACTATAATGTATCCAGCTATGCGCACCTTGACATAGTCAAAATTTGTTAACTGATACCCAAAAATCACGTCGAAACTAACTACAATAAATCAAGCAAGAATCAACCGGCTTCAGTTTTTTCGCATTATAGTCAACCATTTTTTTCGAATTATTTGTATTTTATTTTAATGTTTTATTTTAATGTTTTATTTTAATGTTTTTATATATTGATTGCTGCAAAATAGGTCCCCGCATTCTCGTATAACATGCAGTTTCTAGTAACTACTACCAATCTTACAATGATTCATCCTGAAAAGGCGAAGTCGATACCCAGCAACAATTATGTTAACATTCATGTACAGTTTATTGTATTTAACTATGCAGACTGGAACACATGAATTTGCATAAATTACTTACCTTGAATTAGTAACTAATATATCCAATAATCTAAAGAATGGAATTTGTAATTGTGATGCAAAACAATTACTCACGACAGATTTTCCTTCTGAATGAAAAAAGGTGTTCAGCTTAGACGCAAGCTTTAGTTAAGTTTTAAAAAAACCTACTTCATGTCGCATATCTACCGTTACGTCTTCCTAATGGAGGGAGACGTATCTTTTTAATTTGATTGCAGCAAATGTGCTCAGATAAAATTTACTGTTGAACTTAATACTAGACAACTCTAGAACGGAAAAATTATGGCAAGGAAATAGTGCACCAGAAAATTTACATTTTCTCGAAAACCTCTTGATTTCTTCTACATACGAATTCAAAGCTATCTAAAACACAGACAGCTATTCTTAGATGCATTCTTATTAGTAAATTGCCCTTACTTTAAATAGAATACACCTGAGTCAAGAGTTGAGCAGGCAGAGCTCTACACTTTACCATGCAACTCGAAAGTTTTAACTGATGAAGGTTGGATAATTATGTCTAGAAGTTATTCCCTACTGTCTTGGCTGTACTCGGGAACTCACAGGCCCTAGCCTAATCTCAGTTTTCTAAAGATTTCTGGGGATTTTTTTCCTCTAAAAAACATGTTTAACAATAGTTTCCTCACATTTATGCACGGAAGCCAGTAAATCATGCTCAAATTCTTGCAAAATATGCAATCAATAAGTATAATTACACACTTGGTTCTAAGTTTTAAGAAACATTACAGTTCAGTAGTATAAATTTATTATTGCAGGTGCATGTACTAAAACATTACAGGCCTCTATTGAAGCAGCCCAATTTCAATTGGCCACCAGAACATCCATCTACGCTACGTGGTATAGGAGTAATATAAAATCCTAACGTTTAAGAAACAAATGTTTCTGTATTTCTCGCTGAAAAAGTAGGCTCCTCTGAAAGAATGCAATTTTCAGTATAGAAGATACGTTCAGAACTTTTCAGTTAATCAATCTATGAATGAAAAGAAAACGAGTTTCAAATTTTCAAATTTGCTACAAACTATATTATGTCATGAAATCGGGGAGAAATTGATCTTGTAGACATACAGTTCTCCCCAGTGGTTTTACTGGAGTAAAACTTCGAAGGTATGGAACCGTATATCCCAATTTGAGTATCACAACTATGTAATGCTTAAGCTGAAACTTTTTTTCCGTCTCCTATTATACGAAGACTCTCCTTTTTTAACTGTTGCTGTTACTTTTACATAAAAAATAGGATTTCTATAATTTTTTTGTTTCTTTTAGTTTTTGTAGAGGAATTCCTCTGATATCTTTCCAAGCACATCTCTTCATAATATTTAAACCAAATAATAAAAAACACAAAAATATCAAAGAAAATTTATGAAAAATGAGTGCCTGAGTAGAGGAAGGTTATATCTTTTCTGTATTGACTCTCCCCATCTCTAATACTACATGCACTCTTTTGACAATTAATTTTATGCTCAAGCTCTGATATTTGGTCTAACAATCATTTATGATTAAATCAATGCCTTACTATATGATTTTTTATGTACAGCCGAAATTTTGCCGAAATCTTTATTATGCCTTCCATACTAGAAATTCGGAAACAATGTTAAGCGATAAGTTCGTTTAGAAGTTTTCGGAGAATATTAATGAATGTTCATCGAATTTGGAATGGATTTGATGCTGAAATTTTCTTCTCTTAATAATTCTCAGCTGAATAACCTCGAAACGATTGCAGAAATATAGAAAATTGTAGCATAAGAAAATAGAATTCATTTTAGTGTAGTGCGTAATGACTACTTTGGTTAAGTTACATTATAATCCTACGAGTTAGGTCAATTTAATATCACAGTATCAGCTATTTATAAAAACCAGACCTAGTAGAAATTTACGCTGCTTGGTCTAAGTGGTTAGGCAATTCATAACTAGTGATACTTTACTGATCCTCTCCCAAGTTGAATAATTTTGATCAAATTTATTTCTGTAATATTTACGAAATGAAACCTTCTTGGAGCACCTCAATTGCGTTTGTATTCTAATTTGATGCTAAAACTTTTAGAAATTTTGGAAGCAATTGCAAAATTTACCCTTTGCAAGTAACTTTAAATTAATTAAGGACCGAAAAGCCTTACGGTCAAGACATATTACGCCTGAGCGCGAGCAGTATTTATCAGATTCTCAGTGAAATATGCATTTGGTGGTGTAACTAGAGAATTTAGGATAATATTTTCAACCTTAATACTTGAAAATGCTTTAAATCGCATATAATAAAAATTTAGTCCGATAATTGAATTATTGGTCCTTTCAATTACATGTTTGTGGTCATTCGTGTTAAAATAAGTATTTTTTTCGAAAATAAACTTTAGAAGTCAATCAAAATAGACAGTCAAAAATCCGTAACACAAGTCGAGGCAGCTTTTTTAATATTTCTCTCTATTCCTTCAAAGACGCGTACCGAAACATCCTGCGTACATGAAGAGGAAAACTTTGACCTCCAGTTCTGGTAGCTAATATTTATAACCAATCAATTTGTTCTAAAAGGTAATTTTTCTGGTCTTATCGTATGAGACCTTGTATTTTAAAAATCCCACTTCTGTTTTGAAACAGATGAGAAATATTTTTTCGAATGCAAAATAGTCACTAAACATCATTCTCCATTGAAGCATCGAGCACATCGAGAGACAATAATTAGTTCAGAATTCAGAAATGGGCAGAGATTTTGATTAAAACCTTAAAAATGTTTAATGAGGCTTTGCAATCAACCAATCGCAGAAAGCCTGTTCTTTACTATAATATTTTAAAAATCTCCTGAGCTGTCCTTTTTTCTGTTTATTTTCCAAAGGTAAGGATTCCGCTGCAATTTTCCCTCCAAGAAACTCTTTTCTAGTTTTTTGGCCTTTGAAGTTCATTATGCTTCCTCAGGTTTCTACCAGTCATATTAATGGTTTCTAGTATTAATAAATCTTACTATGTCATTGACTCTATTTGAATGGTCTATATTTTTTTGAAAATAGTTTAAACACTAATTTTGTATGCTAATGTTCGATTCAGAATATGAACCTCAAAAAAAACTTTCCAGAAGATGCTAGACAAATGTGAGGATATATTCGTGTAATTTTTATGCGGAAAGGAGAAAATTGACCAAAACCACGAATTTAAGGTTGATATATTGCGACAGAACTCTAAAATAATGCAACCCTCCCTATTTTGAAGCCAAGGTAAAGCAGGGGCAAAAAATAAGAGCAAAAAATATTTTGAAGCTTTACTTTATAAAGGTAGGTTAGTTCCGAGGGACCTTTGAGAAAAACTAGTAATTCCTGGGTTACCGCGACAACAGAAAAAAATAGGCTCGTATCCTGTCCTAAAATCAACATTACAAGGAAAGTACTCCGAAAAAGAAAGCATTCTAGGTCGACATGGACCAGATTGTAGAGATCTATGCCCTGTACATCCGTGGACCCTTGAGATGCTTTCTGATACAATTACACGCCGTGATAGGTCTCAAATCCTTCACAGCATCCACTTTGACTTTATTTTGACCAAATTTGATAGAATTCTGGGTTGAAACTGCTGAAAGTTAGAGCATGGAAAATCCTGATGGGTCTGATTTTCTATTTTTTTCATTCATCGCAATTCTGCTCCTGAAAAAAAACACTATCTGTTTCTACAAGATTAAATATAAAGTCTATGGTACTGCTAACCATCATTAAATCCCGACGTTCCTGCCTTAACTGTTTATTTAGCATTAAATTCTTTTCGTTTTGGTACGCTTTCCGAAATACTCCTACAAGGTAGATCGGTGAAAGAGTTCGAGGAGACATTCCTATGCTGATGCTGAACGAAGGCGCAAAATTCCTAAGGCTCACAATTATCAGTGCTTAAGTACACTGGTGACAAGGAATAAAATAAATGATGGAATTTTAAAGCATTCCTTGCGTTCTGTACTGTACGGAAAGTGAAAAAAATGTTTAAAACGATAGATTCTATATCTAAGCGTTTTTTCAGTCCTAATGCAATCGATTGAGATATACAAGATCCAGTTTCGTGAGTGAGATTAAAATTCTGGCTCTGTCCATTTGATTTACTAATTTTTCAGGTCCAGTCCCGAAAAATTATCATGATTTCTAGCTAAGTGAAGAAAAAAATTGTTCCAGTATTCTTTTTTCATGAAGAATATATTTCGGACCGTAAATTGGCCATGTACTGACCTACCCAAAGTCCAACGAAGGACTTAGAGAATCTAAAATTATACAATTAAAACTATTAAAAGTAAACTTTCCAAGCCTTTTCTACAATCCGAAGCAGAACATGTTACGTCTTGAGTTCCACTATAAGCATAGGAGACTATGGTATCGAAAATGGTCTTCTAAACGTCCAGGAACAAATTTTAAGTGCACTCATTTTACATCACTAGATCAAGTCTCCTACGTGGGATAAATTATCATCCTACTATACCTTAGAGTACCTATCAAATAAAATTTTGGCACCCTAAAGTTTGTCACAAATAGATTTGATTCCATTATATCTTCGCCGCAGCACTGTGCTCAAAAATTGTCTCGCATTAACATGAGCTCTGAGTACAATTACGTATTCTTTTTGTGTTGAACCAGTTCCTGCTTAGTAGCATTATACTTTGGAGTTTCAAAATAAAACAAAAGAGTAATGTATCAGCCATGAACAATTAAATGAGCATAAATTGCATATGTGCTAATAAAATAACCATGTACATCCAACTTTTTCTGTAAATTAACTATTTTCATAGTTGATAAGGATTTTTCTCGAGTAAAGAGATCAAATTTGCTGATCAATGTTTGAACTAAACACATCAAACGTTTTTCTTGTAAATGTTGAAACGTTGATAAAATTACGATGTCCCTATATTTTGCTCCAAAAACCTTTTGTCCACTGTTTTGAGGTTTACACCTGTAAATTTTCTTATTTTATGTCTTCTCTCCCTATAAAGCCAGATTTATCTACATCCCTCGCTTTTTGACCTTTAAATAGTGGAAAAAAGTTCAAGTTTAATTTCTTGGTCGTTTTTTGTTATTATTCGAAAATTGTAATTCCAAATCAGCTAAAGCACCCATATTGATTAAAAATACAGAGGACTCCCAACCTTTCCATTACTCGCAGTAAACCAAACCATATATATACAGATCGCAGTTGAAAAGATGAATGTTGATCTTTGTATCTTTATATAGCCCAAACTGATTTCTTTAATTTTGTGATTATGTCTAGTCTCACCCGCATCAATTTATATAATCTTCATTATTAGTGGTGTCTTTAAAATCCAAATTATCTCTAAATGAGGTCGCTAGTTTTTACGCTTCACATGAATCACTGGATCAAGTTAATTTATACAAAAATCTACATCTAAAGATTTGCACCTCATCACTGATTCCAAAAATATAGAATGTCTAAGAAATAAAACACTATCTGCTAAATTAGTAAGCATTATTTAATTTAGATCAGAATCTTGTAAGCAACTGCCATAAATTTAAGTACTAATTCTTGATAATTTTGCTTTCAATAACTTCACTAAAATGAGCCTCGGCCCTAAAAAACTTTTGCAATTTCTGGAGTACCTTAAATATACATTTTACAACATTATCGCTATATTTTGAAGGAAATATCGCAGTTTTACTCGATCGTTTCCATATCAGACAGTTTTATTGCTTTTAAAAAATTCCCGTAGTCAATTTTTACAATAGTATTATTTTAAACTGTAAATTGAGGCAATGGTCCCATATTTGAGGAGATATTCTTTTGTTTAGTTCTCTATTTGAAAGAACTCAAACATTAAAAGTCTTTCATATATAAGTTCTAATCTATTTGGGCACACCAACTTTTTTAAAAAACTTTTTATCTTCAGTTTAACATATATCTCATTTGAAACTAGATTTTGTAGTATTTAAGTAAAATTAATATGTTTTTCTTCTCCATTTGAGCCATTTACACATTCTTTTAAATTTAAGATATCTAAAATGCTTAAAATGAAACTGTTGAAGGAGAAGAAGGGTTATATTGGGGCGGGTGTATATTTTTGCGAACATTTTATTTTCATTAGAATTCTAGTTTTTGTTCAGTCCATGAGTTTATGATATTGAAACTGATTTGGCGTAAAAATAGTAATCAAGAAGCAAAATGCGTAATTTTGTGATGCCTTCCCTTTTCCATTCATTTACATGGAACTCAAATAGTTATTTTTTTCTTTTTTCACGCATTGTTACTTTACTTCAAAAGAATTGAAATTACTGCAAATATTCCGTGCATCTTTCGTTAATGTATAGTAAAGCTTTTGCTTCTATATAACATACTACTATGTTCTTTATTCAGTTCCAAAACTATACCAGGCAAAAAAGGAAATGACGTCCAATTTTATCTACTTTCACAGAATTCTTTGACCCTTTTGATGACCTACGATTGAAGAAATGTTTTTTTAAAACAATTAAATATCTTTCTGAGCACCTTCACTTTATACCAAATAGTAACAGCAGGAGCACAGAAATTCTTTTTACGGTAATATTAATGATCTACACGATGCGCACCAGTTGTTATATATGATATTGTTATAAACTTAATAGAACGGGTACGTTATTGGTCGAAACAGGGATTACCTTAGTCATCACAGTTCGGACTTCAACCGTGTTGAAGAGTTTTACAAGATTGAAGAATGAAAGAACGCATTCGAAAACGATCAAAAACAGAGTTGTTTTTAGACGATCCGGTACGAACTGCTTTAAGAAGTTCAAGAAAAGAGTTCTGGGGCATATCATAGCCGATGAGCCTTAAATAGAGGTAATTATTGTATTTTCCTGTCCTGTACAATGTTGTACTATGTGCAGACCGTTTGATGGAAGAAATTTAGCTCCAGGCCTTGATATTTTTATGTACTCCCTCTGCTTTTAGTGGTGAATGAATCGATCCTCTGATCATCCAAGTGTCATTGATGTGCCCCAAACAAGTCTGGGACTCTTCCATCCATCTACTAAGTAAAAATTATTTATCTTCGCCACTTTTTTAATATACTGATACCCACAAAAAGTTTTGGCCGGATATTCGGTTTCAATGTCATGTTTTCTGACTTACGAGGTCAATTGAGGCGCTATTCCGTAATTTTGAGATTCAGGTAGTAGGATCATTGCAAAATTTTATTCCTTCTATCTGATTACCGCCACGAAGTTATATGACGACAAATTTCCTATGAGAGTGCAGAAATTTTAAACAAATGATAGAGCACCGTTTTATGTGCTCGTTAAGCTTGGTATTAAATCTTCTCCAGGAACTTTAAAACGCTTTCGGCTTCCCCGAAGTTTACGATAATTCAACTCCCGGTCTCAAACCAAAAAAAAAGAATCCTTCCCAGTAGTCAATATTTTATTCATGCTGTGATAAAATAAAGACTCCTCATCCGTAAGGAAACTGAAAAGCGAATAGAAATAGGCTGGTCCTTTATTAGTGTGTGGTGCTTTTTTATCATCTTCCTGGTCCCAGTGGAACAAATTTCGCTGGCTACACTGGTCACTTAAAAGGGGGGTCGTTTTGGGTTGGTTTACTGCGAATGGTGTAATGGTCGGGAGCCCTGCCAAAACGTTGCTACTGCTGGGTTTACAGTAATATTGCGATTCTGTGAGCTTTCTAGCCGACTAAAACGTGGCTGAGGGCCCGCTCAGCAAGCACGCGGCGTTGGAGGTGGCCATCAACGCGGCATGTCGCTGAAGGAGAATGGGCCGCTTCTTGGAGTACTGGTCCCTGGCTCGGCTGGCTGCCCAAAGTGCCAATTCCGTAATGAGAGAAAACGCGACTTAGTGCCACCCCTGAGCGTGGACGGGCAGGATATCCTTTTGGAAATGTTTTTTTTATTATGAATTTATTCTCCTTACACGACACGAATGTGTCGGTCATGTAATTTATGCAGAACCTTGCACTAAAGAAACTTCTATTTCATCAATCGGTTCGTAAGGACTCTTCCGCTCTTCGGCAATGATAGATTCAAAAAAATGGATTCCTCCGTTCCCATCGGTCCGGATAATACCAGTGCTCTCCAAAAGCGGAAGAATAGCATGCGCTCCAAGGTAATAAATGTTAGACAGCAGTTTTTTCCTGGATTAAATATCGTCGGAAGCGGGCCAGTGGAGAGCAAAAACTTGAACTGTAGGCTTTTAGTCTCTAAATCATGCAGTCTAAGATTTCCCATTGTTTCATATTCCCAATCGACAAGATTATAATATTTTTTATTCTGTTGAGCGCCAATACGTAGAACCCAATTTCTGCGCAAATTTTCTCATATTGATTCCCAGTGACAAGAATATATCTCCATGAAATCCTAATGGGCTCTTTCCGTTTATTATTCTTTAAAAATAGATAGCCCACTCCTCCTCTTGATTTATCATTGCATTAAAAATTATTCTTGCACTTTCTAAATATTTGATAGTTTTAAATGTAGAGAAGTACCCGTAGTCCATACGAAGATTAACCATACGTAAATTGACGTTGAGCAGACCTTTACGCCTTTCAAATGTATCAAATTGTTTAATGACACTCTTTCTGCTTGAAAGTAAGCTCCGATATGCAGAAAATGAGTCCCAAAAAAATTTGAAGGTATTCTTTATAGCCAAATTGATTAAAAATAGGACCAAATAATCATGTAATATTTAAAATTTTTATTTATTTCCAACTCATGTGCTCAATTTTTTGTATTTATAATTCAATTATGCCTGCAATAGTTGGCCCTCAAACAATTTAATACGAAATTTAAGGGTTACCCAAGCTGAATAAAATATTTTAAAGGTAACTGCAGTCTCTCGGTTACATCTGACGCATTAATTGAGCAGTAAAGCAATAGATATTTCTTGTGATAGAATATTTTTCCAAATTTTCGTTTTGGACTTCGCCTTAAGAACTACATTTGGGGTCGAAAACTAAATTTCTTGCATAATTTATATCGATTGGACTTAATAATGTTTTACGTCAACAAGTTTCACAGCACAAAAATGAAAGCTCGTAGAATACAATTGATTAAGCTAGGGAATGTTTGATTTCTCATTTTACGCTCATCCCATCGATTGTGTTGCTACCTTGAGATGGCTGTTTTTTGCAATTGAAGCTGTCCATATTTTTCTTTGGGATGCCCATGAATTAAAGTTGATATCGAATTTTTTGGACTACAAGTATCTGGAACAGTAACTCACTACACTTTTCGTAAAGTTGCAATCTAATTTTAAAGTCTTTCAAAATGTTTCGTGATTTCTGGCGCGTTTGCGTATTAGAAAGACTAACAGAAGAATAACTTTCATTCTTGAAAGTGATTGTAACTTTCATGGGAAGCAGATATATGATTTTAGTTTGATTATAAATTTCAAATTTGTTCTTGATTGGAAATTTTTGGCCATTTACTGATATCTATCGAGCCTGCGGTGACTATAGAACCTGCACTGACTTTAGAGCGAATGAAAGCGTCAAAAAAGCTTGCATATTCCAGACTGAATAACACTATTCAGGTGCCCATTTTAATTATTTGTTACTGTGTCAAGTAATAGACTAACAGTCAACAGATTCAAAAATTGTATTCGATTGGCACTGATTAGCCTTAACCTGAGGTATTTTATGAACTTTCTGCTTCCGTTACGGAGCTTTTATAGGCTAGATTCACTCTAGAAAGTCCTCTTCTCCGATGAAGGGACCATCAAGTTGTCTTTGATGAATAAATGTCAAGATTTTTGGAACAACAAGTAAGTTTCTGGTTAGTTACAGCGCGGACTATACATGGTAACATTCGCAGAACTTGCTGAGGAATGAATTTCTACGGCTGAGAACGACTGAACCAATTTAATAGAGACCAGCCCAGGCTGCGTTCTTTTCGTAGTATTTGAAACCGTATTAGTAGCATTAATATCATTGCGAAGATGTTGCTTGGTATGAGGTATAACAATATGTCTTTTCTTAATTTACTTTAGGAGTACAACTATTTTCAAGCACTTGAGAGCTCAAAAGTTTTGGCACACAGGAAACAAGCGTACTTTTCACATTTAATTTATTATATTTCTCGTGATTTAATGAAAAAGAAAACCCCTTATTTATTTGGTGATCAAATGAAGCGCGACCTAATACATCAAAAATATTCCATGTAATGGGCTACGGTTAAATTCTTTCGCAATTATTTCTCATTGGTTTAATAAAATTTTTCAATATCAGCAGAATTTAACAGATATTTAATGTAATTGACAGCGTTTTTATGTACCTCCTCGAGGACCAGGGTTTCGCCATTACATATGTTTCGACGGGATCTTTTTCTAATCTTTAGAAGATTATCTTTGAATCAGTGGCTATATTCTATTAAAAGGGGAACACTGTATATTCATGAACCATAAAGGATAATTTGGCAGGTACAACTTAACTTGTGTCATAAGTTGCATGTACGTGAAATGAGGCGACATTGTTTGGTGGTTCTGCACCTAAATATCAAGGTGAGGGAAAACTAGCAAGGAAAAAAGCCAAGTTGGAGTTAGCTGATAATGGAGAGTATCTCCGTATAAGAATATTTTGCAACTTCGAAACGCGTCCCGTCCCCACACAGATAACGGTTTTAAAATTTTCCTTGAAAATGGCGAACGCCGCCGAATTTCAACATCTAAACGTTGAGTTAGTGGCAGAAACCAACCTGCCTTTCCCTTTAATGTCGAGTTGATAGAAATAATTTTCCATTATGGAGCAAGTTAAAACAATTTGGACAGGTATCTTGACTTCTTTTTATGTTACTTTTCTTTCATTCACTGCAATCGATGGTGTAAATAAAGGTTGATTCTTCTTCTTGGTACCAAATCTTTTGAAATACCTGTTCTGTGGAAGACTAAAGGTTGTAATTAGCGTCTTTCAAAAAGTTGTCTCGACTATGCTCGGGTTTGGTTCCAATAATAGATTATTGAGGAGCCACGATAACCTTTCAATATCGACCGAGTAAGTCTGAAGTAGCCAATACCGAGCTGCCCTCTAAAATAATATTTTTTTATTCTCTCTCAACCAAAATCAAACGACTGATCTTCATTTGCGGTTCAGGTTGCTTTAATCCACACATAAGCGGGATATCTTTTCTATATTTGTGGCGATTACCACGATTCCGACAGTTAAGAGGAAGAGAGGGTCCCAATTTCTGCTCCAAACTCAGTCAAACTTCTTATTAGACACGCCCATTGTGACTGGAAGCCACATGGAAATACTGGTGAGAAATGTGGAAATTTTCTGGAACGTAACTGTCTTTGTGTTACAACTGCCTCGAATTGGAGCCTCACGTGCTTCTAAACAAAGATCTAAGAGCCACAGAGGTAGTTTCTGATATGCATAATTTTCCTTATTCCTTAAGATGGACGAATCATGCCTTTTTAGTGCTGATAGTTACTTCCTACTAAAATTCTTAAACAAAGGAAGTTTCTACAAAACTTCTAAACAAAAGAGTTTCTGCATAAGTCGGATCTTTTCCATTTTCCTCACAGATTTTTTTGCTGATAACCGAAACCAGTTCAACATCGCAAAAGTCGGGACCTAGTTTCAATAACCGCTGTAGACATCGCAAAGTGCTCCAAAAGTTTCAATATCGACTAGCCAATTCTCGACCAATCGATTTAAAGATTCAATTGGAAGCAAATTGTCCTCCGAAACAGGTAAAAGTGCGAACCATGAGTCCTGTAACCCATATTCCTACCTACTTGAACATGCGGAGTTTTCAGTAATGATTTTTAAACTGAATATCTTCCAGTAAATGATACTATAGCTTTTTCTATGGTTTGAAGACGTCCAAAAAGCATGAAGACAAGAGTAAAGACACGTAGCACTGTATCAATTATTGAAATTGGTTTTCTTCGTCACAGTATATTTCGAGAAATGGAATAGGTGGGATATATCAGCGAAATTGGCGTTTGTTGTATTACATTACACTTATCTTTACAACAAAAGATTAAAAGCGTCAGAAAATAATGCTACGAAAAATGGATTGCATCGAGCAATCGAGCAAGCTGTGCATACTTTTTGCTGCTTTAACTACGTCTTCACAAGGATTTTGCTCGAATCGGATTCCATATTTCACAATCATTTTCGTACAGAATACATTCTGTTTTCTCAGATATTGTTTTAGCCTATTAATTTAGATATCTCCGCGTTATTGGTTTTCATCCTTCTTATTTTGGCTAGATCAAAAAATTTCTGGCGATGGAAATTGCCTAGATCGAAATTCAAAATCTTCCGTCAGATCGACTAGAAGGGTTTCTACTGGGATATATTAGCGATCTTCTTTTCAAGGATACTTCAGGACCCATGGTCAATGGACTTTTAAGCGATGGTTTACGCATTTTCGCCATACGACTCGGTATGACTCGATTTTTTACTTACATATTTCACCTCCCAAACTATGTCGCCGCACTCTTTCTTTCCAGCCGTCTCTCGTCGAGCTTTCGGCTTCTATAGCAGTTACCTACCATCTCACTTCGGAATGTTCCATTTCTCCATGTCATGGGAAGTTGGTATAAAGATACATATTACTATTACAAAGCCAAGTTCAGAAGCTTATTTCTTATAAGCCTTTTTGGCATTTCAATTTGCTGCATTAAACCTAGTTCCAGGCTCTTTTTTTGTCCTTTCAAAACTAAAGTATCTTTAATCAGGTGATAGACCTAATCTTGATGTTTCTGGGACGACCTTCTGAGCCAAATCATAACAGTAAGTGAAATATCTGCAATAAAACTTTGAAAGCTAATCAAAATAGGCTGACTCGAATAATTTGCCTTCACATTACTAAATAAATCTTCCTTATCCCGAATTTACTAGAATTTGGAAAACTGAGTAGTTCTTTTGTGGCAAAAAGCAGTGTTTTGACGGTAAAGATATCGTAATATAAATACGCAAAAGTGCTGATTAGTGCTTGACGAAAGTGAACGCTTTCTCTTCATCTGCTCTAAATCCGTGTATAATTTATCGCAGAATTAGAAAAAAATTGAGCACGTTGCTCTCATTTCCAGAAGCAACTGCTTTGGCATCAATATTGTCGTCCCGGCTCAAGAGTACTGTGTCACGGTAAAAAAATTGTGTATATGTCTACGTAATCGTGGGATCAGTGCTTTTTATGTGCAAGCTCCAGAGTTTGATTGAAAACTCTGGAGCACCCCGGCGCCAAATGAAAATAAATTAAGGCGACTTGTGCAAAGCGTATTTTTTGTATTTTCATTTCAATACAAACTTTAGAAAATAAATTCAAATCCAAGAATAATTTTCACTAATCACGTAGCGTAGAATATAATTTATTTAGGTATCAGTACAGAATTTTTCTCTCTATTTCCTGATATGGTATAAACATTGACCTATCCTCCACTGAAAATTTTCCAGTTTCGCCCATAACCATTCACTCGATCCACAGCCGGTCCAGATAACTGAACAAGAAGTAATATACAGCCGAGCTATTGTTTTTTGTGATTACTTGTAACCAAACATTAATGTAAAGACGCCTCTTAACCGCGTCTGTTTTTTTCCGAACATCTATTATGAAACGAACCACTATGTCTGCAATTATTTTGATCTGAACCTTATGATAGGGACTGTGCAGATTAAACTAGCTCCCCATTTCGTTTTCCAATCATAATCAGCAGATTTCTGAAACCCTTCAAACCGAAGCTTTCTGACGTTAAGGTTCGTGTAAACCGAACAGTGATGAGCCGAGAAGCAAGCGGCAGAACCAATGCTTCTACTCTCTGAGCAAACAAGTGACTCGATATTTCGAGTCTTTGAGATATTTATGCATAGGCCTGTATAACTATGGCACCTATATGTTCCGTACATAGCTGGTTACATTGAAACAAGTGAAAAGCCTAGTTCTGTAGATATGGGAGAAAATAACACATATGCACTCACAAGATCTGCTACAAGGCATGCTTCATTGGATGTCGCAGCTGCCGCAATATGCCTTATGAAATTAAAGAGGCCTCTTTCTTTATTGAAAATAGGAAACGTTGGCTCTAATTTCCCTATGAGTGCCTATTTCATTCCTTCCTGTTCTTCATTCTGAGTAGGCAGAACGTTTAGCTAAGTTTAACTGCTGATATAATTTTACGTGAACAAAATCATCGGTATCACAATCGTATAAAAAGCTTAAATTGAAGCATAGTTGCATGTTGCACAGTTTTGAGAGCTAATACATATAACGCTCTGGGAAACAATATTTTACTTCTCAAACCGGGGGGGAATTTTGGGTTGCTTTACCGCTTCAGGGAATTATTATTTTTTTCAGTACATTACAGAAATATTTTCTAGGGTCAATGGAAGAATCAATAAGCGTTTGTCAACCGGCAGATAAACGTCTTCCATAATGTATCCCACTCCGGATATCACAATGTAACAGCTGTCGTAGAATTTTCATACAGTAGAGTAACCAAAATTTTCACCCTAATTAAATAGGATCACTGGTCAAGTCCTCATATTTATTTATGGAGGAAATTTAGGGTATATCTTTTATCTCTCGAAAAGTTTACTCTAGTGACTGACTAACAGGCGCTCAGGACATCATATAAAAAGAAGGACGTACATTACCGGTTGGCGAGATGGCCCGACCTTTTTGCGGAGTACAGATTTGAGATAACTAGCAGACATGGACGGCAAAATCAACCTACAGACTTCCTGTCCCGCTTAGGGGAACACCAAAAACAGGGAAAGATCCTTTTTGATGAGGTCGCAAGGATAATTGGGGTAAGAAGTCTGGAACTCAAAAGCTATAAGGCCGAAATTGAGGCCCTCATTCAATTTTTCACTGGTCTGGAAATAAGAAAAATAGATCCCATTCACAAGGATTGGGTTCAAAGGAACCAGAATGCATTTATGTTTTGGGAAAAAGGCTGTTTCGACGGACTGAAGCAGGTCTCCGACTGGCTACCCCAAAAAAAGGCGCTTGCAGTCGTTTTTGCATTGAATAAATTTAGGTTATATCTTCTGTCGCTTAAGAGGTTTACTTTAGTGACCGACCACCAGGTACTCAAGACAGCATTTCAAAAGATGGACTTGCACCACCGATTGGCCAGGTAGATTGACCTTTTCGCGGAGTGCAGTTTCGATATAACTTACCGGCCTGGACGCGAGAAACAACCTGCCGGTTTTCTTTCTCGTTAAGGAGAACGCCGAAACCCGGGAAGGAGTCTTGGTGATGCTGTCGCCGATAAAATTGAAGTAGGGAAGGTAGAGCTTAACAGCTATGAGGCCAAAGTCCAGGCCCTCATTCAATTTCTTACCAGGTTATAAATAAGAAAGAAAGAGCCATGTTACAAGGAGTGAGTTCGGACGAACTAAAAAGAATTTTACTCGTAGGAACGTAGATTGTTCCGGCGGACCAAATCAGGCCTTCGACTGATTGCACCGCTGGAGGAGCGTAGTGAGACCCTAAGGATATTTCAAGACGAAATCGGTCACTGGGTCCTTGATACGACAAAGCAGTTCATCAGGGATAGATTTTGGTGGTACGGCCTCCATAAGGACGCCTTCGAATTCGTGAAGAGCTGTTATGGTTGCCAGAAGTTCAAGTCCGTACGAAAGTGCAAGTCGACGTTGAATTTTCCAATCTCCGCTATCCTTAAGAGTTTCTCCGTTGATTTCGAATGGTCTTTTCGAAAAACTTCCAAAGGAAACAATTATATCCTGATTGGATTGGAGTACTTTACTGAGTGGCCTATGGGAATACCAGTGGAGGATGCTACCCTGGAGGTAGTTCTCAAATTCGAACAGGAACAAATTATAGAACCTTTTGGCTTTCCGAAAAGGATTATTTCGGATAACGCCCTCTGCTTCACAGCAACAGCAGTTACAAAATTCACGGAAAAAGGGGAATTCATTGGAAGAAGGTTCTTGCTTACACTCCATGTCTAACGGCAGAGCAGAAAAATGGTGTGGGAGATTTAAAAAGAGGTATCGAAGACTATATCAGGTGGTAGCATGGAATGGGAAGAAGCTATCCCGAAGGTTCTCTATGGATGTAGAAGGCGGAAATGAACAGACGGCCGTTATTCATTTGAGTTGATGTACGGAACAAGCCCAATAATGACAAGGAGGATGCCCTATCCTGCTCGAACGGGCTAAAGGAAGGTAAACGAGAAGTGGAGCTACTAGCTGCCGGGAATTGGTAAGCAGATAGATTGGATGCGAATTCAGGGGTCGCTCAGTCGGATGCAAAAAATTGCGAAGTTCACAGTCGGTTCTAAAGTTCTCGTGATTCACGGAAAGACGCTGCCGCAGATAGTCAAGTGGCCAGCGTCCGAGACAAAATACTCTAATCCTTGCGTGGTTACCAAGGCAAGACACCAGCACTAAGAACTATGCTCATGTTCCGGGAAGAAATCAAGGAGACCTATCCACGCTCGTCGCCTCGGCCCGTACCACGAAAGGGCGGAGGAATTCTTAATGATTGCACCAAATGTGTACCCAAAGAAAATTTTACTCCATAACTACATGATGATTCTGATAAGTGGAAAGGGCTTGGGAGTGGATCAGGATGTTTTCTAGACGAGACTCGGAGTCACATGTACTTAATCACTACTTCATCAACATCTGCTATACTTCCGGATGCTGAATGGACCATATCCTTCAGAAGAAGGTTGCAAACTACTATTAATGGTATTCTTTTCGTTTCAAAACGAAATATTCATAGCAATCGGCCCTGAGTTTGTACAGATCATCTACCACTACTCGCTTGGACGATATGTAATCGTTCCAAAAGAAACCCTATCTTTCCCTTATCTAAAATTTATCCGGAGATTGTGTTCTTTTCTAAAATTTCATCATGAGTTATAATGCACAGGCTTTGATTTAGCTGCGGACAACGAATATTGATTAGTCCCATATCTTCTGTGGGAACCTTCCGCCTCTCCGTCGAGGAACTTTAGTTCTGCTGAGGACCAAGAACCTCCCGAGACGGTCATGATGATTATAGAAGGACCATCCTTTGATTAAGGCTGACCATCAAAAAAGGCAAGGCGTCGAGAGCGAGAGCGAAGATAACCAAAGAGATCATCTCCAACCCCGCCCAGTCTCTAAGGGGTAAACTCTGCTTCATTAATTATTGGACGGCTTCCAATTAGACTTTGGCTTCGGGAAGTAACGGAGGACCCTCGAGAAGCCTAGGTAATTTCCTACTTTGCCATTCGTATTTGCATGTGCTTCCAAAGCATTCACAGGAGGCACCTTACTCGTGAAGACTTGATTCTTATGTTGCGATTTTTTTCTCCTTCAGATACCTGTTTCTGGACCTGTTACCAGAGAAGTTCGCGTACTACATCTATTATCTTACTTTTGGGAGATTTGGAGAAGTGACCGAAGGGGAGCTCATTAGAGAACACTACGAAACTATCCTAAGGATCTATTAAACTCTTACCCGAGGAACAGAGCCATTCATCTCACGGTAGACCCTCTCCCACCAACTCGGAAATCAGCTACTGCCATATCCTTTCAGTCAACCATATACTCTTCGTGATGAATGGATAGAACTAACAAAAGGAAACTAAAGCAATGAAGACGAGACGGAACGTTCGACCTAAGTGCGGGGGGTGCCACACGCGTGCGCAAGGCAAATTTCTTTTCTTCGCCCTCTGACTTTTACATACTGTAGCGCCTTCTCCTTCACGAATTTGCTTATACCTACGGTCCTCACTCGCCCTCTTTTACTTTTCTCAGTCCCAAACAGATAATATCTCTTCTTCCCTGTTTGTGCTTATCTTTTCTGCGGTCCTTTCCAAGTTTACGGCCGTTCTACCCGGATATTTTAATACTGTATCCACCCCTCTAAATCGATCTCAAATAAAGTTCTTCTTCCCTTTTTGCTTACATCCTTCTCAAAATTCATTTTTTCTGAGAAAAAAAGGCGCAAATGCACTACTGCAAATCCCTTTCTCGATTTGTTTTATCTATTTCAAATCTATTGAATGCACCCTCGGAGCCTATTTAAACCGCTCTCCTCCAAGCTTCAAACCTCCTCGATCATTGTACTCACTACTCCCCTGGCATTTCACATTCGGAATATCCTCAATCGCCTGCCACTCCCCAAACTCCACTAAAATGAAAAATTTATGCCCCTCCAACGCCACTTCCAAAATCCAAACTTCACCACCCTTGCCCCCTAGACGTCATTTCCCTACTCCCTTTTGGCCCTACTGACCGTGATTAATACCTCCCCAAGCAAATTAAGAAGATGTTGATCGAGTTCGGTCGTCGTTTGTTCATCGAGGATGATGCGGAGGAGGTACCTGATGGGAAGGAGGACGACAACGAGGAAGATTGGGGGGAAGGCATGGAAAGTGTTGGAATGGTGGGGCGGGGGCTGAATATCGTTGACCAGGTGGTCCCGACGCTGGAACCGGATGGGGCATCTTTATTAGTTTAGATATCTCCCAGGAGTAAATAGAGAATTGTAAGCATCCACGGATATTTGTGGGGACTTTTTGGTTGGTATGGGTTTTTTGGATGGTTTTTTGGATCTAGTGTATGGAATTGAAATTGTAAGGACTAAAATCATTTCTGCGTCTGTTTAGAATCTTTTAAGTATCTTTCAATATCTTCATAGTATCTTTTATTGGGACTCTCACGTCCACAAAATTATTATTTCTATGAACTTTATAATATTTAGTATGGGTTTGTCAAAAATTTAGGGGTAGCAAAAGGTCTATACAAGCTAAGTAAACCGCTTCCTGAGAGCGAAGTCAAGCAAGTTGGTAGACGAAGTCCCAAGTAGTTAGGAAGTTGAAAGTTAACTTCAGACTCAGTAAGCGTTCTTTTTACTTTTTGTTAGTGACGGTAGGTGGTTGAGCCTGCCCCTTCTGAACACCCTTGTAGACCCTTTGTCTCTCATCCATATATACTACTTCCTGATCCTTCAACTATACTAAGGTAGCACTTTTGTCGCTTGCAACACCTCCGTTCCGAGATATTGAGCGTCGGTATCTCTTTTCCGCCATTTAACCGCTATCAAATATTTCGCAACTGAAGATACGGGCAAATTAGTCTGTCCGTTTCTCTGCTGGGTTTGCTGAAGTGTTCTGGTCCTATTTTTAGCGCAACAAAGATGGTCATACTTACCTTTGTAATGTATCCTAAGTACATGCTAGAATTGCTGTTTGGCTTTAGTTCAATGGGGCAGTGTACAAGGGTCTTATTTTTGGTAACGTTTATACGTCTATGGAGAGTATGGTCAGAGAACGTGTTGGACTGCGTTTTGATCCTATTTTCCCAGGTACTGTACAAGCAAACTGAACCATTTAAAAATTGTCACAAAGAAACCGACGGCTATATTTTCGTAAGAAGGCAATGAACAGAACTAATGCCATAAATTTATCTCCACAACGCTCCTCCAGGCCCAAACCCCCTTCCAATCTTGGATTCCCCGCAGCTTTCACGGTTTAAGCTGTTTACCTAGCGGTCCAGTACGACCGTGTTCATGATCAGAGTCGCCTGTTTCAAGAAAGATCTGGTACTGCAATTGCAACACGCCAGTTGAATGGGTACTCCTACAGTTCTTAAGACACGCGATCCTTTAGAATTGCATTAATCGTTGCGTGGTACTTTGTCAGCATACTGCGAATTAAGATTGTAACTGGAGCGCCGGTGCGAAAGGTTGTGCATTCAGGCTTACAAAGCCTGACCAAAGCCACCTTGCCTCAAAAGGTAATTCTAAAATAAACACCAAAGTTGCTCGAATCTTCAACGTATCTCTGACTATGGCCGACGCCCTCGCGGTACGCGCGTTGGTATCAACAAAGGACTTGACATTTTGTGCTGTAACTAGAGGTTCAGTGCCGCCTTGATTAGTGCACTGCTACAGTAGCGCTGTACAGTACAGTACAGTACCGTACCCTAAGGAGCTCGCAAGATAGAACTGACGTGGCACTCTCGGGAGTGTGCAGTACTCTATCTGTTCCAACCTCACGAGAGACCGTTCACAGCAGAATTACCGTAGTAGGTAAATTATCCATCGGAAGAGAATTCAATACCTACAGCAACGTACAAAGACACGAGGCTGAATTTGCAACCGTAATATAAAGCACCACTACTGTATTGCACTGTATTCTACTCGAGTCAACCGGTATGAAAACAACCATCAACAAATGCTAATCGAGATGACTACAATACCATTCAAACCTCGACACGCTCACGTCATAGCTCCACATCTGCACAGTCTAGTTGCAAAAAACTCTCCGCATCTCCCACCATCCAGTTGCCGCCACATCAACTTGTTGAACCGCCGTGACCGTCGCGTGATATCCTTTTCCGCAACAGCTTACCCACCCCGACACAACAGGTACGCATACCCCAATCGACAATGCCCAAGGCACCGACCCCATCCGCAAAGGAGCAATTCCACACGCGATGATGCAATGCATGAACATTGGTATCCAGGACGGGGATATTTTCGAAAAAGTTGTACCCGGAATGCTCATACATGCCACCCAGTGCACCAAAGGGCAGGAGTGCGATGCAGCCCCAGGTACTGCACAGGGAGAATGAGGAGAGGATGATGAGGGGGATGAGATAAGGCACGACGATTTCGAGGAAGAAATCAGGCGATGACATGTACATGGCGGAGATTGCAGAGTGAGTGGTGGAGGAGTGATGCAGGGCGTGGTTGAGTGTGCGGAGGCCGAAACGAGAGTGGAGAAGATAGCGGTGGAAGATGTAAAACGAGATTTCATGGAAGAGGGGGCCGAGGGTGGCGAGTGATAAAAGGGATTTGAGAGGGGATGGGGGAAGGAGGGGTGGTGGTTGGGGGTAGGAGAGGTTGAGGAGGGTGCAGAGACGCATGCAAGGGAGGAGGATGAAGATTTGGTTGAGGACAACTCGGGGAAGCATTTGACGGTATGTCGGGGTAGTTGAGGTTGCGGGGGAGTGTTTGTAGCGGGGGAAAAGGTTGTGGGTGTCGAATAGGTGGAAGAGATAGGAGATTGGGTGGTAGAGGAGCATGAAGATGAGCCAGGAAATAAGGTCTGGGGGAAGAGGGAGGGTGAGCATGGTGGGTGTGGGAGGGGGTTTGCGTGGGGAGGAAAGAGGAGCGGCGATTTGGTGGTGGTGTGTGCGGGGTGGAGGAGAAATATGTGTGGAGGAATTCGGTTATATAGGTGCAAGCAAGATTGTGTTGATGGACAAGGCCCTTGACTAGGATGAAGTGAGGGTGGTGAGCGGTAGTAGAGGTGTGGACCAGTAGGCTGAGATATTGTGGAATGTGGGGATGTTTGGATGTGGACGGTGATGGCTGTATTGGACGGGAAGAGTTGGCGGTTTGAGATGCTGTTGTTTGTTTGTAAATATTTCGAGTTGGTGGTATACGGTAGTTGGTGGGGTGGGTGTTGCCTGAGTTGAGAAAGCAAGAGAAGACAACCTGCATTGTTTGTGTCGACCATAGCGGGGAAATTGCTAGGTCGAGATATTGAGGATGTTGAGTAACATCGGCCATTCCCTTACATCTCATTGGCAATGTTGTTGTGTTTGAAACAAGATATTGATGTACGGTAGTTGCCGATGGCAAATGTTGATGTGTACCGTAGCTACATAAAGCTTTACAGGTAGGACAGACGAATCCGTCCGTTACCTTACTTTCCAATAGACACAAGGACTGTGTCACCAGAATGCTGTAACTACAAATTTGATTCTTCCCGGTTGACCAGATATTTTCAGAAACAACATTCTAAAAATGGTCCAAAACAATTTTAGAAAATAAGAAAAAGCAAGGTCGAGATTTTGGAGATTTTTCAGTTTTATGTGAAATGGATATGGTCAATAATTTTATTCCAATTATTGTACAACTAATGTACTGTACAGTAAAAGTACAGCACTGTACCGTGGGAGCGGTCACCTGCGGAATGGTCCGCCTGGTCGGTGATATGGCAAAATATTGTATCGATACTGTAACGCTTTTTCAAATCAAGAAAACCAAGCAGTTTTTGAGTCCTGAATCTGAATTAAATCACGTTCTGTACCGTGCTGACAGGAGTACAGCGTACAGTATTGTACAGTACTGTGCAGCTCTGGGCCGTGCCAACTGCCATTTCCATGCTTTTGTGTTGGTTTCTGCAGTCCACGACTGATCATGTAACAGAATCAGCCCTTGATGCACGTCTCCCACATCCCTTACGAAAAACAAAAGCAAACCAGTGCCCCTCATGACTTTGTCAAATAGCTGAATACCCTACGTCACGCCCTCAAAGTTCACATCTCATTATCCACATACGGTATGAAAATACCATGAAACCTTGCTGTCCTCTACCTCCATTTACACAACCAAAGCCAGTCTTGTTACCAATCCTTGCTCGTCTTTCGACTAGCACACATACACAACGCGAAACCTGCTGCTGCCAGATCTCACCAATCTTGTCATCTTGTTTCTGTCGATCCTTAGCCCTCCCTGAACTTTCACCTTTAGAAAAGCTACATATCAATGTCTCAACTCCCAATCCCGAGACCGCTGCAATCTACAGCAACACTTTCGATTTGGATCAAACCCACACGCATTTTCTAGGCATCATGCTTGTTGCGGGAAAACTGAGCCTCCAAATCCGTTTTTATTCTTTCTTTTCCCGGTCACGAATTCTCTTGACGTTCCTCCTCTCTGGCACTGAAGTCTCCCTGTTGAATCTAATTACTACCATCGCAATAAATACAGCAATGATCACTGTGATAAAGTCTTCCAAACTCATATCACCGTCACATCTCGGAGCAAGACTAGCAAAGTAGCGCACAACTGATTCCAATATTTTGCACTTCATCTTCACTGTTTTTCTTGTCACGACGCCCATACCAATCCATCTATCCTTATTCTCCCCTTTAAATGCTCGATTTTGAGAGGGAACCCAGTCCAGAACATTTGATGCCATTCCCTACACGCAATCAACAAACTTTATTCCAGAGAGTCCCTCCTGGAATTTTATCCCGATTACACGTCAAAAGCAACCATCGTGCCTGCTTGCTTTCCACGGTATATGACACCAGTGCTCCGCTCACTTGATATCCGATTCAAAACATGAATCAATGCCTTTTCATTGGATTCTTCAACAAGTTTGTTCCACTGCTTGAAGGGCAATCTACATGCGATCCAACTGATACTTGTTCTATATTGCCCGCTGGCCCATGAAACAATCAAGGCCTCCTCGCCCTTCACTCCGGTCTTGCTGTACATATTTGCACGTTTGATACAAAGTCAACCTTGTCACCGTTGGCGCCTTTGCTCTTTTGGGTTTGGTCATTCGAATTCAATCTCACCGAATTCCATGAATGATACGATCAGGCTCAAAATAGCTACATTACAAAGGTACTGGAAGGTGAAAAAAGACTGTACTTTGAAACTATTTTGTAACTCTCAAACTAGTGTTTACTGAACAAGTATGAAAGACAAGCAAGTTCTCGACTGTTCTCCTTTTGTTGAACAAAGAACCGTTCGAGTACAATTTCTTGGCATACACCCATGTAAGGTCCTCTGCTTTCCGTGTAATTACGAGTGTGGACCAAATTTTTGCAAGCCACCCTTCTGTTGCGATGACAAGAGCCACCTCTCACCCAGTACATTCTCCTTCTGTTCCTCCCCCATTACTGTGTCGGCATGCCCTTCCAAGTCGATTGTGGTTGTCTAGAGTACTTTGGGACAGAGTTGAATATATCGGGGGAATGATGGGGTAGTTTACTTTGTCCTCTGACACTTCTAGCGAGGGGAATCTAAACGGATATATCCTCTACGAGTAAAACGCCCAAACCTCTCCCCTTTTTTTACGATGCAAAGAGTCACCTCTCACTGTGCAAATTCTTCAAAAAGTGCAAAAGTAGGTGTAAAGCACCCCGAGCGTGGCACTTGGACAAGAGGTTCGTAAACGTGGAACAGTACTTGTGGGTTCACGGGAATTTTTGATGAATCAATAGGTATTCCGGTGTAACCTTTTCACCAAAGCCGTCAATGAGTCGGTATCCTTGTCCAAACAAGGGTTGTTATAGTAAAGACAACGACGACTACTCGTCCATACGCGATAATTCCAAATAGAGAAGAGGAATAAAAGATATTGACCCTCCAAGAGGAAACTAGATGACTTGCTGTAGGACGATATGGCGGAGAAAGTTATTGAGCTATTTTTTCTAAAGTTGCCGGGAAGAAACGAATCGTGCCAAAGTACCACATGGGATTTCAGTTATCGAAAAGGGGGAAAGTTTTGAGTGTTTTTACCGTTGGAAGATATATCCGATCAAAAAGGGGTGAGGTCCACGTTACAAGTGGATCATTATGGTATGTGCTACAGAATCCCGCTTGTATTGGCCGGGATTGCTACGATATGGAGTGGCCGTGAAGGCAGTGTGATCATGCAACAAAATCTGTATCGAACGGTATTCCGGGATGATAACAGAGGAGTGCCGTCCATATCCGGAACTTTATCAAAACAGTCGAGTATTGTTCAGACTGGCCATTGGAATAGCAATCGCGGAATTAAACTTGTGAATTCTGTGCCAGCTTGTGAACTCTTGGGTTGCGTGATGATCCTAGTCCCCGTGATTGAAGAATACAAACATGGACGTTCCCTAGTAATGTATGTGAGTATAACCTTCCGCTCTAACGTAAAACACTGCTGGACTGCGGTAAGCGATAGATTGTGTACCTTTTGTGTAGTAGAACTCTATTGGAGCCGATTGCAGTATGAAAATATTTGCAAAGTGAACACCGTCCGAAAGAAACTGGCCCATCCAACCATGTGGGAAACGTCAAACGTTGTTTACCACATGATGTTTCCCTCTCCCGTATCCCGAAACGGATTGCATCTGATTCGTGTTTCGCAGCTGTTCATAAAACAAAAGCGAAGCATCTCTGGGCGCTCTGTACCCTGAGAAAATCTAAGATACATTCTTGTACTGCGTTGGAGCTGATTGTGCCGTAAACCAAGATTACAACCGGGATAGGTCCCTGTGGAATGCTTGAGAGGTGCAAGGCGATTCGAGAACAGTCCCCAAGACAAAGTTTGAAAGGCGAGTGCTGACGTGCTGAAGCGGCATCTTTTACGGATTATATGGCAGGATCTACAGCAAACAAAGCTGAGCATGTGCACCAACGAAAAGGGAGGTGGTAATCCAGTCAGCAAGCAGGCAGCGTTGAAAGTGACGATCAACGCGGCGTGTCGTTGAAGGAGAACGACCCAAACCCTGGATAGAGTATCGGTCGTGCCACGTTGTTGATCTGGGAGAAGGCACCTGGGTGCCACGCTCCGAGCATGGTGATACATAGGAACTCGACGAGCCTGTATCTATCTGGTAATGCGGCTATCAACCTGTGGTATTTCCGAATGTTACAGTATCAGTGTATCCTGTAATGCATTGAGTTTTTAACGGCATGATTTCCGGGCTGTAATCGCTGTCTGGGTTTACAAAGCGGTGCAAATATACTGTAAGCCGTAAAGACTTGACTGGTAGTACAGTACAGTAGCGCGAGCCCCCGAATTCCATCATGCCTGGTAACATTGTTGCGACGTGTACACGTGTGTATATTTGTGAAGAGATTATGAGGGTACACGTATCACCGGCGGCCCTTGGTCGGTCAAAGTTTCGGTATGCCTATTTCTCTCCCGCCCCCCCACACATGCGTAAGGGCATCTCAACATGTCTATGTCTCTGTAGGGGGCGAGTCGCCACAAGGCTCACCGGTGCTCTGCACGGCGGCCGCCTCTCCCTTCTCATCATCGCAGAGGGTTCTAGTCAGAAGATCTACTCGCAACTAAGCTCGGTCATCGAGCTCTGCGCGTTTATCTTTGTCAATCCGGACGCAGAATCGTGAACCTTTACAAAGTAAACCTTCCTTTATTGTTTGACGCGCTCACACCACAGGCATGATGGCACCCGCTCGGGCATTGCGTGATCTTGGCAGGGCCCTCGCTGTAATGTATAGACTTTTGCATTTATTTGTGTGAGGGGTGGTCGTTAAACAATGTCGTACGGGCGATTACGGGTTACACAGAGACTCTGTAGGGACTTGCGACGAACTCTTCGATTGCGCGTGATTGGGGAGAGAACTCGAGATTGTCAATGGTAATGTCAATTCTGCGGCTCGAATATATCGTGGTTTCGATTTTGCAAAAGCCCGATGAGTGCATATGAAATATTCCCAACTGCATATGAAATATTCTTTAAAAGCAAAATACACTCTAGTGCGTTTTTGGATTTTTCAACACTGCATTGTCCATTTAGCGGCTGCGCGGCCCACATCACTGTATTCACAACCATACTGTACAGTACAGTACAGTACAGTAGTTTCGAGAAAAAGAAAACAGGCGATGTGTACAGTACGGCAGTGCCCAAATTGCCGGTCAACACTGCCCGCTTCCGACAAACCGGAGTACTTTACTTACATAGTGACCTTGTCTAGTTAAAACTTCCCGCCACACCCGTCATTTCAACACAACAGACCCCCATCACCGCAAAATGCAATTCAATGCACCACAACGCAGCCACGCCCCCCCTATGTGCACGCAACCGTTCCCCATGGAACATGCGCCATACTGCGACCCAACAGCGCGTGGTAAACCTTCAACATACCGCAAAATGCATGCCCGCTGACCAGCACCTTGTTTGGATCATGAAAACTAGTCATGCAACCGGACAGCACTGTGTAAAGCAGTGGCGTATCATTGGAACCGTGGCGTGTGGTGTATGCAGTACTGCACCGTCGCTTGCAATGCAAGGTGCGCACGGGTTGGAGTCTGATGCATGTCACTTTGAAATGGGTGTTTACTTTGTTGGCATGCCGCACAAACGCGGTTTACCTGCGGGGTATGCGGAGGAATGGGGTGAAACGTGTGCCCCGTTTGGCGGTTGCGCACATGTTGATGTCGTCCATGCGCGGAGCGGGTGTTGATCTCCGCGCTGGTTAAAAGGCGCAGTAGTCGTACAACTCGATCTCCGAGCTTGCCGCCTGGCATTCCGCATATTCTCTCAACTTATCCGGCAACACGAGGCCCTTGATAATCGTCATGGAGCGTACTCTTGCAAACAGATCAATGTCATCATACGAAAATCCACCCTCGGAACAAAACTCCTTGCTCCAAACCATCTCCGCCAACTTGGGCAACTCAGCTTGAACCTGGCTGATATACTCTGCGGAATTAGCAAAGTTTTCCTCAAAATCGGAAGGCTCTGGCAAAGGATGGTTCCTGATAAATGCGTCCCTACCCTCCTGAAATGCAAACTCTGGAAACTGGGCACGCGAAAAGCGAATTCTGGTCAAGCGCCGCAGCGGCATGGCAATGCTTTGAAACCAAGCACTGATATCAGTCCTGGTTGTAAACGGCTTGACCATGCCGGTAGGGCCGTATGCGGGGTCTGCATCGACGGCGGCAATAATGTCAAGACTTTCACCTTGAGCGGGGCCGGCGACACCGCCGGTTTGAAAGATGGGGACCATTTTCTTGCCGATGAGAGAGGTGGGCGTGGCGATATCGTCATTGGCAAGCCAGATTAGGTTGTGTTTGATGTTTTTCATGCCTAGGGCATGACGGACGCGAACGCAGAAGGGGCAATGTTCGTAGATGTAGAGGTTGGGGAGGGGGGAGGGCACGACTCGTGCGGGGAGAGTGAGGGTGGCGGTGGGCATGGTGCGGGGGGATTGATGGGTTACGAGAGGGGGAGAGACGGGGGATCGGCGCGTGGGCGGGGGGAGCGGAGGGGGAGGGAGGGCGAGATAAAGGCGGAGGACATGGAGAAGTTGGTGGAGGGGGAACGATGGAAGGGGATGGGAGGAGGTCGTGGACGTGGCTGGTTGGTTGGCGATTGGGCAATGCCTGACGGTTTGGAGTAGATGCAGTGGGCCACGAGCGACGAGATGATCACACGATCTTGCCGGTGAGTGGCCGTCATTTTATTGCTCGGTTACTGTAATTAACGTGGAGGGTGATGTACTGTACTGTACATTACTGTAATGTGTTCAACTGGACGGCATACATACGGTACACTGTACTGTACTGTACGTACAGAGCAATATTGTACAGTACAGTACAGTACTGTTTCGCATGCGTTATGCCCTCCGCCTGCTTCCAAATACCTCGGTCCAGTACAGAATACCATGCACTGACATGCAGACGTGGACACCAACGTCCTCAAATTCATCATCGAGCACATTATCCGCATGATCCATCGACGTCATGAATCCCACATGCGCCAGCAAGGGCGAGAAGAACCCACTGGCCACATTCTCCCCAATCACGCGAAACCGATACCCGGCCCTCCTAGCCCGCTGCGCGACCTCCATCCCATCACTACCGCTGTGCGTACACCCCCTTCTCATCCTCGCTTGATCCTCCGTGTGCATGCGGGCAACCTTGTCGAGAGTCCTGCTGCGACGGAGCGGCTTGTTTCCATGCAAGGAGCGTGACCCGTTGATCAGATTCACGAGACGGTTGCTCCACTGCTTTAGCATCTTTGAACTGAGCGTTATGATCGCACGTCGTTGGTACTTGGCTTTGGGCGGTTGGATATTGGGTCCGGTTCCCTGTAGATGAGGCAGAATAGTTGCCATGGTTCTATTCGAATGGGTGCCCGTTTTTTATGGCGGCGTCTGGCCTTTCTTCTTGGACGACCGAGTTGGCGGGCATTGTGCGCCATTTGATTCAAATTGCGAAGTGTGGACATGTGGTGTCTGGATTCTTGTTTGCGCTGTAGATCAAGGTGCAGAACTGGTTGATGGGGAAGTAGAATGTGAGTGGGTAATGAGAAGCGCACTTGCATGACTCTGTGCTGTTTAAGAGTGGCTGGGCGCCTGTTGGGTAAAAGCTGGATCACGCGGGTGATAATCGCGAGTTTGGTCCGAGGTTGGTCGGGCTTTGCCAAAGTGCGATGATTTGTTAGATATACTGTACAGTACACCTGCCGTTGCGTGGCACTCAAAAATTATTTTCATTATAATATTTTTGCAATTTATTGTCAAAACCTAGGCGATGATTCAGCCGACAGTACAGTACACTACAGTATTGTGCCACGCGCCGGGCAGCGCAAAATGTGAAAAGCCAACTTCCGATCCCATCACTCAACAGGCAATAGATAAACTCGTGGCAAACCATTCATCATACGATCTTCAACCAAAAGCAATGTCGCTGACCAGTAATTTTCAAATAGTAAACAACCTAAGCTTTCCCGCTGTTGGGCAATGAACAGATTAGCTTATTTCCCGCCGGCCTTTCTGGAATTTTGACCGAGATGAGCTTCATCCAGCTGGTTGTGTGACAGTAGCCCTTCTCGAGAACTCTTCACAGCTTTTCAACTCGAAAATACCGACAATTAACAAGGCCTTGGGGTATCACATTCCTGTTTCAGGGACCATAGTCACACACAGCCTGATAAAAACCTCATTTTACCTACACAATGTGACACGCATACACTGTTTAGTACAGTAAGTACTGTACTGTACGTACAATATGTACTGCAGTGCCGACATACCGAGACGGGCCGAATACGTTGAGGACTGTCGGCGAAATATCGGTACAGTATGTCTTACAGTATCAAGTGCGTTGACCATTCTAAGGCCCTGGGATTTTCTTTAGGAGGGAATGGCTCAATTTAGTAAGCAAATATTTTGCACCTCCCTTATTGTCAAAGAACCGGGCAGATAACATATTTTTGAGTAGAAAATCAACCATAGTAGCAAGGGTGTGATTAAGAAGTTCGTATTTGTGTGTTTTACCGACAATGATGGCCAACATTCAGCCGAAGAATGCCGAAATCTTAAAATTAAATTCTCCCAAGGGCTCATACTCCTTTCATCACAATTAAATGTCTAGCACCTGCAACTGCGTAAAATATCGAACAAACTTGGTATCAAAGTATTTCTAAAATGGCTCCACAACGGAAATTGATGCATTATTGTACCCGACAATTTCACACGTTGCCCACGTTGGGTATTTTGCATTACAGTCTGTTGAAGAAGTTGCCAAAATATCATGCAGCATGCACTTTATTACTATGGCTACAGGAAGATGAATGAGCTCACCGCATCTGCTTAGCACTGCAATTAGTAAAACCAGTACGGACATGAAAGATTCTCAGGAAGAGTGAAGTAAGGTTACAAACTTGTAGCACTTACAGCGAAGAAACTAATCTTTCAATAATAGGAGATTAAAAAACACAAAGCAGTCTGACCGCTTCTATACTAGCATTTGAGAGAGACAATACGAGGCCGCGAAAATAAAGTGAGAACCAATGAGCTCCTCATGCTTTTGGTATTCTATGAAACCTATATTGTATTCCCACTTAAGCGATTCTGGGTCAAGTTGAAAAGCATTTCTTGGAAGTTAAGGTTCGTTTTAAGGCTTCACCTTCACGATTACAGGGATGTAGTGTTTTAAAGTATACAATGGTCGAGCTACGGGAGTTGCCTGACTCTTGCTCTGCGAATAAACTATACTTGATAGTATACAAATATTGTTGCATTATTGTTTTCCTTTTTCTCTTCAGGATCATTCTGGTATTACTTATAAATATAAATACTTTCCTTTCTCGTTACATGTTAATTCCATAAAAGATTCGAAGTTAAATCTTAGAATATGGGTTTCAACATCTAATGAACTACGATCATAATACTACAAATTGGTTTATGTAATATTATGTAATATCAGACTCACATTGTTTGGAAAAAGCAACAATTTTCCCCAAATAAATAACCATTTCCACACCTCAAGCTTCACAAAAGTCTCTGAAAAAGATATTAAAGGGAATAGATATATGGTGATAATTATATCACCACAAGAAGAATATAATAAAATTTTCTTTCAAGTTGAAGATAGGGAAAAATTAAAAACGAAAGCAGAGATAATTTAAAAAAATTCTAGTTCAGGACTATCTCCACTCGAGTTCGGATTTTTTTTGCCAGTTTTAGTACTATTTCTCACGTCCAGATAGCCCTGAAACAGCAGATCGAAAAAAGAACGTAAACTAAACTTCCAAAGAGCTAATTTACTCCATTTTTATTTTAAGTACAGTACCTGGAGGAAAAATGAATATATAATTTCAAATGCAAAGATTACCTTTTATTTAGTACTACTCTTTATATTATTGGTAACATCAACTTCTGCTAAAGGTTTTCAATTGATTTCTCTTAAAGAAACCAAAATGTCGATCGGCTACCTTTTATAAAATGAAAAGAGCAAATTTAATTATATGCACATGTTCAAAAACAATTACTATAATGGAGTTGCATTTTTAAATACAAAAAGTGAAATATATAGGCTGGGTAATACTTTTAAGAAATAATTGGGAACAAACTGGAGACTAATCGCATGAGAGATAAACCTATTTGATAACTTACTTTAAATTTAAATAGAAAAGTAAATATTTTAAAAGACGGGTCAATGTTTCTTCTTATAGATGAAAATTATTCTTACATCAAAGAATAATCAATTATTACTTCGAAAGAGTAAGAATTAAAAAAATCAAACACGAAATTGTCATAGTTTATTCATGAATCCCATGTCTACTTTATTCATGTCTTGCCTTCTTTTCCTTCATATTTTCAAATCATTATGTAATGGAAACATAGAGGTAGTTTTACGGCTATGAAATTATTAAAGAGGGAAAAATAAGAAATTGGTATATTTTTGTGCGCAAAACGCTGTTCATGGTACTCTCTCAAAATTAAGTATCACAGAGGAATTATCCAGACGTATGTCCACAAATTATGGTGATATGTATGCAGAAAAAAACATTGAAACTTTATCTTGCATTGCAAGGGTAGGAAAATAAGGAGGAAGAACATACTACGAATTGGATTTCAGGTAAATGTAAGCATTCTGAAGGTATAAAGATTTAAAAGCCCTGGTATTTATAAATTCTGAGAAAAATTAAGGGAATAGAGGATTCAAGAGGGACGAATTTTGTACCTAAATTTCGTACTTAGCCTCCAGCGAAATTCCTGGCGAAATTTGAGAGAGTTTACTTACGGGCGACGAAATCGGTAGTTTGGTACAAATCGAGCTTTCCATGTATCAACGGGAATACGCCGTGCATCGGTGCACTGTTCGTCGTAAGCGATGGCGGCAACGCAGTTTCATGGCCATCGGGCTCGAACCCAGTGAACCTATCGTTTTTCGGGCAACTGCATGAGCTCGTCGAAACGACGAAACATTGCTATTTTGCAGCAAAGGCGCCAACGCATTCACTGCATCAGTTCCAACCTCAACGCGTTCTCCGAGAGTCAGCTCCTGGACTTTTCAGGTTCAAGCTGCCTGAGATGAAAAAGATCTCCGATGCCCTCGGCTGGGGCGGTGCAACCTCCCTAAATTCCTAAATATGTGAGCCAATAGTTGCATATGCGATAATTCTATTCCGATTGGCCACTACCCACCGTTGGTACGGTAGAGAGCTCAAGTTCTGCATGAACTACTCATAGTTTAGTGAAGTTTTCTTGGAGATGATCGAGTTATTCGTTGACAAATTCGGCAAGTTGCTTGAGCTGCGCGATTGCGAACTACTTTAGCGCTCACAACGCTATGCTGAAGCTACAGAAATAGTCGGAACTCCTCTTTAATACTGCGTGGGTTTCATAGATTGCACCAAGATCCGAATAAAACGTCGAGGAGGAGGGAACGCGAACCAGCGTTCTTGTTATTCTGGGCACAAACGTGTCTATTGTTTGGTATACAAGACACTCAGTACTCCCGATGGTTTTTTTCGCATTGTACGGACTCGAAGAAGGACACCGTCATGGTCTTACTCTACTGCGAAATAGCGAATGGGAAACAGTTTTGCAAGGACGTCTGACACTAGCTGATCGACAATTCTACATCTTCGGCGATCAGGTGTATCTTATACGACCCTGGATGATGCGCCATTTCACCGGAATTCTTTCAATACAAGAAGAAGAATTCAATACCGCGATGAGTACTATTGGAGTATCCGTAGAGCACAAGTACAAGGATCTCAAACAGTTATGGACCTGCCAAGACTTTTCTCGCAATATCAAGGTGCGCATGGCACCGGTTGGATTGCTGTACAAGGCAAGTGAATTATTGTGGAACTTTCGAACATGTGCCTATAGAGGTGGGCAAACCATAGCCAGGTACCAATTAATGCAACCTGAACTCAACGAGTACATGTTCGGTTAAGTAAACTTTTTTACTTCATCTTGTCCGTCAGGAACTTCATTAGCTCTAACATCGCACCTTGCTGAGCGCGGGCAGCTTCGTTTTCCTTCGCCACTTCAGGAAATTTCTTCTCCTGCAGCTCCAACTCACGCTTTCGCAGTTCATGTTCCTCGGAACGAAAGAGCTTACGCTCGCTAATCTCCTCCTTCAAATCAGCGAACCACCCTTCGAAGTCATCATCATCGTTGCGCTTGCGCTTCGAAAAGGAGACAGGTTCGCGCGTTGCACGTCCAAGCAATTGCGTCCAGATCGCCTCGCTGGCGGCATTAGGGCGCCGGTCTGCCTCATTTAGTTCACGGCAGGACTCTCGCTGCTTCTCGTCGCTTTCCTTATTCTCATGATGGAGGTCGTCAATGAGGAAATCTGTTTCAGATAGTTCCTCAGGTATGTCGGAAGTGCGCTCGTTCGCGATGTTCTTCGCCGCGTGGTCGTTCAACAGATTGCACACCTTGTCGCGCAACGTCTTCACAGTGGGTTTCTGAGTCCGCGACCACACGGACGCCGGCATCTGTTCAACAATCAAACCCAGCATGGCCTTGTATGTGTTGAACTTCTCGCCGTGCGATGCGCGGTGCGCGTCAAGCTGCCAAAAGCACTTCAGGAGCACCAAATTGTGCTCCTTGTTGAACGTGAATTTTTTCAGCTTGCCCGGCGCGGAACGGACCACTTCTGTCTGCGAAGGATTCTCGGGTGGCGGTATGGGCTTTGCGCAGGCGCCAGGGCACGCTCCATCATTATTCGCAGAGGTAGAAATATCTTCCGCCATCGCAGTCCACCTGGTGTGGGGTAAGAAACGGCCTCCGTACTTTTGCGGATTTCCGCGAGCCCAATTTCGTACTCTGCCGCCAAGTTGTACTGTTAGAGGACATTTGCAGCCGGTCTCACGAAGAGGTACGAAATTAGTGGCCCCCGTAAAACCTCTAATATCAAATGTGATTCTTCTTAAATTTAGACCTAAGATGAAATGAAAGTAGCCAAAAATCTGTTTGCTTTCAGATAAGTCCCCAGATAAGTTTTTAAAACTTATCCGTCTTTGCGACAACACTCGTAGTGAGATTTTAGAAATATTTATAATTAAATTCCTTAAGTATTGAAATAATGGCATTATGAGAATATCTGAATAAATTCAATTAATGATAAAATTTCAAATACTTGATCTGTAGGTTTCTGAAATCAATTAGAAAAGTTTCAATTCCCTTCACATCTCTGTTCTGATCTTACACACTATCTGTGAAGAACTATAGTCCGAATAGCATGTAATCTTCTCTCACGGATATGAAGGAAGGATCCGTTTTGTGTACCCTTACCTTTCTGTAAGAATTCGAGGTATCGATTAAAAATACATCAATATAATACAAAAAAGGAAAGTATCCATGGATAGGAAGAACCACTTAAGGAAGAAAAGAATAATAGGGTACGACCGGAGTCGAAACCCCGTATGTAGTTCAATTTCTTTTTTAAAAGTAGGTGGAAAGTTTTTATTAAAAATGGAAACTTGGAACATTTTTAAATGTTAAATGAAGACATTTATCGACTAAAATATTTTATCCAAGCAGAGGAAATGTTATTATTTGTTTATAAAATCAAAATTAAGTTTAATTGCCAAAGTTTTTTAAAGGTTTGTAGTCTTACGTTTTATTACTGATTTAAAGAATGACTTGTCCTTTAGTAAAGTAAACTTTACTTTACTTTACTAAAGGACAATTCAAAGTAAACTTTACTTTACTTTACTAAAGGACAAGTCATTCTTTATTTTGATATTATTTAATCGGATTTTATGTCTTATAAAACCTAATTGAAAGTTCCTGCACATACTTTATACCATTTACATATCCCTTTTATAGATAACGTGTGAATGTAACCTTGATATATAACTTGTTATATAGTGAAGTATTCATGTGCCAGTGATGTTCGAAAGTGAATTACTTTTCTACTCGTGTTTGAAATAGTACGTCGGAAATCATTTTTAATCTCATAGCTTTTATATTCTTGCTGGAGCTTAATTTTAGAATTATCAAGTTAGAAAGCAGAAATCTCACGGTAAACACTCAATATAAAAATATTTATCTGTACATATATTTATTATCTTTTATTCATATCTCTAGTTTCAACGAGGAAAACATGTCCGTTTCAACGCATAACTTTTAAATTTTAAAGATTATTCAAAAAACTAAAAATTTAAAATTTATCAAAGAAAGGTGACTCTGTAACTGCATTGCTTCTGAAGGAATATATTTTGCTAATAAATTTCCTTTTGTAGCAATTTTTACGGTATCAACGCGTTCCAAAGTTTCATTTCAGAAATGAAAATAATCCACTCAGTCAATTTTTTTTCTTGATCTTTTCAACTTTCAAGGTTTACCAATAAAAACACATATATATACAGGTGCTAAGTTAAATGGGTACCGAAAATTTATATTCGCTATTTTTGTCTTACTGCATCCGTCCATTGATGCATTGAAGAAAACTCAGCATGTTAGAACCCTAAAATGAGCTCATTTCACAGGCTTACGTCATCTTGTTTTTATTTTTCCTAAGTTAGTAGTGGGAAACTACAACCCAAGATAAATATATTGAAATAAAACTAGTTGAATGAAGGAAAAAATAGTTTGCACGTAAAAGCAGTTATTATTGATCTACTGTTAGAGATATTTTGGAAGTAAGGGTACTAAACGTGAAGCTATAGACATATAGTAAATTTTAATATCCAGAGAAAGCAAAATTTTCAAAAGTTGCAAAATTCATCATCCGATTATACTCCAATAGGTTACCTATGAAGTTATTAAATACTAATTCCTACTCTCAGTAAAGTATTGCTAAAAACTTTTTAAAAATATACTACTGATAGTAATATTGATGCAATGAATATCTTAATTATACGATTTGTCGTACTGGAGGAGAAAAATGAATGTAGAATTAATTTTCACGGTTTTCTAAGAGAAATATGAACATTAGTAGGAGTATTCACAAAAAATGACAAAAATAACTGCTGTTTTTGGTATTTTCCCTGATGAGTGAGAAAAAGTACTACAAGAATTTTAGATGTAGCTGTACATTTAGTATATTGAAATTGAGAATAAAATATTCAAAGTATTTAAATGCCCAGTTTTTACCCCGAGACTACTGTATGAGCTATTCAAAATACTTTTTCTTGCTCCGAGACTGAATATTCCAAGTAATATATCTCTTTATACAGTTTAATTCGTCCTCTGCGCAAATTCAGAAGGGGACCTAACATGAAAAATAGCGTATTCGGATTTATTTTTCAACCAGAGAAATGGAAAATTGAGTTATGGTCTTACAGTATGACTATAGCCTTACTAAATAAAGAATGAGTATTACGCTACAGTTTTATACCTTATTATATACGAAAAAGTTTTCCGTGCGAAGAAAAAAATTAAGAAATCGAAAAGACGTATAAAATAGACTTCAAAAACTGAATACAAGTTGAGATAGAAGGCTTGCAATTGTGAAAGCAAAAAAGCAAAATCCTGACTGCTCAGACTTCAGCTCTTAGAATTGAAACTGTTTGAGCTGCTTCTTAAATTTTAGTAGAGGGAAGTAAAAGGATTAAAAAATTCTCCTTTTTACATGTTTGATCTAGTGGTTCAGAATATACATAACTTGCCATAACAGAGTGAGTGTTTTTACACGTGAAGAAAGTACCTCAAGAATTAAGAGAGACAATTTAAGGGTATGGAAGTGGGTAGCACTGAACCATAGGAAACTAGAAGTTTCGATTAGGTAAATGTTGAAATTTTAGTATTGCAGCTTCGAACTACTGGGTATGTCAGAAAATTTTCAATTGCGATTTGCTTCTCTCGCTAGCGATAGTTCTTTGCCATCACTATATTGACAATCTTAAATACTCGTAGAGAGCAAGAAACAGCGTGAAGTATTATGAACAAGGTCCGCAGATGTATTTTTGAAAACAGAAAATATTTTTATGCAGTGTACCAATTAAAATTTGAAAATAATACAAAAAAGGCCGAGATTATTTCCTGAAATATTTCGTACTATTTCAATGAATGATTTGTTTAAAAATTAAAGAAATTAAGAGCTTCATAAAGAAAACCTAGAAGCACATGTCTCAATATTAGATTAAGAGTAGGAAATAGAGCTTTGAAATAAATAAATCACCTTAATCAAGATAATGAAAGAAATTTTTCATTATAAAATTAATATATTTTTTATAAGTAAAGTTCAAAAGTCTTGTTTTTAGGAATCAAAAACGAATAATTTCAAATACTGATGCGATGAAGACATTTATGTAAGCATGTAGACAACTAAATATACTCAATATTTAAACTCAGCATATTTACAGTATATCTGAAAAACACAGACATCAGAATTTCTCATTCATTGGCACTTATCTTGCGTGATCATAAAATATTGTTCTCGTGAATAATCTTGAATAATATATTATAATGTACAGAGCCGAACTGAAGTTACAAAACGGCGAGGATTTTTTAATGTTAATCTACACTAATTTAGACAAGAAATAGAACTTTAGAACAATATTTCAAATCACTCCTATTTCGAAACCCCAATGATGGATGAAAGTGTGAAAACCAATACAACATTCGATAGTAACGGTACAGGTCAAATTGTATAATGTTTGACACTTAGTATGCACCAAAAAATCTTGTTATGATGTAATTAAATAGTTAGAAGAGCCTTCAAGTATTTGTAGAAGATTTTCCATGCAAAAAATATGAGTAAGGAGGATAAATATGCGAGTAGAAATGATATCGCAGAAGTAAGAAAAGAAAAAGTATGATGTCTTTTGCTGTCATTCCTTGAGGTGCCTTCTACTGGTGTATGAGAAATCTTTACAAGAACTCTACCTCTTCTGCCTATTGACATAGAATATGTTCTCTGACCATCGTATAGAGGACATTTAGAAAGTTTCCTTAACACTAATAAGCCTTTTAGTCCTAAATATATCGTTTAATTTAACTTACCCTACCGTGGCTTCTGAAATTTGAATGTAGATAAATAAATGTGTGGCGATCTAATCGAGTGTATATGAGGGAATTTTGTAGATTTTTTTGAGACTCAATACTCTAACCAAATATTAACACTCTCACTCAATTCCGCGAGATCTTTTTCTTTCAGTATAGTAAATTAATAGATAAGCAGAAGGGTATGCGTGAATTTTGTTCATCTATAACGAAAGAATACTATCCTTTAAAAAATTCAAAAAAAGATATCGTTTACATGCGTTTGTTCTTACAAGAGAATTTCATATATTTGATTCTACAGTATAATTTTTGTAGTGCAGGACAATTAGATTACTCAAAGAATCTTCGCAATTTAAAAACATCCAAATGGTTCGGTTGAAATATATTCAAACAATGTCTGAACTTGAACTCCTAGCTTGCTCGGGCAAGGAAGGTTCGTGCGATAAAGTGGGTAGAATTGTTCATGATTTGAAGAAAAATGATATTTATCTATTATGAAAAGAAGTAATGAGTTTAAATTTGTCCTGAGCTGTAGTTCAATTATGAATATATCAAGAGTACAATTTTAATGTTCGTATTCCTAGAATTCAAAAAGAACTACGGAAGAAAGGTGTACACAGTCGTGGGGAAGTAGTGTAATAAGACAAAACATGCTGCGAGAACATATAAAACATTCTTTCTTTGGGAAAATAGTGAGTCAAATACGAATAATGTGCTAAAGACGACTGAAACAGCAGAGAAAAATTTATTGAGACGAGTAAATATATGCAAATGTGCATCTATCGTTAGATGAAATCTGAGAGGCTGTTGGTTTTTATACATCCAAAAATTTCCGGGAAGACTACATATGGAGCTCTTGGTCTCGTAATCGGAGTGTATCAAAAATGTACGAATTAATAATCTTCTTACTGACCACATTTAATGGAGAGAAATGCCATAACTTTGTGCAGAGTGGTAACATGAATATAGTTATAACAAAAAAATTTAACTGGAACTGCCGTGACTATTATAAATTTCGTTCTAACATTAAAGCTTGTAGTAATTTAGAATACGTTAATTCTCAGGAGCGAATTAGTCTTCTATGTAGATTCAAAAAATAGTAGATCTAACTCTCCAGATCCATTTATGCTCACATATCAAAATATGACTGGTTTTAATATGTAAGGATTGATAGGTGAAAAAGCGAAACAGATCAAGACCTGATGCATCTGTTTTAGGCCAACAAAAGCAGAGGAATCTATTGGGAGAAAAGGTGGGACACGGTAAAAGTGAGACAAATAATTTATGACGGCTTTCTAAACTGGAAAAACCAAGGAGATGTGTGTTCCAAAACTTTCTAGGGTATTTTATTGTACGTCAAATCTAACAGTAGAGTCCAATAAATGTTTTAGACTTTATCCCCTTTAACTGAAAAAGGGATAACTATAATAATTAAATAAAAAAGTAAAATGTTGTTGCTCCATTTCCATTCAAATATTACTGAAAGTATTAAACATTTTTAATAGTCCAGATAGAAGTAAAAAATAAACCAGGATAAGAAAAAAACAGTACAGATGAGAGGAATTCCAAATATATTGTCGATTTCATGTTGCAAATTCAATTCTGAAATCTATGAAGGGAAAATAGCAATATTTCAGGTTTTTCATAGAAAAAGAGATAAAAATGTAAGGCACTTAGGTCTCCAGCCCTCTGGAAAGCAACAAAATTTGATGACTATTATCAAAATACTGCATTAATTACTTAAGAGGATGCTAAAACACGTTCAGGTTTTGTATCAACACGAAACCATCTAGCAGAATGTTTAATGACTGAAAAATTCTAAATATCTGTGTAGGGCATCATAATTTATTAGATTGGATAAGAAAATGGTCTTGAGTTGCTTTAATTTGTACTATAGGATATTTGTAGGATATAAAAGAATAGAGAAACTCAAAACGTTGATCTATTTGAATTTATACCCATTTGAGATGCATGAAATCAAATGAATTACCCGAGTTTGTATCATAAAGTGTTTACCAAATACATTTTGAATAATGTACCGCTACTGCCAGGAAAAAATCTGCAGATGGCATTAAATATAAAGTAGGAAAGTCGTTCTGCGTTTTTTTGATAGAAGGCTCACAGTAGAAGCTTCTTTAATAACTACGTGCTTATCTATTTTCAACCACGGTACAGGCCATCCTCTTTCTCCATAATTCGGATAAAAAATTAAAATAAATTAAATCTGTAGCTTCGTACAGGGTGATAAACCAAAGAAAATGCAGCCAACTAAGAGAATACGCTTGGCGAAAATTTTAGAGCTGAAGGATACTTTTCATTTCATGTGTATCACCCGAATAAGAGAGTTACTTGTTCCGAGATTGATTCAGGAGAGGCGACATATCTGTAAGGAATTTTGATTGCGTTGCAGAGTAAAGTCACAGAAAACACATCAGAATTTCTTCCACAAAGAATGCAAGGTGCCATAATATTTTTCACAAAATTAGATATCAAGATTTCAGCTATATTTGTTTTCATACACTTTGCAGAGGCATGTATTATATCAATTAACACACATAAAACTTAAATTTCATTGTGCAATATTTGTAAGAAGTCAAAAACACAGTGTCGTTGTGTTTTATAGTGGGAGAAGAGGACGGAAATTTCGAAAAATTTTATATTCATGCATACCTTGCTTTATCCGATAGAACAAAAATAGGCGAAATTAGTCTTACCCTGATTAGACTGTTTAAAATTTACGTTTACAACGCATAGTATTTATATACGCAATGTGATTACTAGCAGGAGTCCGTATATTAGAAGAACCAGAATAAGTAAATTATGCTGTTTCTATGACAGAGGCGCCTCAATGTGCGAGGAGATGGCCCATAAAATAGAATACGTTGTGACCATATAGAAAAACATGAAGAGGTTATTTGCACGGCTGCTTAACAGGAACGTACCTTACTCTCCTCACAGTGTTCATTTCCGCTTATTTAGCACATAATATCGCTTATAATATACACATAGAGGGAAAAATCTCGCCAAGATTCCGGATAAATAACAATACAGGTGCTCAAAATATACCTTTGAGCATTTAATTTAAATACATATACAAGGGGGTAGTATTTTTATGACTTTATTTTTGTGTAATCATCTTCTCTTCATGTTTTATTAAATTTCAGAGGTGACTGCTGTAGCTGTAACTCCGTTTGTAAGCTAGTACAATAACACAGGTGAAGCAGTGGTAATTTCGTGGACAGCTTCAGTTGCATTAGTAGGTAGGATACTGTAGGGAGCGCAGTTTCTGATCGCGTAAGCTGTATTTAGAGGCGAATATGGAAGTGAGGGGGCCCATCGCAGCTGTAGTGTCAGTTTGAGAGGCAGTTTTTACTGGAAGCGACTTTAAGGCAAAAAGTGAACCGAGTTCTAGAAGTATTGACGAGAGACCAGTGGAGAAAGGATAAGTTGCGGCGGCAGATGTGAATACTTTTCCTGGTTTTGGTGGCGGGAGGGATTCATAATGTGAATTTGGTCATTAAAAAAGTTGTAGCAGATTGAAAATATTTAGAGTTAGTATTGCGCTTTCCTACTCTACGAAAAAAATTATTGCTCAGTAGAGTATTTTCTAGTCAGAATGTAAAACTTACACTTTGTATCATTTCGATAAACAAAAAAAACTTGGTATCTCTACTTAGTAATAACTTAGCTCATTATCAGAACGTATGATTGATTTGAATAGATTTCAGATATGCCGAGCTCATCTTTCATACATATTTTCTCGTTTTTCCGGTCATCGAGACTTTCTTGAATCTTGACAGCTGTTTCCGTAAGAAAGAACAAGCCGATGCTGGTTTGCTCTATGGTCAGCGTATACTCTCCAAGTTCAGAATTAGTTTGAATTTATGTGTCTAGTCGCTGGGTTTGGTCATTTTTTTGTCGGGGCACTTTCGCCTTACAGTTTGTTTGAAAAGGTATTTTTTGTACCGCAATATACTGAGAGGATATACAGGTGCAGTTGTATACTATGGATATGGCTGGAGAGACTGGAATATATGGAGGCTCGGAGATCACCAAGGGACATAAGTAGTGAGGGGATGGACAAGTCCTAAGGACATTCGAAGGAAGAGCGAATATCATGATAAAAATCATCAAGATGCAAGTGAAATCACCAAGGTTATGTTTTGACATCCTCAATAATTTTTATGTGGTGGCATTTGTTGTTTTGAAAAGGTTCTCCTCTTTTTATAATGTAGTCGATGTTGTTGATCATTTATTTTAGGCGGTTTTCTGCATATTTTAAGTAAGTACAGTACCTCAAAGTAAATATGTACCTGTGAAGTGCAATGAAATGATCAAATATTCAGCTTTTAATTAAAAAAATGCTCCACCTTGGTCACGAGCAGTGAGGTGCGATTCAAATATTACTTGTGTTTATTTTTCCGTACCATTTACGACTGCATCGGAATCTTAAATGAATTCTATCTTGTGACTTTTTACTTGGTTTGACTTATTACACCTATCGTTGGACTTTTCTGTATATTTTGCGACAATTATGTCTTTTAGTTATTATACCTTGAAATCTGTAAAGATCTAGGCATTTCGCAGCACTCCGTTTATGGCTTAAAACCTTTACAAGCTATATTTTATTGGCATCTTACAGAACAGAGCCATCATCTATCGTTGGTGTATAAATTCGGAACGGAAATCATTTTATGCAAGAAAAGAGAATAATTTATGCGCATTGCGAAAGAATTTTCAGTCTTCACGGATCTCAAGAGAGCCGTGACCAGTCGCGAAACGAAATAGGAGGGGTTTAGAGGGTTCAAAGCATTTTACTGCGGCTACACTAGGCAGCAGTAGCCTCAGATGCCGGTTGTCTACTGAATGGCCTCCCTTTAACATTATAGTAGATTGCTGCAAGTGTTAGCGTTCCCCAGCATTGGCAATCACTCTGTGAGATTTAGCGAACATCCGAATTACAGTAAATGAACTCTTCCTTTATGTCCGTCGGGGATGTGCCGTCTTGTTTACTGATATGTTGCCACGCTACTGAACTCCTGTGCACCCAAGTCTAGTTGACAGTACCGTTAGGGTAGGGGATATGGAGCATGGATACGGATAGGGAAAATAAGAGCTTAATTTTACTAAGAAGCGGTGGGGCTGAACACCCCGGCAAGACAAAGATCTAGGGGCGTTGAAGCTGCCACAATGTTTGGCCGCATTCGTGACTGTGAGGGTAGGAATGATATCCCTAATGCCGAAATTTTATGATCACTATATCGCTCAGTAAATATGACCGTTCGTTCGTTCGGCGCACGTGGACTCTTGTCAATTCTAAGTTGATGAAACACATGTATAAGTTGTCCCCTGCCTTCCCACCGAGTTTGACCGCACGAGGTGGGCCATTACTGGCGCAGTAAACCCTTGAATGTGGGGTTCAAGAAAGGGTTGAAGGAAGCAAAAAAAGGCCCTTTGATCACTATATCGATCAGTAGGGGTTCTTTACTCTAACTTTTCTAGCGTCTATACTATGCATGTTTAAGGGTCTACATCCCTTCTCTTCGTCTCTTCCTAAGTTTTGGCCCTCGTTGAGCTGTACTTGTTGCGGGCCGGAGCCGCTTAGCTTTCCTCGTAGGCCTTTGTGTGTACCTGTCCAAAGGCGGTTGTGGTGGAGGTTGCTGTGGTTGCGGTAGAGGTTGCGGTGGATCTACACCTTCGTCACCGTTTTCCTCTGCCTCATCCTTTGCGTCTTCTCCTTCATTTCCACCAGAACTAGAGCCATTTTCCTCACCATTAGAAACATTTTGTAGAATTTACAATACAGTCCCCGTCCCGAAAACGCTTGTGGAAGCTTGACTGCTACCAGAAGTGAGAGAGTTTTTAGTGCTTCTCCTACTGCTTCTACCTGTTGTTCGGATATTGTGGAGTAGATGGCAAAACAAGCTCCTTGTGTCTATGCCGGATACCCCAGCACGCGCGCCGCAGCACTGTGTGAACTCTAAGACATAAGCTTGCGCCACATAAAGAACAGGAATATGAAGACCGATGTCTTCGTTTCGGAGGGGGGTTCTGCCCACAAAGCGCACAGTAAAGGGCCTTTCCGCGTCTTGGTTCATGACCTGGAACTAACGTTGTCAGGGTGAGACCATCTGAGCTATTAAAAGAGTTAAGGCGTTTGTTCTTGCGGGCGTGGGCAATAAGAACCAACCGTTTCACCTCTCGCTTTGACACAGCACCAGAGTGTGTAGTTGTGCCTTCATCACCTGCCACACATCCTCGTTCCTCACGAATTTGTTCTTCTCTACGGAGCAAAGTAGCAGCGTACCGGAGAAGCTCCTGGGAGACATCCAGCATGAAGTTGTTTTTCGCTTGAACCTTGTTTAACGAGTTGCGGTAGCCATCCAACGATATAAAAGAGTTAGTTGATAGTAGTAAGTCTCGTCGCTCATACATGCGCCAGCCTAAAAACGCATTTATCACCACTGTCCTTATTGTATGAGATACCACCTTCTGTTCCTATTGGAAGTGGGAAGATTGGGGTCTCAGATTAGACCTCATTTGGCTAGCGCCGTCGACACCCTCCTTCGTTTTAGAATAGAAACTCCGCGCCGCGTGCTTAAATAGCTTGAGAGGAACAAAAGGGTCTCTTTCTCTAACATGATTGTCAAGATTCTTCCAGAACGACAGCCTTGTCTTGATAGTCTCGGCTTGTTCCGACGTGGCTTAGACTGGGACTAAGGGATCCTCCAAGTAAGCCCATTGCAAAACACCGGAAACAGTTGTAGTCAAAGCAGTATGGCACGCTTGAAAGACGGCCAAATTGCATCGAAATAGAACAATGTAGAGAATACCGGTCTCTGCAGCACAGACGTAAAGACCTAAACCAACGCCCAGAACAAGCAGCTGATGTAAAACTTGTCCCATATGCTCTTACGGAATGTATTTCCGAAAGTCAGCATCTTTCACATCGCAACAGATCAGATCAGTTGAAGCAAGTGTGGTAGCAGACCCAAGTATTGACGCTGCTACGCGGGTCTTGATCTCAACGGAAGCCATTACATATTGATCCTCTCCAGTAGCAACCGACCCTTCTACAACTACGTTCCAATTAGGAAAATCACTTCTATTCAGAAGCGGTATTCCATCTGGAGAGCATACAATGAAACCATCCTCCTTTCTACAAACCATTCCCACATCAAACACATGCTTAACGAAAGGCTTGCACATTAATGCGCATAGGACCGGCTCCTCATTCGTACTGCATCTCATCATGGCCTCTGTAGACACACTGGAGCTAAACCAGCCGTTGAAGAACAAGGTGAACCACTGTCTAGAGTCACGATCTGCACCGTTAATATTCACATCTAAACCGTGTTTGCACCTCAACTCATCGTTTCCCATCAACACAATACCGGCATTTGTCTCGGCTATGCGGAACTGGCGTAACACAAACCAGTCTGCGCAGCGTTGACCCAGTGTCAAGGTATCACAGTTACTCAAATAGACCGCTGAAAAGTTCCTTTAACGCCTGATATTCGTCACTGACGTTTCGGGAGCGGTAAAAAAGGGTGCTTGTCAGGTCAACACCTGGCTACTCAACAGCAATCCAACTATTCAAAGACAGTTGCACGTTTGGTGGAACTGTGTAGATAAAACATAGAAATTTCGAGAACTTATTGTCTCCCCTTTCCGTGACAGCCACTGCAGTTATTCTACTCTGGCCGATCCGCCGACCATTGGCCGCTGCGAATTTTGTGGCGAAGAACGCCGCAGGCCCCAAGGAAGGCCTGTCATCGATTAAAAATTCCTTTCGCCTGTCAATGTAATAGACTTAATCGTCCCCAGTATAACGATAGCGCTTGAAACAGCAGTTGATCTAAGGTACTGGTTATGTGAACCTTGCAGTCCACCTCCTTCCGTACTGTTCCTCTTAACCTCACCACTACCACCTCCCTCCGCTCCACAACCTCCTTCACCACCTCCCCATTCCTCAGCACTTCCACCAGCAGCCTAGCCTTTAATTACATACGAGGTATCCATATAATCCACATCCCCATGGGAAGGGTTAAAAAAGGATGCGCCTACAAGCAGGTGAGCACGTAGCAATTGATGACATGCCAAAAGCAGATGCAAGACCGAACTTCGATAGCAAATGCATGAAACTTTCCTTTCCATATCTCCTATCCGCGGTGACAATGCAGCTGCTAAGAGAATCCTCCCCTCGTGCATCTAAGACTTGACAAAGTAGCTTCCTCACATACTCAACTTGCAACTCACCACGGCGCCTAAATCGCATTGCCACCAAAACCCGAAACAAAGAGTCTGCCAAAAAATCTGCCGACTGTGACTCTCGATCAGCATTTCTGTTGCTGATAGTCTTCACTGGATTATCTGCGGCTCTGGTTCCAAAGAGGTCATCATCAAGGGTCATTAAAAGCTGCACGGGAGAGAAGAAAACTTTTCTCGTCTCTCTGAATGCCAGATTCTCGAATCCAGACAATTGCCTCGTTTGGTCTCCTTGTGACATCCACCATGTCGCTCCATCATCACCCCTTCCAGTAGGAGAATAGGCTTGTTATAGTGGGGTATTCAAGACTTTGCATGTTGCACCTGCATATTTCTGTGGTAAAGTAGTCGAATAAGAGTAGGCTTTCACATTCCCGGAGATCAATCGTACCCTTTCCAGCAAGGGTGTATCGTTCCCCAACTGTGCAAGCAACTTCATCGTACTTTCAAACCCAGGTTGAGAGCATGAGACAGCAGTAGAATTGAAACATAGCTGTACATTTCCGAAAGCGTAATATCTTGTCTAGAGAGCTGTTTGTATCGGGTAAATTCATTTAGCCACTGCATCAACTGACGAAGAGGCCCATCTAAAAGTAAAACCACCACACCGGCCCTTGTCGTTGAAATACCGTGAACACCACTTTCAATCTCTAAGTTCCGAACCGCATTGCTGCAATAAACCCTAGCTCTCTCTGCAATAATTTTTCAGTGAAGTCTTTCTCGAACTGAAAAGACTTGCAAGACCCTGTGCTCAATGTCCAACCCTTGCTTGCATCATCAGCCCTTCTTATTTGACCACGGCGGATGGTTCCCTTTCCTCTTCCCTTCTTCTACCGGACGCACCACCTGTTGTCGATATGGCTGGCATTCCTCCCCTTCCCCGCTCACCACCTGCCGATGCACCTCCCTGCCCACCAATAGCTACAGATGCCCCTCGCATTCCACGTCCTGATCCACGGCCCCGCCAACCGCGTCCACGCAAGCTTGTGGGAGATGGAGGGCTAGGTGATGTTAAGACATGGGCTCCTGATGGAGCCTGACGGGGCCGATCAGTCGGACTCTGCGCTTGTTTGGCGCTTGATTGTAATTCGGCCGCGGAGTTGTTTGGCGCCAGAGCTTGCCCAGTTGGATTACAGGGTCTTGAAGGAGGTGTGGGATCCTCAAACTCGTGAGGTTGAGGGATGTTTTCATCCTAAGATGGAGTTGGCTGCATGCTGCTGTGGGTGGAGGGGTGTTTTCAACTCAACGTGAAGGTGGCTGCATGCCAGTGCGGGTGGAGGTGGGGTGTGGCACATCTCTGGAAACACTACGCCAATTCCCAAGATTGAACATTCGCCGTTCTCCGGATGAGCTTCTCATTACATTGATGCAAAAGGAGTCTTGATACAATCTCTCTAAAACATGATACAGTCCCTCAAATTTGGCCTAGATTACAGCCCTGGTGATCACTATATGGATCATTAGTGGTCCCAGCTCTAAAATACCAAAAATTGCCTTTGATCACTATATCGATCAGTGGCGGCATTAGAGATATGTGATGCAGTGCGGACGCTATACTGTATATAGCGAACCGAAGCTACTGCACGATAAGTTAAAATAGTTTCAACAACATTGCACTGTACTCTGACATTCTCCCCTGTTGTTAGACTTGCATGCCATATTAAATATTGAATAATTTCCAAATTAAGTTAGGAATTACAGTATCTTTCATGGCAGAGCAAGCCAGTGAGTGGAGGCAGCTTATCAAGATTACAGCCCGAATGTTTTGAGAGAAATAAAAAAAGAAATGGTTGGGAAATGAGGCAAAAATGGCATGTTAGTCCAATGCCGTTTCTTAGAGCCTGTAATGAGTTACAAATTGAACTAAGCAATAGAGAAACACAAAAAAATTTAATCAAACATAAAAAGAAATTCTGCTGAAATATAACCCATAAAAGACCCCGCGTCCCGTTTGCATACGTCTTCATTGGCCGCTTCGAAAGAGATGGTAAAGAACAGTGTCAGCAGGGTCAAAATCTGGAACAAATGATTCCATGAGATGGGTATGGCGCTACCCTCCCAACCGAAATTACGCTAAAAACTGGTGTACATTCCTTTTTCACGAGTCATGACAGCTTGTCAGGGTGCGGGATTCCTCGGTAGAGCGATCAAGGGGGGTCATTCGGTCTTCCCAGCATTCAAAGTATTTTTGGCCTGTCTCTGTACCATGATATTATTGCTAAATCCTTCTCGTAAATTTTGTTGACAGGACCGAGGGATTAGTTGACAGTCAATGTAGCAACCCCAATCTTGAAAACCTGTTTTGTGAATGCAAATCAATCTTGATATCGATGCGGTTTAAATATGATCGTGCTTCGTGACTTACAAGCGGTGCGCTAACAATGCGAAGCTCGAGCAAAGGGCACACAAGTATGATATGACACTTACAAGTGAATAATGACTCAATACAATGAAAAAAACCGAAGCGAACAACAAACAAGATTTGTGGCAGGTCCATGAAGAAGGAATGCAGAGCGGTAGGTGTGAGAACAAGCAACGAATTGAGGATCCATATTTTGCAGTCAATTTTTCCAAATTGAGGGTTGTATGGCCCTATTAAACCAGAAGCGATCGCATTCCAAGTTTTCTTGGACAAGCCGTAAGGTTTCTTCGTGGCCTTCATCCAAAAGTGCTTACAGTATGCAGATGCAGCCTTGACTACCAGACGTAGATTATTTGTAAATCAAATGCACGTTCAACCCCTATTATGATATTCACCCCTAATTTTCCAACCATTCCACAAAATTAAAAAATAGCGAAATCAAATAACTAAAAGGGGTTCTTTCGAAAGTGAGGTCAGAGCAAATGACATAAGAAAACGAGCGAAAAATCACATTTCATCACCCTTGAATCCGGATAGGACGAAGGAAATGAGAGCCCAGGGGACCAGTCCCCCCATATTATGATACGATTCCCTTGAACTCCAATCGCCGCACATTTTGATGCAGCTCCCATGAATAGCAAATGCGGGGACAACGAATCTTGAGACAATGGCTTAGTTGAGGGCGAGCGAGACAAAACTGAAGCAAAAGAGTGATATATAGTAATATAGTCCGTTAAAGAGACCAAACACCAGGTGGTTGGGTTTTTGGAAGTAAATATTCTTCCGGAGACCAGTCTAGGAGTCCTAGACAGTTTAGTGGGTCATTAGGGTAGAGCGACTGTAGGTCGCGTTCGGAAGCTAGGAAGATGCCCTGCGGTCCTCCGGGAATTTCTCCGCGGTTAGAACAGATGGGAAAAAGGGGTAAAAGAAAAAAATACAAAGGGAAAAGGAAAAAAAGGTGGGTAAAGGAAAAGGTAGGAAATCCTACTCCGGGAGCGCCTGAAAGGGTTAGCAAAAAGGGTAGCGTGACTACTCTGGCCACGGTGCGAAGAGGGTCTACTCCGGACACCTACAACGGGTAGCGCCGACTACTCCGACCGCATGCCAGATGGATCTAGCTATAGTGAGTCCGTGCAGCGCTAGGCTTGCCGGCACTAGCTAGGAATCCTAGTTGGCTTCGAACTTCCGGACTACTCCGTTCACAGAAGTAAAAAGGTAGACTTTGGATCGGGGGGCCGTTGTTGATGGTGTACTGTGGGGCGACCAAGACTGGCGAACCTAAGTTGTAGAAATGCCACCTACTTTGGCACTGTCAGCTAATTAGTCCTACAGTAATTACTAAAATAGAGGAATAATTAAAGGAAAAAGAAGTAATTGCCAGCGACCTTACACGTGGGCCTTAAACGTGTCAAATACACGTGGAACTTGACAGGACAGTCTATCCATACTGTGATAGATACATTGCGCGAGAAGTAAGGGGCGGGTTCCCACATGATACTCATTGTGCCAATCGAGAGACGAGTCCTAAGTCGAGCCCTATAATATTTGCTCCCAGATCAATTTGAGTATCTTTTAGTATCTTATAGACAAATCAGGTCGATAAAGCTGGTTCCGAAGTGATTATCTCGACGGTAAGCAAGAATATGGGCAGCCCGCTTACGATTCTTGCGCAATGCGATGGCGACGCTGATTAAATCCTGAGTGACTGTGATTTCTGTCAGAAATAAAAGCACAAAAGCTTCACCACGCTCAAATAAAATATAGCTTCGAGGACCGCACGGGCATTTTATATAGATTAAAAATCAGCATCCGGTGAAAATAGTGCGAGAGCGAAGATTCGGCGAGCAATGGAGCTTATTAGAGCACTTTTTTCTGTTAAATGGATCTGTTAGCAACTTTCAGTCCCTGTTCCCTTGCTGAAAGGTATCATCAGCCAGTTGTATGAGTGGTGTGAGTGAATGTGTGAATGCGCTGTCTTGACTGCGGAACGATATTTACGTACTGAGCCCGCGCTTGCCATTTCAGCGTAGGATAGAGCCTTAATTTCAAATGAGCACGTATAAGCCACATATAGCAAAATATCGGCCACTTTTTGCGCAAATTTTCGTTTCACCTCCAATTGTATGGTGTCCGTGCTGTCGGTATTAGACGACCGATCGTAGTACCCCTAGTAATAGTCCCAACGTCAGCTGTTGTGAGCCCTGATTGTTGCAGCCTGACAGAAATTGGTAAAATTCGGGCCTCTTTGGCTAGATTTTCCAGACGGCCAATTCCTCCGGAGCAGCGGCCATTGTTTTCGGGGCCCAACTTGGCTGGAGACAAAGATCTTCTACAACGAAAAATTTCGGACCATTTCAACAGAGTGACATCGTGTACCACAGCTGAGTGGACCGGCATGGTTTGATCAGCATCCTTATTGCCTCTTCGTGGCAAATTTTTTTCGCGAGGAGTGGGATCAACTTGGAACGAGGATACCAAAAAGTGATTTTCGAACGCAAGTCTCGTTGTAACGCGTTAATTCCCAGGGAACCAGAAGACGCGAACTCGCTGTTGAACCTGGCGAAAATATAGTTGATTTTGTCCAACAGCAGTTGTAGTTTCTCTGTGTTGATTCTCCAATCGTGGAGAATGAACAGTCTTGATAACCGGCCGGCGAACCGATTGCCTGCTGACTGGAGGTAAAGTGCCTAGATAGATATCCCCATTTTGTGTAACAAGCGGTGTATTACTCGGAGTTCTCGAGTGAGTGGTCGGGACGTGGTTTCCATGGCGTTTAGAATACTCAAGACTGCTTATTTTTACTCCAGCACTCTGAGGTGCGTCCCTAACTTGAGCATGATGGTGAAAAACTGGATGTTATACATCATGTCACTTAAATTCAGAAAGGCTATCGACCACAGAGGGTCTCATAAGCCACAAGTTTCTTACATACCTTTGGTTCCTGATTGAAGATTGGAGTCCAACGTTAATCCTTTTCCGATGGTCGTTCAAGGGTCGGGATGGAGTGCTAGTTTAGGAGATGGGGTAGACACGGGGCTCTGTAGCGAACTGTAAGCCATAACACGCCAGTGTCTAAAGTCCAGAATTGCGGAGTGTAAGAGTTTCACTCGATTTCCCGATTTGGAAGTATTCAGCTTGAGTGAGTCGTAGATGGAGCGAGTGTTGAACCGGGCAATCTGCATGGCCAAGTAACATGAAGCCGCTATTCATGCGAAGTGGCGTAGCAGTTGTACATCGACCAGGCGGTTGTTCCGACAAGATTGACCGAGAAACGGTTGCGAAATGCCCCTTGACTCTTGCCATTCGCCTTGCGGTTTTTCCAAAAACCGTTCGAGTTTTGTCGATTGTTAGGGCCAGATTCTCGATAAATTGCGTTACAGCCTAGCTGCCCTTTATATCAGCGAATTATTCTACAGAACTTCAGGAGACGATCGATCTGCTTGCGGGCCTTCTTGAGACGGGAGCATCGTCGAACAACTACAAGAAAATCGCTCATCTAGGGGTGAATACGCAAACGAAGGCGATTTCTGGAGAAGCGGAAGAAAAGTCTCCCAAAATTACTTAAATATGCCCCAGATAGCTCCCAACCAAACCGCAGGGGACGGAACAGAAAAATCGATTATCAAACTTTAAAAATATCAGTGGCGACTATCCAAGCGCGTTCGATAATAGTGATACCCTTTTGCGATGTCGAAGAGAAGAGGTATTTCGAACACTTTAGGTCCAGAGCAAGCAATTTCAGGTCTCTGCTTTGATCGGAATGTAACGGGACAGTGTTGAATGGCAAGAAAGATTGACGAACAACAACTTTTTTCCGTAAATTGAATAAATAACCTTTTAAAGGCGTCGAGATTCTGCAGCGATGATTTCTTCGCATGTTTGCCGGTGAAGGGCGTTCTTGATAGCGCAGTCGAAGAACTCCCGATCGGTCCCATCGAGAGGGAGTTGATGGAAACGGAACTGGGTATATGAAAGGGATGTTAGCATCGGGCACTCTTAAAACCCGGAGAAGAGTACCCGAAGAAGTAACTCGGAGGCTTGACTGATTTAGGTCCAAAAAGGAGCGGTTAACTGGGTGTTGCGCCAAAGAACTTGAGAAATAGGGCACGACGAGTGCGGAAGTGACCTATTTACTTGCTACTAGCCTTTTCGGCACGGCCGGACTTTTTACTACCAGCTCCCTTCAGAAAGTAGCAATTCCCGGCGGGTTTCTGTTTTTTAGCGTAAGCTTGTGAACTTCACTCCACAAAATTCTGCTTGGTAGATATGTAAAGGTCTGGTGCGTCGGAAAATCGACCCGCTATACTGAGATGTTTCTTGAGGTTTTTGAGCTTATCTGTAGCGTTGAAATCTCACCGACTAGCGAAAGTCTCGTCCACTTCCTCAGCACTTGGTGGTGGCCGTGAAAACTGCTGTTGTCCAACCTTGAAAGCCTCTATGGCGGCTGTCGCTTTTTCGGCAGATTCGGACTGTGGATATGCGGAAGTGGAAGTCTAATCGACGGGAGCGGCTGAGGCTGTAGGACCAGTACCGTCCTTGAGGCGAGTCAAGACTTTAAAGCGTGGATACTCGAGGCTGAATAACTTTTTCTCAATAGTGCGAAGACGGGCACTGGTTGATGTAAAAGAGAAGGATTCAGCATGTGACCTGTAAGGGTGTATTGTGTGAATTTCGGCCTAGAATGTGACTCCAATGGAGCTCGTTAGAAGGATGAGAACATGTGACGACTCGAGGAACCAAACTTTACAGCTTGTATTTCCAAGTTGACTTTTAAATAGCCTTCTTAAACCGATCCTGACTGTAGAACAAGTTTTCTTGTGCAAGCGATAAGTTTTCTGCATCGCTTTCACCCGAGTTGGTCACCGTAAACAGACCCAGCCTTTACCGGGTGTATTTTGCAGCAATGTATACGTAGGCTTCATCCAAAATGCTTACGGTAATAATATGCAGCTGTGACAACCAGACTTAGATTAGTTGTAGATTACAGCCAAGTTAAATCCTTCTTTTCATATTCACCCATAACTTTCCAATAATTCCATAAAAGCTTTAGACGTGCGCTGTGCTAAGTACCTCCGAAAGGCGACCATAGTATCGTACAAATGGCAGCGCAGCAGGCTTGAAAAGTTCCAAGTCTGGAATAAAACAGGCCACGGAACGTTCGAGGCGAAGCGTGAAAATTCCAAGAGGCGCCGCGACGTACCAGAATGCTACCTTCCGGGTGCCGCCTCTCACCTACTTAATCACAACCCAGACAGCAGAGAATTGGGCAACAGTGGTAGCACAGCAATGGTATGGAAAGAGACGGGACAAAAATATTGACCGTGGCCGACAGAGGTATTACAGAAAGGGGATTTCCTGGGAAAGGCAGTGCGGAATAACTGACAAAGCTGTGAACTCTGTGTACTTGTGAACTCTGTGTACTTGGAGGCCAATAAGGGAGAGAGGGACTTAGGTAGTGCGAGGGAAAGATTAATATGAGGCTCTGTTTGGAAGCGACCTGGACCATGGCAGTAGGGATAGAGACAACAGCATTGGGGGTGAGAAGGAGGACAGAAGTGAGAGTACGTTCGAGGTCGAGGTGTAAAATACATTAGTGAAGAAAAGAGGGAATTAAGGGTTCTGTTGGCCTTGAGGGGTGTTGCTTGGTTGATTCAATCATATTTGCAGACGAATTAATGGTTGAGGACCTCAAATTCATTTCGAAACAGTGGTATGCAAGCGCTGGGAACAGGAATGGTCTAATCGGTTACCATATGATCGATGAAGACTCCTTCACTATACCACGCTTCGCTAGGGGTGTTTTATTTTTCCTTACATTCATAATAGGTGGAATGGAGCGAGTCCGCAGTATCGCTGGGATATCTGACGCAGGTGCAAGGAAAGGTGCAGGATCTGAACGGAACCAAACGGTGTTGGCCAATATGAAGAATATCTGTCGAAGGTACTTGTGAGATGCCGTCAAAAGGACAGGTTCAGGTTCTCTTTAAGTTCACAAGCATTTGCTAACTCACCTTGAGCTGGGTGACGAAAAGCCATCGTCTCAAGTAATCGGTTGGAATGTATTTCCGCATCTGTAGTGAACAATATTCCCATGTTTATACGCATATTTCAAGCTGAAACTGTCTTATAGAAGCAGATTCTGTCAATTTTTCTCTGCAAACGCCCCCAGCAAAATTTTCCGCTGGTACGCAATTTGGGGAAGCAATTAATCACTCGCAGAACTCCCATGCTACCCTACCTTCAAAAGAATAGATAAGGTAAGGCCTTCTGTATGGTATAAAACATCTTCAGGGGATTTTGTATTGTTAATCTGGTGAGCGAGCGCGGTAGCAGATTCAATTATTGATTTTGTGTCAATGATGAAAGTAACTTTTATCTATTTATTTATCTCAGATTCGTAGGAGAGATATCCAGTTAGCTTGATTGAGGATTTCCATTGGTTGTTCTCTGTATGAAGGTTGGAAAATTTGTGTACCGAAGGTATATTTGAGCTCTGAGTAAAGTAATTTAGGCCTCTTTCTTCGAACTAATAACTCATTGGTCTGGTAGGAGCATATGTAGACACGGCAGTGATGACTTTTCTAATAAGGGCTTGGCTCATATATTTTGTTAGTCCATCTGAAAAGTTATTGCTTCTTCTGAAGAATCTTAAATTTGAAGACACCTTGTGTTGGAACTTTTCTCTTTCTGCTGCAACGTCCAGCATCATTATATTCTCGTCAGTAAGTGATCCCTTCCAAATAACGTCAAACAAGCTCTTACCGCCAGTTATAAATTGAATCGGAACTAATTTTTTCCTGTCGCATCTTCAGCTATTTTGAAATTTCAATAGCGATATCGAACAAATAAGCAAATGAGACCACTTCCCCGTAATTTGAGGATCACACAACGCCCCTTGACATGGAAGGCTTGAGTAAAAGGTGTGCTATCTTTTTCAAGGAGTCCGCGAGAAATTCGATGTACCCAATTTGTGAAAAAAGCCATTACTATTGGCAAATGAATAGTATAAGAATCGAACAACTCCGAGTTTGTTTAATTCCAGTTTCGAGATTTTAATTCTTACAATTTTTTTGATGGCATATCATATCCTTGTTCATCATTCGCAAGGTTTGTTAGCAATTAGAATTGAATATCTCTACTGTAACCTACGCGAGATGTTCTATCTCGAAAGAAAATCAGGCTTGCATTTTCTGACTATTTTAGGCGCATGCGAATAGATCTGAAAGAATTAAAGGAAGCATCTTTGGGAAGGCATTCTAGCTCGCGTAACTCTGGAATTTGATCAAAGAAAATTAATCCCCCTTCTCACGGAGGATAATTCAGGTATGTTCGGATGTTAATGAAGATTTTTCTTTAATTACGAACCTTTTGCTGGTGTACTTTGACAGCTTAAGAAAAACCCTGTCGCCACATATGGGAAGTACTTTCATGTAGCTTCCTCTGAGCCCTTTTGGGTGTCCCATGCTCAAAAATGAAGTAATGTGCAGGGAACTGTACTAGAGTAACTAATATTTATCTCTCCGCGATGTTTTTATACAGTTTTTAAAGTTGAATCTTGCAGCTGTTTCCAAAATGAGGCATATTAGTAGTTGTCATTGTAAGGTTGAAGACGAGTGCCAATTATTCTCTTCAATTTATCTCTATGACCACCAATTTTGGAGCTTACATTGAACTCTATTTTCTTTCGATATCGTACGTAATCGAGGGGACGAAGCGGCCCGGTAAAACGTTCCCATCGGGTGGGTGGAATTTCTTCTCGAAGAACCAGGTATAACGTGTCTTATTTGAGCAAGGCTGTGATTTCTGTTTTTGACCTCTATCAATTTCTGCGCCTTTAGAGCGATTATTTATCTCTCTTAAAAATCCGCTTCCACCAATTTTAAGTCATCACCAGATGACTCATATTGAAAAAACCGTTTCTGAGTTTTGTAACGATCTTCAAAGAGATTTTCTCTGGTATGAGATGCGGCTCGACTTGGGAGATACTGGCAGACCTCGCCGAAATTAAAATGAAGTCGTATCCAAAGACCAGTTCATTTTCGAAGTCAATACCGGAACCTTCGAAAGGTCCAAACCACCCACTAACACGGTGGGCGACTAATTTCTCCCTCCAGACGCGAATAAGGTCTCCATAATGATAAAAATTGTCACTTTGCAAACGAACGGCGTGATGATGTGCCTGACTTATCCTTAGTTTCGAATTATCGGTTTTCATATCCTTTCGCGAGGTCTCCGCTATTTTACTTCGTTCAGATAACATTGGTTGAGTAGGATGAGGTTCAGGGGATGTGCAGAGTTGTCGATGTTCCCCAAAGATAGGGGACGATTTCACAAGAAATTTCGGTCCAATTATGTCTTTTATCACCTTCACAGAGCAAGCTTTCGCCAGGGCCTTGTTATTGTTAGGTTTACTTGCCATAACATTCTAGAACTTGCAAGGTAACGGTTCGGGATATCGTTTTACTATTCCAATTCTATGGTAGGACTCAGTGCAGGTATTTTTGACCTTAATATCGAAAAGATCAGCGAGATGTATGACATTCTCACCAGGTTGTGATGCTTGGTCCGTGAGTATTATGTTCGATATTTCACTTTAAATAGTAAATAATGATCCAGAAATGTATTATTGCTTCCTAGAAGTCCTCTGTATAAACAATTTTGAGTAGTTCTGCTGCAATGAATATAGAGCCTTCCTTGACGATATGCAGAACAGGATCCCCATCGATGTATATGTGATGTCTAAGATCATGCACTAGCTAAATCGTAAAATCACTGCACTTAGCATGATGAGGAACCGGTTTGGCGCATACTGGATGCTTTCGCTTTTTTCAAGCCTTCTCGAACTGTCTTGCAGGGACGCTAATGTTTCAAGTGTAGCTTTTGCCAAGCGTGAGCGTTTTATTAGGATAAATAGCTTGGTAGCGGAAGAATAAAAAAACTGGAGATGTAGTTCTGAAAGCAGCGCGCCGGTAGGGTACACATTAGTAGATAATCGGACTAGTACATAGATATTATTTATCGCTGATCGGAACATTGGAACTTACCAATCATCCACATATACCGTCGCTTGATAGGGATTATTATGCGTACAGTATGAAAATCATGTTTGACACGGTGCACAGGATCAAGGATTCCATATCAACCGCTTTGTTAGGATGCAAAGGGGTGTCTCTAGCGAAATCGTAGCGCGGTAAAGGCGTATGTTTGCGTTGTTCGCTAATCTTAAGCGCTTTCGAAATGGAAAAATCCTCCTTTTGTACTCTCTGGGGAGCTGAATATACGGTTTAGTTCATTTCTGCCGACAAATGATTTTAGTGCTTCTATATCGAAGGGAATAATAACCGGGCGACTCCCAGAGGATTCATTCTTGATGATCGCGAGATATTTGTCTGCCATGAACACTTCATTTTCAGAATCTAGATGAATCTTCTCTTTATGGCGACAAGGCATTGTTATTAGTCCCGGCAGACCATGTTGAAATCCGATATGAACTTTTCGGAATCCTTCATTGCGTATCTTCCATGACAAAGCAAAAATTTCATGTTCCGCGTTTTCAAGTGAGTTTTCGTGGATTAGTCTATGAGAGAAGTATTTTGGGCTTCCAAGATACGTGAATCGAATTCTGCAAATTCATTGATGTCGTTAGATGACCTTGGGATACTACAGATTTCATCAATAGAATCTTACGTGCAATATAGTTCCACCTTGATAAATTAGGCAAGACCAACCGTACCCGAACATTCATTTCTGATCCTGCTGCAATCGTGCGCTTAAATGACACCAGGAGCGTATTTTTGATCAGGAGTTCAGTTTACAGACATTCATATCGTTTACGAGACATCTTGAAATTTGGTCTTGTTCACGGCCTTGATTACTCCTGTGAGACTGGAAGCGGTCATGACGGCGTCCAATATTCCTTTAATAGCGACCGTAGTAATTCACATTGGTCGGATTTCCAATCACACGTTCGGTAGCCTAGTTCCCGGACATATCTTTCATCGAGCTGATTAAGAGGTGGATAAGGCAAGTTTTGGATAGACTTATGAAGCGTGGACACAAAATTACTGAATAAGTATCCCTGAGATGGTATATTTTTAATGCATTTGCTCGACCAGTCACAATAGTCTGTTACAGCCTTTCCTTGGTAGTCTATCTTGCGAAAATAGCGGCTAAAGTCGGTAGTGAATTGTCGTAATATTACTAATTTTCTGAGGCCTGAGAGACTTTCAATATGTTCCTTTCATTCATAAAATAATTCAATCGAAGCTTCTGTAGTTTTAATCTGTCATAGCGTTGTCCTCATATGAGAACAAAAGTGTTTTTCATACAAAATTGTACAGTAAGTAAAAAAAGGTTTTAGGAGGCCCGTAATAACTAACTAAAAAATACACTCTAAAACATAAAATTACAGAGAAAAGGTGCTCATTGGCATCAACTCTACACCATTTCGGTTAAAAAATTCAACCACAGCATGTAATATGGAAATTTGGCATTAAAATCAAAGATACTCAAGTAAAATTAAGTAGTTTGACCATGGCTAGTGTTGAATTTTCCGAAAAGTTAGTTTTGATCAAGCTTCACTACTGTTGAAACTATAGGTTAGCAAAAAACGACAGAAAAAGAATATTTTAAATTAAAAAATTAAAAAATGCCCCTAAACTATGTCCTCATATGAAGAAAATGGTACTATAGGTAGTAGTATCCCCTTGACTTGTAGCTGATTTGCGTCGAATATATACACGCTTGTCACGTTCTTGAGTATCTCGGCGTATTTCATCCATTCATGACAGTTTCCGCAGAAAAACTGAATGCGGCACTATCTAGAATGGGGACACAGTAATCAGCACTGTAAGCCTTCAAAAAGTGGTGTTGAAGATCGTAGATGCTATATTGCTTGAGATTCTCTGCAGTGTAACAGTTCGAATAGCCGCACAATTTGCAATCATTGAACATATAGAGAACATACTTTACCTTACGCGGGTCTTTTTGTCGATATTTTCCACGTAAAGAGCGTGAATGGTCTCTGGAGAGTTTCCCACGTGGATTGTCACCGTTGCCAGTTATAAAACCATGTTTTCAAATATAGAGATTTCGGGCGATGCGAAGAGACGTTTCAAGCTCTCTAGAAGGATCTACTGGGCCGCATTCCTATCGGGCTTCTGGTACCTCCTGCAAAAAATTGTGCACAGTCGGCATTTAGCATGCTGATTTATCGGTGTCGTCTCCGATGAAACTACCGAACTTATAGAGTTCAAGCACCCCTTTGCTGAGCTATCATTAAAGCTTTCTCGCCTAAGAGGCTTTTTGCAAAGTGTACAATGATTTCTATTACATAACAGTGCCCAGATCGCACAGAACCACTCTATTTATTCTTATCTGGGTCTTCAGATGTACGCAAGGCAGGAGGCAGCTTCATAATATCTGCAAATTTACGAAATTTTGTCACATAAAAGCAGAAATGGGAAAAATCAGCACATCGAAAATTAATCAGTGTAGATTTGGATCGGCAGCGGGAGAAAATCCTTGAGGTAATCGCTGATATCTTCTGGGTCTTGGAGTTATAAGGATGAATCTATGCTGAGTCTACTTGCCCTTGACAGCGGAGAGAAGAATTCAATCGTTGACTTTGGGGGGTCAAAATCGAAATATGCAGTTTTATCACGTAAAGAGGAGGTATTGATAATTTTTACTATCTTGACGACGGTAGATTTAAATTTTGAACGCTGAAAGGGAACCATGGCTTTTGTCTTGAACTATGGACCTTGACTGCTTAACTACTACGTAGGAAGAAATGCGTATTAGAGGAAGGTAATGGCCATCAAGCGCAGCAAACGTGTCCGGACTAGTGATCAGTAGCATTTTGGATAGGGGATATTGAGCGGCGATAGGGATATGGAAAAAGGAGAGTTACTTTATCGAGAAGGGCCGGGGCTGAACACCTTGGCAAGACTACGGACTAGTGGTGTTCACGCTGCGAATACTCTTTGATAAGATTTGTGATTGGGGGCATGAGACTAGAGTCTGATTTCCTTTACTTCACCACAGAAATATGCAGGTGCAACATGGCGAGTCCTCAATAAACTACTGTAACGAGCCTAAAGAGTTTGGTTTGAATAGGGTGGCTAAACTCTGCGTGTTGTGGGGCGCGACATATTGCCGGCGCGGCACACGTGGACCAAATCGCATGACTATGTTGCTGATAAAGCCGCGTGTTCCATTCTACCTTCGAGAATCCGCTGTCGATTGCGACAGCGGCCGTGTATGCGTCGACTAACTGCGACGTTATCGCAGACGGCGATCGAAGCGGAATGAGATATGATGCATGCGGACACTATAATGTACAGTACAGGTCTCTGTGTCGGCCTTCTAGCGACTTTGAACCGGATTGACTCCATTTCTTGGTTCCCCCATGCCGAACACTTGTACCAATTTTTTTATGCGCTTTGGAACATAGGTTAACCTATTCAATAGAGGAAACTAGGGAGGCCTTGAGACGGTGTCATCCGGCCTTCGAGGGGTCTGAATGACGGCCTCATCCCGACCCTTTCAATATGACGAATATATGAAACGAGCCAGTTCGTAGGTTTACAGTCAAGTACAGTAAAGTACACAACAAGAGATTTGTAATGGTATTGTGTACAATCAGTGAACTGCCCCGTTTACCAATGGGTGATTGACACTTTCCAGGTTGGTTGTTCTACGGGAGATGGAATAGTCTCACTGCCGTAACGTCACGGTACCAGTAGAACACACTATACGTGGAAAAGTATGCACCAAGAACCCCACAGAATTATAAGAAATAATAGTACATGAAAATGGCAGCAGAACCAAACGGTGAATCTTCCAAGAATAATAAAAAAGGGTTTTGCACCGATGCCGTATGGCACAACATACTACGACGATATCACAGTATTTAGTGTTACCATGATATATTATCACGGAAAACGGATCATTTCTCGCCTCAAAACCACGTTGGTAAATATCATTGGTAGGAGAATCTGACGTATCCATAATTTCCGAGACTTTTACCATTCACAACTAATCATCCGATTTTATAGGAAAGGATATGGCCCACCACATGAGAAAGACGCAGACATTCGTGTGGTCAGATTGTTGAAAAGTGTGACAGTAACCCTCTCTGATTGTAGCAGCCGCGATTGTAGACCATTTGTACAAACCCTCAAATCCGATTGCAACGGTCTGTTTGGCCTTATAAATTTGTCATCATAAGACGTAGAGAGACACTAACGTCTCAAACACTCGAATATTCCATCTTATGATCTGTTGCAAACTGTAAGCACCATCTCCTTTCAATTATTGCTTGGTGTTAGGTGTGTCGTGCATGCGGTTGGTGAGACGTTATCTTCTCGATCATTGAAGCACAGTTTTTTGCGTTCGGAGGTTGCAACAGGTGTTGTTTTGAGAGGTTTGGATCTGGAAGTGAGGTTGTGACGGCCTGTGTGGCAGGTGCGGTGTGCATGCGGTTGGTGAGAAGCTAGCTCCTCAATCATTGAAGCATAGGTTCTTGCGTTCGGAGGTTGCAACAGGTGTTTTTTTGAGAAGTTTGGTTTTGGAAGTGAGGTAGTGAGGGTCTGATGGTGAAAGAGGAGTGAAACTGGTTTTTGTCGTGAGTGGATTCTTTTTTGTGTACTTTGTCGCTCTTTTGGCAGAATTAGGCGTCGTGTCAAGGTTTGAACTGCATCTGTACGGGTTTTGGGTTCCGTATACCGAGGAGTTGACTGGTTCTTTTTGTTTACCGCAGTGATTATTGCGGGGTTTGTTTGTGTACCGCAGAAGGCTGGTTGCGTGTGAAAAGTAAGCTTCTCGAGCTTTATAAATGGATATTGCGAGGTTCATAGGATTGACGATTGTTTATTTTTAGTAATACGGTTGTCTACTGTGTTGAGTTGCTGGCCTGAGAAGTCAGCGTCCAAAATAGAGATCTTGGTGTTGCGTTTCTGACTTCCAAGCAGTGCAATGGGTGACGAACAGATTGGGTCAATTGCCACTCAGTTTGCTAATTTGGCAATCACTAAAGCGTTAGCGAAACCTGCGAAAAAGTACTCAGTGAGATGCTTGGAGCATGTCCCAGGGTTAGATTTGCTCATCAGACCACTCGATATGTTTGATGTTGCAAATTTGGCGTCGAAAGTGATGAGGGAAGGATTTCGTGCTTTGGAGCCAGTGGTAGCCACTCTTTTCATTCTCAGCCTGGACGGCATACTGATTGTGCAGCTGCAATCCATACTGAATGTAAATCATCGGTGTGCAGCGACTCGGGACTCACTTGTTCACCTAATACGGGTTCATGAGATTGAAGAGAAGGACTTCATGTATGTTTACCGTGCGGTAAAGGGAGAGGCTTTTCAAGCAGAAGGATATGTGTAACCGGAAGGAATCGATGATAAGAAGATGCAAATGCTAGAGTTTTTATCTCAAACAGTAAAGAAGTTAATGATTTCAGCGAATTTGACATGCAGTGTCCCCAAACCGTGGTCACTTCTGAACCAGGCTTCCCTAATTCCTACGCATGTTACTACGCACAAGGTCCCCTCAGTTGTGAATAAGAAAGTATACGGGGGTAAGAGAGCGTTGAAGAGGAACATTTTCGGCAACTACCCAGGGGATTCATATGGGCTCACGCATTTCTTGTCGATTGAGCGGAATTCTTCCCGTCATACGAACAAGGTACTCCGAGGGGCAATGCACCTCCTTGAGGCAAGGGTTACCCGTCCTCCGAAAAGTTTAGGGAAACACAAGACCTCTGTTTTGGGCGTTTTGACGTATAGGGAGCACACAAGGGCACTAGAAGATATCGGTATCAACAATATTGGAAATGCTGGAGAGATTACACAAAAAGAATTATCGAAATGTATTCAGAAGCACATGAACGCTATGCATTGTCATGAAGATAATTAGGTGGATTATAACGGTAGATTCAACGAGAATACTCCGAGCAACACCTCCAAAAGGTACGTTTTGTCGAAACTAGAAGAAAATTCGGACGAAGTTGTGAACAATAGGAAACGAAGAACGAGGGAAAAGGTTGTACAAATATTGGATTCCGATGATGATTTGTTACTGATCGAGCCGCAAGAACAGTCAAATAGGACAAGTAGAGCCACGCAATCTAAATCTTTGAAGCGAAAGAGTTCTAGAAAAAAGAAGCAGAGGAAGACCATCAGGGGCGCAAGGGATTCGAAACCCCATTCGCCCACAAGGGAGAGACATGGACGCCAATCCCGGGACGCTAATGTTCCCGGTACACCAATCCCGGTTGACGATGAGTCTGGTTCCCCTGAACAGGAGGTGATTGTACCGGAAACACCACCCAGATCTACCATTGTGAAGGTCGGTCCCGTTATTGCAAAGAGTATGAGAGCGACAAGGAGCATGTTGTCTGCTGAGAAAAGCCAGCAGGAGATGAATCCGATTATCGACGGTCTGAGGGCAAAAATAGCAATACCGGCAGCTCAGTCGCATGAGGACAGGGAAAGGGCGAGGACAGGAGCCGGCGGAGCAGGATGTGGGGCATATAGATCATAATGCCCTAATGCGTCTGGGCAAAATTTACCACCTGTACCCGCCAAATTGTTTAGACAAGTTCAAACGCGCCTTCTACAGACGCAGCCCGAGGTTCAGGGTTTATGGGAGGGAATCGAGATACTGAAGACTCAAGAAAATGTCATTGATGATTTGTATGATGACAAGATGCGTTTGTTGCGAAATTGCGTTGAGAATGCCATGAGAAGGAGAAATATACTGTAGTAAATTGCAATGTTGCCAAGCTCACCTGTACATTGAATTGAGATAGTATACCATGTGAACAGGAAGTGAATGATTTGGATTCGTAAAGAATTACAGGTTCAAGATTCTCAGATTTGTTCTGTAATCTGTAATGCAGGCTGCAGTAGAGATTACGGAACAACAAAACGGGTTTGAACGGAAACATTGACTTGAACATTGTGATCTGTACATCTATGAGACGTTTCAGTTACAGATCAACTTCAACAACGTCTTGAAATTTTATATGGCAGTCATATCAATCCAAGATTCGGATGCATGACATAGAGTCGGTATATAACATTTTTTGAAGTTGTTGGAGTGGCTAGTTTGCTAACCATCGTACGGCATTGCACGATGATCGGACCACAAGACTCAGGCACACGTAATGAGTACGGCCTAATGAATGGGGTATCACCCCTTGATGTAGCGAATATGTTCTGTTCTACTGGCAAAGTCACGGATACAGTTCAGGACGCGAGCGACCGGGATATGGTCGTCATGCCTCACAGTGAGCCATCAAGATTGAAATTTTCTGTCACGGAAATCTTTGCAATGGAGAGAGTCATGAGGAGAGGGGAACAAAACCATCATCTGAAGAATAGGGATGAGACAATACCTCGGAATACTGGAGCACTACCATCTATGCAAGCGTTTATGGGGTCCTCACATGGGCAAGGGGGACGGAAAAGGGGACCGCAGGGAGCGTTACGACGAATAGAAATAGGGAAATCGGTGAAGGTAATAACTGCGAAGGTCTTGACTCGAAACAGTGGAGGAAACTTGGATAGTCTCATCCACAGAATAGATCAGATCACAAGAAGTGAACAAAGGTACACCTTATCTTAGCATTGGTGTACTAAATTGAAGTTTTATTGTCTCTATACTTCTCCGATGTTGACACAGACGCGAAGTTTGTTTCACATTCATCCTACCTCACCGTTCTTATGCATATCACTCCGTTTACCTTTCTCGCAGGTTGGTATACACGACAATTCGAAAGGCAGACATGTCTTTGTCTTCTGGTTATCAGGAGGCGGTTTTCAGAGATTTTCATGCATGGGGAACACTCTATTCAGAGTAATGGAAGGTGAAATGAAATTTTTTCATGTCAATGCTATGAAACAGAAAAAGCAGAAATCGGGGAATGTCTCGGGTTATCTCCTGAAGTTTCAGGGGAACTGCTTGCTGTGGTATACTGCGCTGCGTGTGAGATGTCACCAACTACATTTCTAGACAAATGTCCAGATGCAGTTGTTTGGCATAGAGATACTCTCGTTACCCTATCCATGTCCCGACAGAATGGGACCAATCGGAGCATATACTTCATACCTATGAGAATATTGAAAAGGGGTGGCTGCTCCATATGTGAGTTCTATGATACGATGACAGCAGGCGGTGGTCTTCACATTTCTGAAGTTCATCTCATCTTTTCGAAATCAAACGATCAACAGGAAGCTGATGTCCTGACAGAACATGATACAAATCCGTATGATGGTTTTTTGGGTGATGATGAGTACGGAACCGAATTTAATGAAATGCCGAGAGGCATTGGACGGGAAGCTAGCGTCCTGAAGGAAAATTCGCCCACCAATATAAGGAGTTACCGATGTGAATCGTTTCTTGCCCTTGGACCGGTCAATTGCAACAGGTCTATGGATGTTGATGCTCTTGTTTGCGATGCAGCACGAAATAAAGTACCGTTCAAGATGGATGCACCTTCTATCTGTCCTATATGTCATGAAAATGTCGCAAAACACCTGCTGCGGACCACACGACCTGGCATTCTGATGAGCACATTGGGACCTTGCCAAATGCAGGTTGACAGTTTGTCAACATGCATTACTTGTGCCCGAATTGTGGATATAATATTAAGGCAAAAGGAAGAGATGATTGCATACTATTCTTGTTATCAACTACAGCTGCTACACATGTCGTGATGCGTGCATTATTTACAGGGGTGGTCACGGGTAACGGCACTATATCTGAAAGACGGAAGGAATATCATTCGCATACAGTTTCATTGACCGAGTCTGGAATTATAACGTCGTGTATCAAAACCAGACCTGTGAAGTACATGCAGCGTATGTGCAATGTAATGTTGGAATTGATGACCAAAGCACCTGATGCAGATTTTTTTCGTGTCGAAAGTGTGAAGGTGGTGGAAGGCTGGAAGCAGTTTGCGTAGACGGCATCCAGCAGGTTTTAGCTAAGATGAACCAGGTACCATTTTCAAGTGTAACGGAACCATGCGAAGCAATCCCATCCTCCAGTGCAGTTCTCAATGGAAGTACGTACCGCCCTAACACGCGGTTCATAAGGAGAGAAAATTCCCCTGTGACGTTCCTCACGGTAGTACGTGGAAGGAAGATATCTGTAAATAAAGACAATATTTGTTACATAGCTTCTTCGCTACGAATGATACGATCACGAAGTGTGACGGTGTAGTTCTGTCCGGAGGCTATCTGTGGACGAACACCCGGTGACACACTTAATGAAATTGGCCCGGGCAGCTACCTTGACGTGTTGAGCAGTGTTTGCTTATTTATATTTCATAAGCATACAATGGAGAGTCATCTTCTGTCAGCATTATATGCTTATGTCTAAATGCTCCATTCTTCTTATTCAAGCAGGTTCGATGAATTAGGAGGTAGTGCTCAGGGTCGTTATCCAGCAATACATCAGTCTATTGTGCATGCATTAATGGCGCTCGAAAGTGTCTTCTCGTCTATTATTGAAATATAGGAGACTGCTGGAGGCTAATTATTTAGAAAATTCTCACAGGAGGCAAATGGTGTGATCTCCTTGATATGTTCACTATCTTCTTCCAAGGACCTGTGACTCAATTTGTAAAAAATACTGATGTGGAATCGTCACGGTATGTCGGAAACGTATGCATCCTGAAGGAGACGGGAAATCAGCGTCTCAAGGAAATTACTCCGGACCCGACGGTAATTTCGAATATATTTCCCGGTAATCAAACTAACATCCTCCTAGTGTCACAGGTTATGAAGGCAGATCTCCAATGTTTGATAGAGATCGAAGAAGGTGACAGGCACATTGGAATGAATGTCAGGGTGTCATTTGGGAAAAGTTTCTTGGCTGCAACTCGCATTGTATGTCAGTTCTACTCATATTATGATTCACCCATCCGGAAAAGTTCTGCTGTTACATATGTCGCCGTGTGGAATTCAATGACCTACGACAATTTGATTAGTGCCATGAAGGCTAAATATGGGAAGCTAATGTCCGAGGCGGGCACTGATTTGCAACGGGTATTCACCACGGGGAGTTACTTTCCCGGTAGACCGCAATTAAGACCTCTTCCTTTCAATAGGGATGAAGTCCCAGGCAACAATGATTCAGATCTCGGTCCCTGTTCAAAGAACTATCTCCAAAAACAGAACTTTTTCACACCTGGAGCGGTGACGGTAACTTGCTCCTGTGCAAATCCGGTATCTTTCGGATTCAAGGTTCTAAGCCGACTCGAAGGCACCAAGGTTGCTATGGATGTTTTGATATCTATATTCCCGGAGTTACCGCGTTATGTACTCGGCCATTATCAACCAACTGTGGTGGGCATTTAGCAGAACTGTCGTGGTAAGTGATAGGTTCCATGTCGGGAACCACAATGCGTGTTCACTAAGTTTCATGCCTGCCGCTCATAATGGGTTGGATTCCCAAAAATTCTGTTGCTAATGAGCAAAGAAACAGAGGTATCAAGTTATTGTGTCGATCATTACGTAACAGTGGAATGAAACTATACACAAGCATGCTGGCATATCATACCTTGATTGGTAATATCATAGCCACTGCCAAAAGTACTGATGTATACCAAGCGACCACAGACTTTTTAGGAGATTAGTGGTTTTATTCATTTTAAATTAACAGTGAATTCAAGTCAAAGTCAATTTAAGTTATAATTTGGGGGGAGCATAGCAAACGTAGTAATGCAAAAATTTCCTTGGAATATGATGCCCTTGTGAGGGTTTATTAGAGGGAGTACAATACTTGGAATGCGACGCGTGACTATCTCCCAGGTACTAACTGGTATATGCCGCTTTTTTTGAATTCGCACCCCTACCTCGCTTCATACACAGTGATCTTCAGTTGATGTTGTTCAAATCCGAACAAATGGGAGCTGATGTTATTTTAATTCCACGAGATTTCCATGGTAATGCCCGGAGATCCACTGCAGAATAAGGTTTTCAGTTTACCCACACAAGGGAATTCAGTGGCTCTTCTTGGTGGAGCTGGTACCGGGAAGACGTTCGTGTTGAATCGAATATTGTGTGAGTTGAGAGAAAGTCTAGGAAATGACGTGGTTGGAGCGTGCTCTGTCTCAAATCAAGCCGCAGAGCGAATAGGCCGAGAAACGGTCCACCCCATGTTTGGAGCACCTCCCAATTGGTGTATAACGAAGGAGATACTGCTGCAAATTGCCTGCCGTGACAAGACGCGAGTGTCCAGATTGAAAAGGATGAAAGTTCTGGCAATCGATGAGTGTTCGATGTTAAGCTGTGGTTTTTTTGAGTCCAATGACTGGGTACTGAGAGAATTGTCAGAATTTCATCGCCATTTGGTACTTCCATTTGGAGGGAGGCAGTTAATTTGCACTGGAGATTCATTTCAACTGGAAGCGATTCAACATGATGAGGCTTCACCAGGAGAAAATCAGGAAATATTTCCGTCAATGGCGTGGTACATCATGTATGGTTCCTTCGGTGCGGGTATAACAGGTTTTCTGAGCTGCAACCATCGGCAGAAAAACGATCCTGCGTTTTACAACTTATTGGAACGCGTTCTTGTTGGAACAGTAACAGACGATGATATTCGTCGTGTGAATGGAACTATTCGTAGCACTCTGCAAGGGAATGGTAACTTTCAGTACACGAAACTCTGTCTGTATCTCAGTGAGTTTAGAAGGTTTAATTCTTTTTCTTTATCTAGACTCCCGGGCATTGAGTATTTCTGTAATGCTGTAGATGGCTTAAGGTTGTCGGAGACACACATAGCAAGAAAGCTGGAAAGAATTGCTGAAGGGATAATTCCAGTGAAAATTGGATGCCTTTTCTTGTAACAAGGAAGATTGGAGAGTACCTATCTGGGACCCAGCTCATTGCTCGAGATGTTATCTTTAGAAATACATCCCCCGAAACAATAATCGTAAGTACTGTTGACAGTAAAAAAATACTCTATCTCCACCCAATGTCACATTCTGTGAGGAACAGAAGGGCTGAAGTTGTGGCCACACGCAAGAAGTTCCCCTAATATCTGGATACGCCGCAACGATTCACAAGTCACAGGGCTTGACTTTGTCCAATGTTCGTGTTGTTTTTTCGAGAGTTGGTGATTGGAAACCAGCAGGTATGGTATACGTTGCTTTATCGATGTGTACTTCCCTTTCAGGCCTTCATGTGAGCGGTCTTACTCGTGATCACATACGCGTCAGCCCGCATGCACGGCAGTTTATGCGGCGGATTATGAAGTGGCAGTAAATCTCTCCAAATCTTGTTCTGGGTAAACGACAGCCTTGTGAGGTACTTGGTAAGAATGAGAGAACCACCATGAAGAAACTTTTCGCTATCTGGGTCGCAAACGTCTCGGAGAGGGTTATAATATTTGAAACGGCCGCAAACGATTACAGAGATAGTTTGCTGCGCTCCCAGCGTTTCCAGCGTTCCAAAAGTCGCGTGGAAGACTCGACTCGCAGAGCTCCAATCAATCCCACAGTGGTGACCCACTGCCGTTCGCATCATCATTGTAAACGTCTTTAGCCGGTATATTAGCGTTATTATTGATTAGGGCGACAATGGATTGGATTTCTTTAACTGTATGACCACCTGACAATCAAGCGCTTTCCTATTGTTACCAACTGGCAGCCTAGTTTGCCTATTTACCCTACTCGAATTGCTTACACATCATAGCATTATCACCAATCTCAACCTTCTCGCTGTCCAGAAGAAGACGAACTGTTCGATAGCACTTCATGCATGTTCACATTCTCAAACGGTATTTGGTGATATTCGAACATAGGTGCGTCTCCCTCCCAGAACTCACTACTCGAAATCTGCGCGATGTTGTTACGACTGTCAACTGTCCTTGTAATTTCCCTTGGATTGTACTTTTTGGGTGTAACCCGCTTTCTCTCCCAAGCCTCAGAGTCCAGATCAATCTTCCCATCGGTTTCCATTTCTAATTCCTCGACATCTCGCATATATGATTCCAAGACAGTACTGTTCACCGCTGCGTGCAGTTGTACTGGAAGGACCTTCTGGAAGCTATCCTCAGGTATTTTGAGTATTCCAGGAGTATTTTGAACTTCATTCTGCAGGCCTTCTGGATAGTACACGCACCATGATATCATCTTTGCGTCGGGGAGACGTACCTCAACCGGTAGATTGACGGTGAAACATTTTTTTCCGGCGACAATAAGGATATCTCCTACATAAATTCGGAAACTTCGCTCCCTTCCGTCGCATACGCTGAAAACTTGATCGTTCGCTTCATCTAAATTACCTCAATCTCATCTTATCCAGCCACTGTAATGTACGCATAATGAGATTCTCCCTCGGGAATAATCGAAGTCTTGTCTACATACCCACCGAGATATATGAATATACTGAACTTCGGTTCGTCCTTATCTCGCAAGTAGCAGTTTGTAAATCCACCATCACCATTCACAAACATCTGCGGCACAGTAGTTTGAAGAGGCATGTTAAGTCCACCTGTCAACATTTCAGATATCATTCCCATGATATGAGGAAGTGCAATTCCGTCCGGGGTTCTCACAGTGAGAGTGTGGATCAACGCATCTGCATGGTGACTGACATGAGACACTAGCTTCTCAATACGTGCTCTTCCTGTCACACTGGCTTTCTTGATGTCGTTTGTAGAAAGATAGCCGGAAACAGGATTCTTCTCGTCCCTAAACAACGCAAACTCAGTGCATAGCAACTCAACCATTCCTTCTTCTTGTAGCTCAGAAAAAAACTCCGTCTTGATTTTGGACGCATACACGTTGTACAGCATGACGTTGCTTTTCACCACACCTAGGGATCTAAACACATAGTTAAACACTGATTTCCTCATTGCGATCTGTAACCGTGGCCAACATTACACCCTATCACTGGTACCTCCACACAGCGTTGATGGTGTCCTGGTGTTGATTTCTTGACCGCGCTAAGTCCCAGGTACCAACAGGCCGTCTTGATCGAGATATACTGTCGAGGTCTTCCAGAAATAAAGTCATGAATGCCAAAAGCCTGATGAAGATGTCAGCGTCCAGAGAATTCACTTGCGATCCCAACCTCTGTGCCTGATCTACACGCGCTCCAGAATCAAAGCAAAGTACAACAAACGCGTGGTGAGGACGTTAGCGTCCCGAATTTCGATGTGCAAGCCCAGGCTCGGTGCCTACGTCAATACAGTCTGGGAGATTAATCAGTAAAGGAGTGAGACACATCTGAGACACGTCAATTGATAATGTGAGGGTCTGATAAAATCTGGTACAGTACGTATCATATCAACGAAACCACCAATACTCAAGTTACATGTATTCAGTGCAACGTCCCAATCAGTATTTGGCCAATGAACGTCAATTCATCTCGAAATGGGCATCAATGCAGTTTTTGATTCGATAGACGACGAAAACTATAGTTTCTATTCACTGACGCACATGTACGAATTTAAAATTCAAACATATCATCAAGTTTTAGTCGTTACGATTTGGTACAGATATTTTCAGGACATTAGCGTCTCGTTTCTTTCTCGCCACTGAACATAGAATCCCGTACGCCCTCCTATATTGCATTTTCCCGTCGGGTTCAATGTTACTCGCATACAAATTACACGTCTTCTCTGATATGAGGCGAATGGTATGTACCCTACATTCAAGTTTGACGTGGGCCACAATTTTCAAATTACCTGCCTAAATTACTTGCCGAAGTTCCATGAAGGAGTGCCCCCGTGCCGCTGAATGTTCGTAAGGATGAAACTTTCCCGCACACATAGTTCCCCCCGCATACAGTTTCTAGCGAATGAGAATGTCGATTAATTAAATTATTTTCCATTTGAAATGTGCGCACTTGAAACGCTTTCTACCCTTGTAATCTTCCAATCGTGTTTTGTCTCTGGCAATGCACAGGAATACAGAATCCTGAGCTCTGCTCCGCTCACCAACGCCATTGTCACTTCGTCTACCTTCACTCCACATATCATTTCTTCTCCCTCCCCATACTCTCATACATCTTCCGCAACTTAGTCCCTTACTGAGTGCAGTAACTCGTTGCTGTCCTCCTCCTTTTCCATCTGCACAGGCATGACAGGGTTACGGGATTTACCATCACCACCTTTCCACCCGAGCAATTCATCTCGGCTACAATCGAGACTTGAGACATTAGCGTCTCAGTCATATCATCCCCATTCAAGATGCAAGATCTTAGGAAAGAACCCATACCCTTCGGTGTTAACAACTTTACAGTGAATAGATCACACATGACAAGGCTTCTCTCGCATGAAGGACTACTGGATGATGAGTTGATTGACGGGTTCTCTTGGCGACTAAATCATCGTAACAACAATCGAGTGAGGTCATCGAAGGAAAGCGTTAAGATACATGTGTTCTCAATTCAACTAATAATTTTGTTAATGGAACATTACAACTATCATCGTGTGTCAAGATGGTTACAGAAGAGTTTCTGGAATATCGAAGTCGTTGACCTTCTGTTGTTACCTCTCAAGATGAATATTTCTCACTAGGTTTTAATCGTTGTAAGTTTGAAGGATAGAAAATTCATCATCTACGACTCCGTTCGACATCATATCGGTATCTTCGACCAATACTTTAGCGTCATCAAGAAGTATCTCCGTGATGAAGCTAAGGCTTTCGATATCGAGCTTTGTGGCAAAGATGGGCGGCATACCAGCGCCTCTGTTTACAAGACTCGCGTTAGTGGTTTAAGGAAGTGGCCCTGTACGATAGAGAACAGTTTCCCTAGGCAAACTGATTTAGGGTCATGTGGAGTGTTCGTGTGCTGGTTATGGAACATTTGAAACGAGGTGTAATCCCCAAGTTCTCTCAGGATCATATCGTTTTACTTCGTCGTCGACGTCTACTGTTACTGATGGGTTCTGATTTGCACGCTATTTCAATTGCCGTTGACGATAAGGACGATGACGGTGACAGTGAAAACTGGGATGATATCGAAGATGATAATGATGAGAGTGATGATGATTCAGAGAGTGGTGATGATGATGATTCTAAGAGTGGATACGATGATGATGCTAAGAGTGGTGGTGATGATGATGCTAAGAGTGGTGGTGATGATGATGCTAAGAGTGGTGATGATGATGATGCAGGTGATAATGAGAATCTGGGTGACCACGGTGAATCAGATGATGGTAATAATTGTGATAATGTAAGGAGGGTTGGTGCTGATGCGAATCGGAGAGATGGAGCAGATGTGAGTGATGGTGTGGAGGGGGGAAAGCTGTTCCTTCTCAAGATGGGGAACGTGTCAGTGGTTCTGTTCCAGTTACAGATGGTGGAAATGCCGGTACTGTTGGTACTGAGAAGTCAGTGTCTCCTTCGGAGCCTCAACCTTCCTCCAGTTTCAATTTTGTCGAGGGGGGGAAAGCCGTTCCTTCTCAAGGTGGTGAACTTGTCAGTGGTGGCGCTGTTCCCGTTACTAATGTTGGAAATGCTGGTACTGCTGGTATTGTTGGTCACATTGGGATTGCAAATAGTCCTCCTGCCAGGTACAGTGGGGATATTCCTGCTTCTGTTCCTGTTACTGGTGTCGGTAGTTCCAGTCAATTTAGGAACAGGAAGTCAATGTCCCAGATTAATATTCAGGGTGCAGGTTCTGGGAAGAAGCGTAATCGTTCTCGTGATGGATCACCGGCATCAGGTGATGATTCAGCTATTACTGGGAATGAGCCTAGGCGTTCCCGTCGATAGAGGAGGAAACCCACAAGGTCCATCTGAATGTCAGTGAGTGATGTAGTGAGTGATTTTGCATACTTCGTGTAATAGTACTTGGACGCTTTGCTCTTTGATCGGGTGATTTCATTAAAGCAATATGTCCCTCATAGAAACTTTCATCTACTAGTAGTTTCTACCTTATTTACTTAATAGGCGATAATACCAAACACAAACCTATGATTGGGTCTGTTCGAACAAATGCTCACTGTGCCAGAAAAATGCAGTTGCAGCTTCCAGATCCGATACCGTTTTCGGTACTTCTTTCTTCTGGAAAATGCATCTTTCTGTACCTACTCGCATTCCTATGTCTGTAAAAATGCATTACAGGGTAACCAAGCTTCACCAAGTCCTCCTGTTCATCACTTAGGTCCCTATAAACTTCGTCGCTGCATTTTAAATCACATATCAGGCTGCAGTTTGAAATGTCCATCGGAGCTACATCTGACTGAAGGTTTTTTTATTGATGAGAAGAATTTCTTCTCCACCATTATGGCAGTTCCAACTACAGATTGGAATTCACCACGGAAAGTCACTCGACTAATACATGACTTCAATAGACAGATACGTCTGCGTGATATGTCTCCTGCCTTCACATGAACTTCTTCACTAGCTTCATCTTCCACAACCCTAAAATGCAGTGCAATCAGATCTTCGCTGATCTTATCTCCCAACAAATACGTCAGGAAAGGTTTCACTTCTCCCTTCACAATGTCCTTTCCTTCAGACGAATACAGGACATTAGTGTCCCGTATTTCTCCACAAGCGTTATGATCTTTTCTCCGTAAATACGTGAATTTGAAAGGTCAGAACCCTCACAACGCATATTTCTGCAGTAATTCTCAAACAACGATCTCAGACGGGTTATTTTCAAATAATGCGAAAATCAGCGCCACATGTGCCAGTTTCGAATTCTTGCTCGGCTTCCCAATCTTCACAGCACAGTTCCTTGTACCGTTTATATTTTACGTTTCATGCCTATTTCTATTCATATTCAGCGTTGACATTGACACGATCTTCCTTTTCAATGTCTGAGGAACCAAACTCATGTACTTTATTCCCTTCATTCTCCGTCCGTTTTTCTTGCAGTTCTCCTTAAACTTGGTAAACATTTCCGTCACAATTTCCGCCGTCAATATGCGACTTATGCAGTCCACATCACACGGCTTCACCAATCTCGAGTGTGCGCTGATACCGCATTCATCTCGTAATTGTGAGTACCCCTGCACAACAAAATCATTAGGTACGTGATGTGGAGCTTCATTGCCACCGCCGGGGTTTTTTTTTAACATGTCTTCAGTGACCCCAGCTTCTTGTCTTTGATGACTACTATCTCCATTTCTGCCGTTTCCATGATTGTTACATAGAGGTACTCGAAATTGTTGTTGCAGACGTGCGTCTCGAGATAACATTGGAGGGTTGTGAAGCAGATCTTCTCTTCCGGTCAACATCTCTTCCAAATTATTTTCAACTGTCCATTGCACCTCACTTGAATTGGCAGGTTCCGTCATCGGCTCCTTATTTCTGTGGTTGGGTTCTGCACTATCAGCAGTGTTCTGAACTTCATGTTCGGTTGGTTTTCTACCAATTTTAGGTTAAGAGAGTTCCTTCACATGGTGATGTCGTCTTCACGTACAATCCAATCTCCATTTCACCAATTTTCGGAACTCTTCGAACAGTAGACTTCACCACATTCGCCATATTCACGTAACTTCCGCAATATGATCTGTTTTTCGGCTACAATAGCGTCGCATTCTTCCTCATTCAAACCAGGAGAAGGAAAAACGCAAACATGGTTTGCGCATTTTTCCAAATCATCGGGCGTCATTTCCAAATTCACAGTTCTAAACTTCTGGGAAGCTAAGTATCAAGCAACATATGAGTGTTAACTGTGGTAGATATCACCCCGTACCGTTAAAACTAGGCAGAACACGAACTTCTCGATTCTTTCCACCAGGCTTTACAGCACTCTCCACAGATCCGCCCTCTTCAACCGCAAGCAAGGCGCTAGATTATCTCCTATTAACAACGAAAATAAGTGGTTGTAAAACATTGGCGTCTCTTCGCTTGACAGAGAAAGTTGTTGCAAGACGTGAGCGTCCCGTCTACATACAAAGTAAGTCCTACAAAGTAAGTTCCTTCCCTAAAGTATTCTAGTAAGGTTCCCTATAAGTGTTTTATTCAAGGGTACGAATAAGCGCGAAATTTGGCCCATTGATTTTGGAGCGGCCGAGTAACAGCCATATTAATACCCAAACATTCCCAAGGGTGTGAATATGGCTGTTATTTGGCCTGTCTAATAGCCAAGGGTCTGAATAAGGGTCATTTTTGGACCTTTTAACCTGCTTCCACTTGTCGTAATAATATTTTTTCATTGGTTTCCGGTTTTCATACCATTTATTTTAGTTATATTATTACCTTCACTTCGTTTATTTTCAATTATATTTTGATGTTAGTAATTTCATTGGCTTTCGCAAAAAACACACAATTTTTTCATATTTATTATTTTTGGAGTTAGACACTCCAACTTCCGGTAGCCAGGGAATGTTCCAACTATTTCACGACTGCGTAAATGCTCCATCTGTTTCACGACTCTGTGAAATAGAGCGAAAACCCCGATTCATTCTGAACTATAACGGTCACTTTGTATACAAATGATATAATGCATTCGTCTTTTCTTCTACTTTCATTTCCTAATCCTACTTCCCTAGTGCGACTACCTCCGTTGATCATTACGGTTCAGATTCAGATAATCTGAATCAGAGACACCCACATCCTACAATAATTTCGTTACCCATGCGTACGGGCCCGATACTTCGTTTCTAACCAACACCACTGACATTGCCCATTTATCGCTTTCACCTTGGTAGTGTGGCCTGGGGAATAACAGCATGTCTCCCCGATACTTGTGTTAACACTTGTGTTAGCATTCCTCCATCTCGGTGTGACATTTGGTGTGCTAAGCGTAACACCCACTGGCAGCGTTACTCTCTCTTCCAACATTCCACCTACCTCTCACTTTTTAAAGCTTATTTCTCTTTTTCCTTCATTACCTACTTTTTCTTTACTTTTACTACTTCTTTCACTCTCAGCACTAGGGGTACCCCCCCTTTCCTGGGGTCCCTTTTTCCTTCTTATTCGGCCTCCCTAATTTACCACGTTCAACCTATTTTTCAATCATTGAAACACCCCAATTTTCCCCCGATACAGTACATACATACGTGTATATCGCACAATGGCGCTAATGTACGATAATTTGTACAGTAGCACGAACAACAATAAAGTGTACCAGGATAGGTTTAGAGGAGGTTTGCGCAAGAATAGCTATGATGATTTATTAGTCATTTTTATATATATAATCATCTTTACTTCATGTATTATAGTAAGTGTAGAAGCCTAGCTGACAGTGTAAGCCAAGATAGTTGAAGTTTGTCGCTGCCCAGCTTGGGAGTACGCGCTAGGATCGAAGTTGCAAATGTAGACCATATGGTCGACGAGATTCGTTGGCGCAGGTGGTCAAGGGCCGCCGCTGGTGTACAGAAAAGTCGTCGCGATATCAATTTCGCATGGGTCTCAATCACCCCAGAGGTTGACTTACAGGGCGCGGCGAAAGAGTCGAAAGCTAGCGGAACAAAGTGAAAACCGAGCTTTGGAAAAGTAGCGTCCGGGGTCAGGGTAAACGCAGCTCTCACTGAGCGGTCGAAGGTCTTCACCTTGTCAACGTAGGCCGATTCGGCTGCCCCGCTAGTCATTTTTTGGGGCATGCAGTACATAGACTGACAGACCATTTACACAGTTTAGCCACCCTATTCAAACCTAATTCTGTTAGGTTTGTTTCAGTGGGGTATTCAAGACTTTGCATGTTGCACCTGCATATGTATGTGGTAAAGTAATCGAATACCATTTACACATGTCCACATGTGGTGAACATTTATTTAAATGTGCCAGGTGTAACAGAGTGATCCAGGTCGACCAAATGCATTGGCGCGCAGAAAAATGACTCCCACATCCACCAAACACGCCATCACACAACAACCCCACCGGAACACCCTTGCGCAAAGAAACAGCCTCATCGACACACAAAACACGTCCCAAACGCGCTGCTTCCAAAATTTCGCAAAAGCAAGAGTAGCAGTCGAGGCAGCACGTCTGGAGCGAAACGCGAGTGTCCAAAAGCGAAAAGCCAGTGTGCGATGAGGCGGGATAGGTAGGCATGGGAGTTGTGGGTACAGTGTGGTGGAATCTGTGACGGGAGGGCAGGGGGCGTGGGGCCGGGTGCAGGGCGGGTGGCTTTGGGAAGGGCGGGGGTTGAGGTGGCGGGTGATTTACGGCGGTACCTGGGGATATGAGCAGTGGGAGGCCATGTGGTGCAGGTTTGGGGCTATTGGGGGATTGCGGTGCACGGGTTTGGTCTATGTAGTGGAGTAGGTGTACAGTGGTGTTATTTTGTGGGATTTGAAGAGGGGGGGATGGATGGAAGCGGTGCTTTTGACGCGCAGGGAGCTGCGTGGTCTGATACCGTCTGTTTCGTTGAACTTTTTTTTGGAGCTAGGTGCGAAGAAATGTGACGTCTCGCACATCATCTTTCGCACGCGGATATATACCAACGCGTGAGTTGCGTCATAGGGTCGTCGGCGGCGATGGCCATCATTTCGCGCGCGCTGCGCGTGAGCAATGTGGATCGTCAGATTAGATCTTAATTTTGATAGTCGGCGAGTCGGTGTACACTCGAAATGACAAAAGAGTACAATATTGTTGATCGGGTGGTTTTTTGAAGAGTGAAGGTTGGACTAGTGTGCTTACAGTAGTTTGATGTGGTTTGGAATGATGATTTTAGATTCGTGTAGAGCAATTATTGCGAAATTAATATCGACAAGGACGAGAGCAAGCCCTTTGGGGCGTGTCTGAGATGTTTCAAGACTCTTGGTCGAGGGAAACCAGCACGAGAAATTTTACAGTACTGTACTACATGCAGTACAGTACGTACAGTGAGTGATGGTGCGGAATCATGTTGTGCATGCAAAAATTGTACTGTACTGTACAGTACAGTGCAAAGACACAATAATACTGTACGCAGTCAAATCGGGGATGTGGCAGGGCACCAACAAACAAAAAAAGGCCAAGGGGATAGCCCTCGATCGCATCGTTGCTGATCCGCCCGTTGACCTCCACCCCAGCGTTGCCGCCCGCGGCCCCCACAAATCCATCCTGCACCATAGCTTACAGTATCTTACAGTCGTCGCCACGGCACGGCGCCAAAAATGCATCAGTACAGTACTGTATCAAACCCGTTGCGATCATCACGACCATGGCACTTACAGTACCGCCCAAATCGATCCCCCCGTCGTCCCCAGAATCGCCACTTTTTTCCAAAACATAAATCACCCATCCACTGTACTGACTAGACCGTACTGTACAGTACAGTACAACCAACGACCAATGTCATTCCATCCCGCCCAATCATCCATCTCCGCCTGCGCCCTCCAAAACCGCGTCAAACCCCCAATCCACCGCCTTGAAAACCTCCATGATCCTGCACCACCACCACCAGCCCCCCCCGCCACACCCTCCGCCACACACACACCATCCCCAAATCCAAATCCCCACCCCTCGCCATGTCCCCGCCGTTCAATTCCCCACCCCCCCACCACCACCACCACCCTCCCACTCCCGCAAATCAAGCCCCGATTATCCCTTGTATCACCACCACCTCTCACAACCTCGTCCCCAATTGTCCACCACCTCCAGTCCCTCATCCTCCCCCATCTCATCACACATATGCCAACTTTGTATCACCTCTCCACCATTCCAGAGCTTGCCGACGTATTGCACCATTGTATGCAATACACCTTACGAATCACACCGACCACCCCTTTAACCTTTCATGTTCCATTTTTAACGACCGTACGTGCCGTGTATGTAGAGGAGGTATCGTACCCGCCCCTGGATCTGTTACGAGCGCCGCAGTTGAGGAGGGTGAGTGTATTGGCGAATAGCTATACGTTGGGTGTGTTGGGGGGGGTATAGGGATTGTGAGATTGGTGATTCGCGCGGATGTCAAAGGGGAGATTCAACGGTGGTTGAAGAGGGCGTGGGGGTTGAGAAGGTTGGAATTGGTGTGTGAGATGGATGCGCCGAAGGATAAGTGTGTGGTGAGGGGGTTGGGGGAGGGTGGGAGGGGTGGGGGGGCGTGAAGGAGTTGGGTGTGTGGTGTGAGCATTTGACTCATGTTGAGGGGTTGGTGGGGAGGTTTGGCGGGTGTGAGTTGGTGGAGATGGAGGCGTTGAGGTTGCCCAGTATGGATGGTGTGGGGATCGTATGGTGAAGTTGAGGAGTGGTGGGTGTGGGGGGAGGTTTGGGATGGGGTGCGGTGTACGGCTTGGGAGAATGCGGTCAAGTGCGGGTGGAGGGTGAAGGAATTGGTGGCGCGGGAGGGGATTGGGGGTGTGGAGGTGGGTATGTTGAAGGGGATGGTGGGGTTGAGGAGGCTGAGTGTGAGGGTGAGGGGGGAGCATGTGCAGGGGTTGGGGGCGGTGGTGGGACAGTTGACTGGGTTGGTGGTGAGGGTGGAGGATGGTGGCGAGAGTAATGGAGTGGGGCTGCGGTTGGTGAGGAAGGGGGTGGGGTTGAAAGAGGTGGGGTTTTATGGGCTGCGGTTTGGGGATGAGATGCGGGAGGTGGTGGGATGCTTGGGGCGGAGGTTGCTGTCGTTTCAATGGGGCGTGATGGGTGGGGATGAGGGACAGTTTGAAGGGGTGGTGTTCAAGATGATTCACGTGTGTGACAAGTTGGAGGAATTGGAGGCGTGGTTTGCCGCGGACGTGGATGTGATGAGAGTGGAAAGGGCGGTGAGGTGGCTGAGGAGGGGCAGGCCGAGGTTGGTGTTGCGGGGGGTCGGGGATGGCATGAGTTTGCAAGAGAGCGCCGTTTGACCACATGGCGCATTCGACGGAGGATGGATACAAGTAGTAATGTGTCGCGGTATTTTTGTAGCTTGGTTAGAGCCAATGAACATGATCGCTACAGCGGGAGCGTGAGAAACTTGGCGTGCAGAAACTCAAGTTGGACAACTTGATGCGGTATGGCATCATACCGCAAATGGCGGATCACGAATTACGTGATCATGCTGGATCACACTGTAAGACTGTAAGTTTGTACTCGACCATAATTGAAGGTTCCATCAAACAGCACTGTACAGCACCAAAGTCCACATGTCAATAGGAATATTGGAATCATTCGTTGCCGTGTTGTACAGTACAGTACAGTGCCCGACTCAAGGAGACTAGAAGATGGATACGGGAGGTCGGGGACAAAGGTTGAAAATGGAATCCAGAGGGAAGATAAACCAGTCGCAGGAGGCGGTGGATGGGGTGGGGAAGGTAGGTCCCGCTCCAGAGATACGGGCCTAGGAATTGACGAGCGTTTAGGCCGGCAAAAAGGAGGAAAGGGAGGGTGTCGTCATGTGCTGACTAGAAGATGGGCCTGAGGGAGGCGGGATGGTGACCTTTGCTGGTGAGGGCCTCTCATCATACAATTCGGTAGTCAAGGGCCGAATCTTGGCAATTCGGTCTCCAAATCGGATAAACTTATCGAATAGGATCGCTATGTTAAGAGACAACTTCATCCGCGTTTTTTGCTCTTTTTCTTCAAGTTGGCATCATTACAAATTATTCAATAGAACGATGCAATGTTTCCAGTGGTCAACCGTTTGTCCACGCCAATCATCGCGGCCCTCTCGACGGGTCATGCAGCGCAATGGCTTGGCGGATTTTCACACTGGCGCCTACCTACTCGACTTGATCGTACTTTATGTACTGTACTGTACTGCACATTGGCAGCTCTACTGTTTACGTAAACCTAGATTGACTGCCTACTTACAGTGCCTGCATTGCGACAGGCCATACGACATTATTAGAATTATTAGAATATTCTAGCGAAAAGTCCGAAAATACAACACGTGTTGTTATTCACTGCACTGTAATGTACTGTACAGTACTGTGGGCGTTCAATTAATAAAAAAATAATATTACTCTCTTGGTGTTTAGGTCGCGTTGCTTTATCAAATTTGTAATTACATTAAAGCTCAATGAAGTAGAGTTTCTATTACATTGACTGTGACTGTACAGTATCATCCCCATTCCAAGAGAGCTAAAAGTCAATGGCAGCAAACGCAGCAGAAAGGCGGAAGAAGAGGGACTTAGCTACGAAAGTGGTAGCGATTCCAGGCGAGGCAATGCCGGGACGATCAAGGCTAGGATGGGATTTTGTACCACTAGCCTTCGACTCGTTAGGATCACCCTCTTTAGAAACATCCAAGGTTATAGAGACATACGCGGCAACAGTAGCGGCTCGTAGCGGATGCTCCACGGGAGGAGGGAAGACTCGCCTGTATCAGAAGCTTAGCTACTCAATCTGGTCAACATGTGCAGCATCCGTAATTTGTCGCGCACCGCAACACGCAGAGCTTAGTCACCCAATTACAACTTAATTTTAAGTACTTTGCAACGTTGCACATTTGAACTGTACACCAGTGCTAAACGACTTCATTATTCTATTACATTCATTAAGCTTAATCACTTCGAGAGAAATCAGCTGGGCACGCGGGCGAGGATAGTACGAGCTCGGATTTGGCGACCAATTTGAACCTTTTGCATGTGGACTCTGCTCCGTCAGCTCCCAACAGAGACAGGCCCCGGGTCAACCCTTCGTCTCTACCGAACCCCTCACGCCCGTCACCATCAGTTGATGAGCAGCCCCTACCTTCCCTGGAAGCCGCCCCTATCACAAATACCCCCGAAGGCGTCCATAGGCAGACTTCAACTGGGCGCGCGGGTGAGGTTATTACAAGGACGGAGATGGCCACCGGCCTGGCCCTTACGGGGCCGTACCGAACTATGCACATCTGGGAGGGAACGGTGACCTTTTATTACTAAAATGCATTACAAAGGGACCGTACGGCCCCGACATCTGGGTGCCTTTGACATGGATGGATTGTTCTGACTTCAATTCCGAAGACGGCGACGGCGTCGATGACGCAGTTGACCAAGCAGAGGAGCTGGACCTTGCCGAGGAGGTGGTTCAGTAAGTAGCGATGGTGAGTGGCACTCTGCCGCACATTTTACCTCATGTTTACGACTAGTCATTATCTGGATAACTCCAGAACTTAGCCGTACGTATCTTTCAAATGTAAACCACCCAAAAATTTCCCCTTGGAGCTCAATGAATTAGAGTTTCTATAATATTCATTAAAATTAATCACCTCGAGAAACACTGGCCTCACTTCGGGAAATGATCCTGCTGTGACGAGTCGGTACGGATTGGGATCTTAGTATACTGACAGTAGCCGGCTCTTGTGCGAGCGGTAGAGGGATTAAGAGGACGATGGAAGTATAACGACAGTTGAGAGAGGCGAGGAAAGGGGTTGATCCACAATGGATGGACGTGGGCAGGCAAGGTCAACGGGTAGCAAACACATACCCCCGAGAGCTGTGTACTGCCCTCGGATGCTCTCCTTTTGTCATGGCACGGGAGGAGTCGAGTCACGGCATGTGAGGAGTCGATGACTACCGTGGCACCCAAGAAATTAATAAACTGTGAATATTTTTGCCGTGCATTTGTGGTTACTCTTTTCTGACTGTAGTTCCTTCCCCATTACGCTGTAGGTATACCCTTTTTGAGTCGATTGCGGTTGTCTGGAAAACCATGGGATTGGTCGGAAATATCTTCCAACAGTAAAACACCCAAACGTTCCCCCTTTTCTGACTTCATTATCTCTGCCCTTGACGCAGATTCGTACCACTCGTCTACATGCGCCAAAAATGCATGGTTACTAGCGACTGGGTGACGGCGAAACATTTCCCGCCATGCCACCCCCCCCCCCCCGTTGGCCATATTTTCCGCGGTTTAAGAAAAGGCGGGTTAACCTAATACGAACCCTTTCGAATTGAAATTGTGTTCCCGACGTCGGACGATCTGCACCGGCGGGATCAGAAACACCCACCCACCATCACACTTAACATCACATTTAACGATGGTTGTCCTTCTCCTTTGAGTTATCGCCCTTTCCAAAGTACCTTCTCGATCCCCTTCACATGTAACCAATTGCCCCTTCTCTCCACCTATTCATAAACTCCATTTTCTTTTCCACTCTCAACCTAGCTCGCGCCATTTTCCCTCTCTTCTCTCGACCACGCTAATCTCTACCGCACCCTTCTCCCCGATACCCACCTCTCTTTCCCACACATTCCTGTCTTCCACTACAAAACCATCTCCAACTTCCTTCCCTTATGGCGTGCGTGATGCACCGTCTGCAACCTACAGAGTGCCGGGGCCAGGTACGGGCAGTGTCGAATTGGTTAGAGAGGGGATCGCGATCAAGGTCGAAGGGAATGTGTGGTGTGTCGACGGGATGCGAAAGTGCCTGCGAGAAGCGGAGAACCTCAATGACTCGTATGATCTCCTAGTTGGCGGATGCTGGATGAGGGCATCGAGGCAAAGTCTCAAACTTGGGTTGCCTCTGTACAACGTGGAGGTCGTGGGAAATTGGCTTGAGCAGCGAAGGGATTAGAAATTCATGGTTGGAGGCCTTCGCCGCCTTGGACTGCTGCAGGAGAAAATGCTGGGTTCTGAAGCGGTTGAGGAAAAACGATGGGAGATCAAGAGGCTTATGATAAGCTCAGGGAATTTGGGTGGATTATTGCTTGGCCGTTACTATGCGTCGCATAAGCGATTCTGTGGGAGTATTAAATTTTGGTTGATGGAATTCAATACCCTTCAAGCACAAATTATCCTCGTAGAATATGAGGAAAGCCCGATCAAGAGCGATGTCAAACAGCGTAGTGATTCAAATTCGAGCTGAAACCTCGTTGAACTCAAGCATGTGATCCACAGGCAGGCTAAGTTCGTCGACTGGCTTGACGAATACTGTAGACGCCATCTGGATCTTCACATTCCTCTAGGACTACCTGGTGCGCGAAAGAGCGGCGATGGGACAATTCATTTTAAGTTGAAGCACGTGTTGGTCTTTTGCTTTGCTTCTCATGGCGAGTGCTTGTAATAAGTGATAGCTAACTCGCTGATGATCAAGCACGGTGAAGATGTGGCACGACAATTCCTCTAGATGGGCAGCATACCTGCAATGAGTCTTGCTGATGAACAGCGATGGCTTGAGAAACACATGGGTCGTTATTATTTGCGCAAGGCTGACCATCAAATCCTTACTGGGCTGTCATCTTGGCTTGAAGAACTTGCTGATGCAATTTACTTTCTTCGCCTTCTAGGTCGCGACGATCTTGAGGAGTCTTTCGACCATGTCGTTGTTCGTGACGCCCAGAGGAGGCCGGTTATTGACAGTGCTGAGCAACACGCGTTTTTGATGGAAGCGGGAGCCGTGCGTGCTTGCGTTGGTGATGTATTTTTCTTGGAGAGTTTGTTAGAGGTACAGATGTTGCACACTTAGAAGAAAGGCAAGAGAAGAAAGAATAGAAGGATTATGGTTGCAATTCGCCGTGCAAGGAAGAGGGACACTTTAGGGGAACGAAGGGTAAACAAGAAAGCACGGAAGATTGAAGAAAACGCCGACGGAGAATAAACACACGACTGCATTCATTTTGATGTTGCACTACTGCCGTCTACTCTGATACGCCTCGAGAATCGTTTTGTTTCCGGAAGAAGAAAACCTTACTTCATCACTTCGTTAAGCTTGTGGTACATCATCATGTTGCGCTTTGTTAAAGCGTCTGCGAGGTTCTGTTGACCTCTCACCCACTGCATGGTTGTTATCTCTCCTGCTTCGAATGAATCACGGAGACGAGAGACCATCGACGCAAACGATAATCGGTTCCCTCATGCAGCATCGTGATTGTTGAATATAGACTATGCGAGTCTTCAGTGAGGACAAAAGGAAGAGACACTAGACTCTTGTGCAATGCATGAAGCTGATCCGCGAATAAGGAAGCCCGGTCGGCTGAACTGGCAACGGCTAGTATCTCAGTTCCTATGGATGAAAAACTGATCCTAGCTTGTTATGAGCTGCTCCATTCACGATCGTGGAAGACATTCACACCCTCGCTGGCAGAAAAAGGCTTGACAGGTAGCCAGTTTGGCCATATGAGGACGTGCCTTAACTGGAATCAGAGAATTCCAAGTACGCGGGGTTGGCTGGTAACGGTAGGGAGATAAAACAGAGCGATGGGCTCAAGGTGCGGAGTTCGGATAGCACCTGGTTGGCGGTGATGAGTTGTGACACACAAAGACGGCCGACTTGGCGTTGCAGGTGGCTGGCAGTGAAAGAAGACTTTGGAAGAACTCCATGGCCGAGGAAGTTTAGAGACCCCGCAAGTGCTTGATGGTATGTTAGCTCGCTTGATGTGCTTGGCTCGGAAGCTTGCTTGCGCCTGGCGAAGGGCAAGGTTAAGAGCTCAATCTTGTCTAGGTATTCCTGCATGTCAGCGAAGACGAATCCGTTGGGCTCTTCATGAATATGAAGGCCATTGAAGACGATGTCCTTGGCAAAGACGAAATTGCTCACGGAAAACTTCGATCTTATGGCATCATAGAAGGCGTGAATGACCGTGGGCATTCCCGCGAGAAGAAAATCTTCAACCACCTTTACGACAACAAGCTGAATCGATTCATCCGTATTGTAAAGGACGAATAGCTGTTGGAGTCCGGGAATGGGAATTAAGCCGTACTCAATTATCCATGCTTCTACGGTGAGTTTCCATAGACGCGCAGACCCCACAATCCCGTATGCGGGCTCCAAGAGTTTCCAAACCATTTTTGAGGAAGTGGCCGAACCTTTCAGCCGTCGCATGAATACATCGCGAAGGAAAGCACCGGCTTGTAAGTAGTTATGCTTGATGCCAATCGAGGCGAGTGGAAAGGATAACACGGCCGCGATCGACAGAACCAAGCCAATCACTGGAAACTGTGCCGTGGAAGAATCAGTTCGAACTGTGTCCTTCTCCTTGTCACGGCTGCCATGCGGAACGAGACGACACTTGAGCCGTACTTTACCTTCGTCCGCTGAAAGACGGGGTTGGAATAAGTGATTGGATGAAATAACATTGGCGTTGCGAGGAAGAGATCTGTAGCCAACTTCTGTGTACGCGCCGGCTTTGAAATATTTTTCTTTCTCCGCCGCAATAGCTTTATCAAGAATCCATAGTGGTGCGAACTGCAACTTTAATTCACTGACAGGTTTGTCCGCAAGAACCTTGTACATGTCACGAACGATTTGTTGTTCAGAGGACTGCATGGGGTGAGGCAAAGAGGGTGATAAATGAGGGGATGGCTTCCCACATCTTTCTCCGGGCTTGGCGGACCGTGAGTGGTTGTGATATCATAATGCACTTCGCGATCAGGAGAAGAATGTTGAGTACCGAACAGTGTGCTGCATAATGTAATTGCGTTCTTTGAGACATAACGATTGATTGACCCTGATACGCTTGCCTCTTGGGGATCTGAGTTGGAGTGCATGATGTTGACAACAAAGCGCGGATTCCCTTTCGATCAAGTTCAAGACGTTATCAATGTCTGCCAAATATAAACCCTGCACTACATATTTATCATGGCGGTTTGGCTCCTGGGCTCTTCAGTTGCAGCTTCCTTGATATTATCATGGAAGTCCTCATCAACAACGGAGTCGCTACGGGGAAAGACTGAGTAGATACGCTCCAACTCTTGGAGCAAACTGCTTGAAAGAGCTCGACGAATTTTCTCGTACGTAGCTCATACTGGCTTCTCAGCATGGTCTTTTCATGTAGGGACAATTAAAAGGTGCGGTTTTGTAGAACAAACAAAAATTGTTTCCCATTTCCCGAGCTTTGGCCCGCGTTTGAAGCATTACACCATTTAGCCTCACTGAAGTTCAGCAGGGGGCATAATATTCGGCTGTTACCCCTTCTCAACGAGGCGGAGGGGTCTTCTAACTATTTTTCCTTGGTGCGCAATTTCAAGGTCCTGATAAATTTCTCATTGTGGAAGACCGTCTAACGAGGGAGTGTAACCGGGGATCATCTCAAAGCTGCGCATGGTTTTGTTTCGGTAGAACACATTGCTTAGTAATTTTGTTCCAGAGAGCTCCTCCTCCTTGTGCCACACGATACTCTTAGTACTGGCGAAATAGTCAGCGTCTTCCAACAATTGCTTAACCAATGTGCGAAATATCGAATTCTTGCGTTCAATGATTCAAAGCTTGTCATGACGACGTGATGGGCTGGGATCAAACTGAATGCCAAAGTAGCGGGGGCATCGCCTAGCTTCTTGTTGAAGAACTCAATGTCTCTGGAAATTTTTGCTGGAGATCCGTGAGCGTTAATGCACTTCAGCTCGAGTTCTCTTGTGACGTTTTCCATTTCGCGAGATGGAAGGATAGAAGCAAATGAGTATGCGGTGGAAACGTGGAAAATGTGAAGGACTGGCTCATTCTCAAGTTGCAAAAAGAAGACGAGGTCAATCTGAAGTTGGTAGTTGAAGCTAGAGAGTAGCTTCCCAAAAGATACCGTTTTGATGTTGGAGGCCTCTATTAGTACACTTGTATGCAGCGGTTTGAAAGGCTTGATTCAAGACAGGAGTCATAATCCCACCGCGTTCACATAGGTTGACATTGTCCTCGAACGGAAGGTGCGAGTATCCATAAAGCTTTTATGCTAATCGACGAGCTATGTTTCCATATGGAAGGCGGTGGTTCAATTTTTTACTCTTACGAACTGTCTTGGAGAAATAGACTTGAAAACAAAATAATATCTTGAAGGAAGACGTCTTGGAGGGAAAGACTAACAGATAGGTGCAAACGGCATTAACTTCGGAAGATGACGTGGGTTCTGTGTACGTCTGGAAAAAAAGACGTTGGGAAGAAATTTCACGGACTCCAAGGAGAATGGCGAGAAGGTTTCCTGGACCTAGTTGGTACGATTGGTGCAGCAGACCATTACCAAGCAGTGGAAAACCTTCACCAAGTGTAATGTAAAAAGGGATCTTCTCGGCAACAAAATTCAAATCCGTCAAGGGAAGGTTCCAGGTGCCAACAGTCACTTCGTCATCGCTGCAATTGTGACCGTACCTATGGATAAAGGGGTCGTAATCCAAGTCCCTGAGTTTGAGCTAGATACCCATATCATGGCATAGAGCAGATGTTGAGAGTGCTCCACCAATGCTGCGAGGATATCCAGGGTCAAACGATCGGTGCTGGGTCGTGTTGGCAACTTATATTGTCCGACGGGGCTCCAGACGAAGCAACGTAACTAATTTGCTTCGTTGAATGCAGAAGCCTGTCCAAAAAAGGCCTGAGCGAGAATTTTTGTCTTCTGGCTTAGAAGCTGTAAGACGGGCCCTTTTCTTCTTCGTATAGTTGCTAGGTGCCTTGCAATCGTCATCTCCACTACAGTGCCCAAGTTCCCAACAATCGTAGCAAACCTGATTACGGTTCCCTGGTTGGTAATTACCACGTAATCTTTCGGAGAAAGAGCCTTCTCGTTTGCGTCCATTCCTACCTCTAGACTGAAGATGACTGAAGCTTCCGACACCTTGAGGCTGGATAGGATGATAGGCATGAATGCCACCAGATTGATTAATAAGATGGGTCGAGAGGAACGCCTTAAACTTTTTGCCAAACATAGCTCAAACATCCTTCATTGAAACAGACGGCGATTCAATACTAGAACTAGGAGTCATGTTTCGAAGAAAAAGCACAGCGTCGTCAAAGTTCAATCGGCAAGAATGGCTTGCGGACAGGAAAAGCTCAGCTGCATTCGTTTGTGAAGATGTGGCTGGTTCGGGTTGAATAGCTAGAAGGATTCTTCTGTGACGGTGTTGAACTTGTAAGATAGTACCATTGAAGCTGAAGAACCCTTGATAAATAGATGGAGGAACAACGGGAGCTGTAGCCAGGTTAGCAAAATCCAGATCTGAGAGTACCTTGCGTAACTCTTCTAAGCTTGACGCGGGAATCTTAGTCAGTGATTGGCCCTTCTGCTCTTCTTCTTTCTTCTTGGCTCTTGCCTCAGCGTCTGCAATGAGCTGAGGCTTGTCATTCGTAAGTGTTCCTTCTTCCAACATAGAATTGCTAAGAAGGATTATCGCCAAATCTTCACCAATCTGGGAAGAAGACGAGATGTGGGAGTAGATCAAATCCCTAGCCGCAAGACTACTAAAATGGGAAACAATAGTTGACATCTTCTTGTTCTTCTCACGAGTACATCCTGTAACTTTCTGATGGGAAGATATGAGGCGAGTCACCATTGTGATCGGTGAATCTACGGCGAAAAGGCGAACGATCTGCAGTGCTGCTTCGACGGGTTCCTCCATTTGGAGGTAATCAATTTGCCCCTTAGCTTGCGCCTCATCGACGGTAGCCTTCTGAGCATCGGGGAGTCCTCGATTATACAAGTTTTTACCAAGGTAGGGAAACATCGTCTGAAATGTCCGACCAGAACCCTTACCGTGGGCTACTTTCAAATCTTCGACCCATTGACCAACTCTCTTCCTCCATACTTCAAGGTCACTATCTGGAGTAAAGGGCGGGGGGTCAACTTCGAGAACAGTGATTACAAGCTGAACACGTTTCAAATAACCAGGAATTCCTCATATAACAACGTAATCTCGCAGCATTAGGAAATCATAAGAAGCAAATTTCGCTCATTTTGGCGGGATATGGTTGACAATAAATCCCAAAAAACCCTATCACCTCTCCATATCTCTACACCAACCCACCCCAACTACGGATTCCAACCTACAGAGCGCGCTTCCCCTCATTTCAAACTCTCAAACAGCCAACGGCGCATCTTGGCACCTCAACTTTCTCCAACGTCCCCATTTCGGTTGCAAACACCGCCCATTACCGCAATTTTCATCACATTTCCTTCAGCCTCACCCGTTCCAGCCTTAGCATCGCTGCTATCAACATCTCTCCCATCTCTTTACAACGACACACCCAAAATGTTGACACGACAGCTTGATCTGGTGAAAAAATCCAAACACTGAAATCAGCTTCATTTTAGATGCTGACAGCAGCGACTACGACAGCACTTCTCCAGCTGATTGAAAAACGCAAAAAATCTGTAGTTTCAACTTTTCGATATGAAACTACGCCCTTCTCCAGTGTGTTCGTGCAACTGATACCCATCGCCAAAGTCGAAGATCCAAGGAGATTTGGTTCGCTACGGCTCGAGAACTGTTTCTTGCCAAATTTTCTGACAACACTGAGCAAGGCCGAAACAAAAGTATCTCCCTGATAGAATCAAGTGTTTGATATGCGTTGAGCTACAGTCAAGAAGAATGAGGAAATAACGGGTCTTGTTGAAGAAATTTAGACGGGAATCAATTACTAGATGACCCGATAGCTGCAATTGATGAGTATTTCGAGAATTCTAAATAGTTTTATATTATATATTCTATATGACATATGAGAAAAATGGTTGAGGATTGTTCTTTCCCCTCTTATAGTAATCATTTTTTAAAACAGTCTCGTGAAGAAAAACTGACTAAAGAGCATAGTTTTATTATCACAGGTGTTAGCCACAGTTTGCGTACTGCATCGATCTAGTCGAAATTGCTGAGAGATGTGTAGAAAAATGTACACAACAATATGCGAAGTTGCGAAGCCCATGTCTTCTGATGTTTACAATCAATATACTATAGTACTTATACATTGAAATGCAGTACGAACTTAGGCAGGTACAAATACTTAGATGGATGCAACTAGTGGGACTGTTGCATGAATAGTGATGCAATCGAGAAGAACATTTCAACTAACATTAAAAGGGCGAATGAAGTGGCTACGACACAAAGGCGACTATTAGTGACAAATTCACATTGAAATATATATTACTAGCCTTTTAGCGAAAGTTCTTTTTATTGAAATTTGTGTTTCGCAGACGATTTCAAAATCTATCACTGTCTACCGGTTAACAGTGTCAGTTGAAGCGCGTCAGTAACACTACTGTCTTTCTTGGTTATTGGATTAGCAAGGTTGTTATTTGCAGGTATCCAAAATGTCTTATCAACGCTTCCAGTCTAGAACTCAAATATTTTGCACCTTATGTCACATCTTATCCATCTGTCAATGGAGTTCCTCTGAGTATAAAGTGGAAGTATGGAAATTTTTCACTCAACACAAAGATGTAGCTTGACATCGATTACAAGTAGTTCGTAGTATTTCTTGGCAACTGTTTTGCCATCATACATGCCTTCTGCAGTAGCCAATATCTCAGCTGCAGGCACACCATTAACAGGTCTTTTGTATTTGTGCGACATCCAGTACATGACGTAATAGATGGAGTTGCTCTTCATCTCTCCAACTAACAGGCCAGTTATTACACCTAGTTGACCACATGAATCGATGTGGGAAGCATCTGCAAACTTGCACACAAGCACAGTAGGTTGATACTTATTTTCTTCCATGTGCCTTGGATAGACAATCGTGGAGCCAAGTTTCTAAAGCTTGCGCAAGTCATTATTCTGCTATAACAGATGAAAAAACTTAAGATCATGCGCCCTCTGTTGTGGATAGCTCGCATAGAAGGAGCAAAACGGGGATGCAGCTGTCCCCATCCATCCCAGTGAGCTATTTGCGGAGGTGAAAACTGACTTTTCAATCTTTTTAGGGCTAGATCATTTTTATTTCGTCTTTTTCTAGTATGCGGATACTCTGTGACATCTTATAGCTTATCTTCAGAATCATTTTCTATTTTGTAGTCATGTTTTTGCGTGTTATTGATCAAAAGTACCTTAACTTTCCAGGACCGTGATTCACATCACCAAGTTTAAATCTTCCGTCAAACTCATCAATAAATCTGTTTGAACGGTGTCTTTCACGGCCAACTTTGAGGTCACCGACTGTTTTTGCGACGACAAGAGTTAGTGCCCACCTTCTCTTTTAAAGAAGAGCTGTGGTACATGGGTGGACTCAGAGAGACCAATATTGTTCATAAGCTTGTCCGACTGATTCTTCCATTAGATTTGGCATTAATCAGGTCGTAAATGCTGTTACCAATAGCCATAAATACGTAGGTTTCTTCGTGCTTTCTATGTGAGGTCTTACATGCGCATAATTCTAAGGCAGCTTTCACATCAGCTTTTTATAATGTCCAACCGAATAAAGAAGAAATAGTTTCCAATATAAGCAGACCGGTTGGCGCACATGACGTGCAGTCTTTACCTAGCAGGTTTTTCATTTCATCTTCATTCCCATGTGGAGTTATTCGAGCTTTTATTTTGAGACTCCCGTCTTCGTTGCATTTTAATTTGTACAGAGTATGACTGCTAATAATGGTAGCCTTATGTGGCACCTTTTCATGCGGCACGGGACGAACTGTTTTTGAAATAGTCTCTTCTTCTTCGTTTTTGTAGTCGTTTACAAGTAGATACTGGTCAAAGCCTTGGGCTTAATGTTTTAGGAACGATTTGGTCTAAAAATATTCCATCATTGACAGGAGAACAGTGCTCTCTTTGCAGGAATCTTTTAGCTAGCGAAAAAAAGCTGGGGCTTGCGGGTATTGTCTCACTAAACTTCCATACTTCTTTCGCTGTATCTAGTCATTCCGCATCACCATCTTCATAAAGTATATTTAGGTGCCCATGTTCGGCTTCTGGGTGAACTGTACCGGGGTATAATTCTTTATCGAGCGGTCAAAGTATAGATATTTTATCCTCGATGGATGGTTCAATTAGAGGACTGCAGTGAGAAGTCTGCATCGTCAAAGATGCTATGTTGTTTGAAGCAGTTCGATTCATCTTCGATGGAATCACCAGATTTCACTGTTAAGCTTGAACATTCATATAGTGTTTCTGATAAAGATTCAACGCCATCTGATACTAACTGAGCAATGCTCTCTTTTGGCGCGACAATTGTCTTCAAATGAAACGTTAATCTCCTAACCACCTTTGCCAGGAACTTTAATCGAACGAGCTTTCTGGTACACAGATAGGATAGGCTTGGGAATGATGCAATGGCCCATTTTTTCATGATATTTCTTTTTAAATTCTTCAACTCCATCTCCAACAGTGAGCGAAGCTTCCGTTAAGGCCTTAGAGTGTAGAATACGTGATAGCTTCCTACGAGCATGTAGTTGCTCATGATAGTTTCTTACCTCATCAGGTACAACATTATCGATTGGCTTAGACGTAGCTGGCTTCGGTAACTCTTTACCAATTTCGAAGGCTTACATTATGTCATTGCCGTAAATATCGTTCTATGTAGAGATTCCCTTGTATGCATCGAGTACGTGGTCATAGTCAGGCCCGGAGTCATTTTTAAACCAATGAAAACACTTCTGGTAATGTAGTGCTTCCACTCGATTTCATTCATCGAATGGCGACTGGGTGGAACTGGTTGTAGCGGAATGCAGAGTTTGTCTGCATATAGTTTAGAAGCACGAGATTTAGATGTTCTGTCCGCACGAATTGAGTCTGGATACCAGAATTATGACACTAAACATGCCAAAAACGCGACAACTGCTTCTTTAAGTGTAGCAGAACTGACTAATTGAGATGCTGAGTATCTGGAGACGAAGCCCTTGCAGTGAATGAGGCGAATATTATCAAGATACAGGCGATCAATACAAAAAATTTCATTGGACTACTTTGATAAAGAGCTTGTAGAGACTTTTCGGTTTGGCTCCGGATAGGATTTAAGCAGACAGACCGTATGATTACTGGTAGTTTTGAATAAGCTATAATTCTAAGGCATCGTTCCATATGCCGTTGCGTTCGAGTAATAGCTTAAAATCAGTAAAGTTTGCATGTCCACTAACGTGCTTGTGAACTTTTGTCAATTATTTCTTTGATATCGGACCATGGAAAGGCTTCAATTGCGACAGCAATAAGACAAGATGGTGTAGAGCTTGCTTTGCGAGACGATTCAAAGCCATCCATGCAAATAAAACTTAGAAATTTGTGATCAATTATTGATATAGAGTCCTCTTTGCCATCAGTTTTAAATACAACTGCTTTGCGAGCGATACTTTCTAAGTTAGCTCTTCCCATTCCGTTCCTTGCAATGACCCTATGCGAGGATTCTTTAAATATTAGGTGGGTAATGTTAACTATAACTATATATGCGCTGTTAGACTCAGCGGTGAGTACAACAGATCCAAGTATTCGAAGATCTGGGCTATCATGCTTCTCCGTTCTGTATTGGCGATTGGAATGCCCTAAAAATGACTTGGGAATATTACTAAGTCTAGTATTAAACGGTAGAATGAAATTATCAATCAAGAGGTTGAGCGCAACTTGCCCTATTGCATAGTAGGGTGCACCGTCGTCTACTAAAGGTCCAAACTATTCGGAGTAGATCTACAGGCCGAACTTCCAATGAGATTTGCCATATTAAACGACACTGCTTTCTTTCGTTCAACTTCATCCTTGTTTTGAGCATAGTCAGATACTGTACTTGAAGATCTCTTAGACCTATTCATAGGTAGATCAAATGACTTAACATGAGGCGGAAGAGATCCATCAGGATTTGATCTGAATAAAAGTGGCCGAACTTTCCACAGAATTCAAATGGATATTTCATTGAAGGTTGTGTTTTCTTGTAATTATCCTTGTTATTATAATACATTTTACGATATTTACGGACAATACTTGAACTTGCGTTCAAAGTTTCTCCATCACGGGTAATTATGATGTATTTTCACACCGCTTAATCATTGAAGATACAAACTGATATGTTAACGCATCAATATTTTCATCTTTGGTGGAGTGCACATTTAGATTATCATCAATGGGGCTGCTGCTGCCATCAAAGAAATTCTCTGGGCGTCGTTAGATGCAGAATAAGATGGTAGCATTAATGCACTAACGGACTTAGGTAGGTTCTTTGTACTTTCGGTTCTTTGTACTGTAGATTGAGTTAAACTTAGCCACTTCGGCTGAGAAGCGTGATTCGAAATTCTTCATTTTTTCGGAGTTGCCTCTGCGAGTGTTCCATAGCTGAATTAATGCTTTATATGCTTCAGTGACAACTATCATTGCGTCGCGTTCATATATTTTGTCCACAATCAAATCAAAAACGCAATAGCTTGTTAGCTGCTCATCCGATTTACTCGAACAAAGATCCTTCGCTCTTCCATACAGTTGTGATTTCAGCCATATCGCTTGCAATGCAGAAGGAATCTTATTACTGTTGAAGTTAGGTAAGGTGTTGTGATACGTGTGCCAGAGCCGGACAGCGCTTTTGTACTCTTCTTGTTCACCTTTTGCGTCTATTCGAGAAGTTGACTTAACATACCAAGAAAACCTTGGGCCTAGAGGGCAAGGCTAATTGTGGCGTTGGGCCCATAACTAACATAAAATTTCGTACTGCGTCGATCTAGTCGAACTTGCTGAGAGATGTATGCAACAATGTACACAACAAGATGCTAAGGTGAGAAGCGCATGTCTTCTGGTTTTTACGATCAATATACTATAGTAATTTTATACTAATTGAAGATTATAGCCAGTTTTCTGAACGAACGTGGCGGTCTGCGATGCAAGGAGCGACATAAGAAAATTGATGGTCAGTTGTTCAGTTATCCATTTTCTCAGTAGTTAGCGGTTTGACATGTTCCATTTCATGCCAAGTGTAGGTATTCCTGTAATTTCGGAGTATCTAAGTTGAAGGGAAAAGTGATTTGCCCTCTAAGTAAAAAGAGTCTTCAGGTTGTAAAGCAAGACTGAAAACTTTTACATCAACGTGATGGGAGCGTTTCGAACTTTGTAGAAGCGAGCATAGTTGTACTTTGACCACTGCTTCTTTAGTTCTTTGTAATTAAATTCAACCGCAGCCTGAAGGGAACTCATGAAAGTGTTGAAACTGTTTCCTGTGGATCTCTCATTGGAACCATGAAAGTACCTTGGCACGTACGGCATTAGAATTCATGCAAGATCAACATATATATACAAGTGCCCTCCACTAACAGTCGTACAGCTCTCATTTAAAATCCATATAGTCAAGTTATTTCAGGCTCTGCGGCCTGATTACGACAAATATACTCGCAAGAACAAGAGGTCGTGTATATTTGATAGTTTTTGGTAAACTAAACAACGCATGCGCTTTTGTCCGGAGTAGCAACATCGTAGCAGATTTCCAAAACTCCCTGATTTATTTTATTCGAATCTTAGTTCAATCTATGAAAAGGAAAAGTGTATTGAAGGGGATCCAACATCTTGCAGCAACATCGCATGCAGATAAAATCAGTTTGAACTTGACCAAGGACAGAAATCTAGTAAATGGCTGTAGTTCGACGTTAATCATTCAACAGTTTCCAAAATTATTCACGAAGCCTTGAGTTGAACATACTGAGCCCCTCCTCCTTATCAAAGAATCTGATGGGAGTATTCTGATATCTCAGCACTAGAAAGACAAATTCAACGTCGTTAAAGTAATATCAAATTCTTTTACTTCATGTAGTACCCAAAAAAAATTACTGAGAAAGAAAATCAACAACCATTTCTGAAAACGGTGTCCGTTGTACTATTTCATGTTGCTGAGTGCATTTGAGTTAGAGAAATTTGAAGATATCTTCTTTGTGCGTAAAGAAACGCGCCACATATCGCTCTGGGTAGCTGTAGGATTTTTGAGAAAAGCAACGACTAATTCATTCTGTGGGTCGTGTCTCGATTGTCAATCGGGTCGTATGGATGAACATTTTTGATTTTCACTGTTTTTTTCCGATTTGTTGGCCTTGATCCAACATTTTTGTTTAGATTGGGTCGTAAATCGAAAATCGTCCCACTTACCACTTTTTTGTTCCGAATAATGGGGAGAAAAACAAATGGAATATTTCGTACGCTTTATGCACATGAATGCCGGCCTTGTACGAATTTTTCAACGAGTAAATAAACTAATATAGGAATTTCGGAAATAATTTTTTTGGTTTTATGAAAAATTCCAATCAGGTAAGTTTTTTCATTCCTTTTGCTATTCCTATTTAAAAGGGATATTGTTGCCTCCTGCCTTTTGGTCTTGGATATAAGTTTTCCTATATATGTAATTAGTAGCACACACCTCATTTAATGCCTCGATTTTGGTTTCATTACCCTTTGAATTGATAATATGGATGATCATGGCAGCTTCTGATTCAATTTTAAGCCTATTATAGTTTTGAAATTTTGGGGATGAACTGTGAAATTACTTTGCGCTCCACTTGTAGAGATCAGTTGCAAATGGCTCCATGCAATAAATTTAAATTTGGAAATTCCACTGTATTCTTTAGTTTACGTATAAAGAAATACAGACATAATTTTCATAACATTATGCAGTTATCATAACATTCAGTGAAAACATAGGTTATTCTTCTATCGTATTTTTTCAATATTACACCAAAAGTATGGGATCTATTTAGAAGTATTGTAATTCGAGGTCCTTTGTAATGAAGAATTATTTGCCAGTTCTTCAGTACCATAAGCTAGTTCTAGGATATCGAAACCGAATCGATTACAAGAATACCGAAGGTACGGCTTAAAATTTTTCACGAAAATGTCATGCAGCACAAAAAAGACCCGATAACGGAAAGCACTAATCTTGACCACATAACAGCTTAATCTGGGGGAAAAATCGCTCATTGAATTACCTCGTATAACAGATTGGGTTGCAAGTAAATTGCAACAAATAAAAACCGATTTCGTGTAAGTATTACGTTGAAGCTAATGAATCAGCCTATCATGCTTTAATTTCAAATTCAATTTGTTTGTGAGCCCTGAATTTTTGCATTTTTCCGATTCAAGAACGGAATGTATATTTTCGCTTTCAAATTTTTGCTTATCACATTATTTAATCAGTTACAAGAAGAAACAAAGTCTCAGTCAACCTTATGCTGGTTACAATTGTCATACTAAGAAAAATTGATAGTCCCGTAAGATGGTCTAGCATGGAGAATTTTTTCGTAAAAAAGTAATCGAAGCTTTCAGAAAAAATTGGGAGGATCTAGAATGGCTGCTGACGATGAAAATCTATTGCTAAATGTAGGATTGATCACAGAATTTATGATTTGACAGGTAGTTTTACATTCGGAAGATATAAAAATGATAACAAACATCTTGTATCTGTGTTTGTTTTATTGGTGGCACAGTCACTGGCATGGAAAGGCCTAGCAGGAGCCACATGAGGCTGTCGGTCCCCATCAATGGGGATAAAAGGAAAAAAGTGATGAATTTTCGGTCAGTGACAGTTCCCAATGGGCTCATTTTGCATGTGTACGATCCGAAGGAAGGATGAGGCCCGATTGGATTCTTTTTGCCAAAAGTGGTCTGGAAGAATTGCTAACATTAATTCTAAACGGTAATTAGTCTAAGAATTATATCCATCGAGACTCAGGATACTACAGGAAATGGTTCATCGAGGTACCTTTGGATGGAAGCAATATGCAGCTTAATCAGGACACGATTGACATGGTAATTTCTGGAGGTAATGTCACAGGAGAATGAATGATTAAATAATTCGAAGCATAAATTACCACAGTAGAATTCAAGAGGAAGATGAAGGTCTTAGATTCTCATGTTTTTTCTCCTTCCCTGTCAGAAATCGTGCTCTAAAAACTCATATTGTTTCTTTACCCACCGCAGACTTCCATTTACTTCCATTGTAATCTGACATCAATTGAAGATGATATAGATGTTTCAAACCTGCATTTCGAAGAAAAAATTATTCCGAATAGCCCCTGAGAGTGAGGTAAAAATCCAAAAGCACCAATAAGTATTCGCTGCTGCAATAATTGTAGCGAGATTTAAAATTCATACTGAGATTTAGCTGTAGTGACGGAGTCTCCACAACCAGAGAGCGCGAGATTTTCACTTACGTTCAAAAGCTTTCATGACGATTTTTAACTTGCTACATTTCTATTTTTGGAGATGCCTCTAACTAAAGTGGCCTCCCAATGGGTCTATAGAATGTTCTGCTGACTCAAACACCAGCTTCTCAAGCAAAAATGATAGGATTTCTTTGTCAACTTCGATGTTAGCCAAGTCAGCAGCGTGGAGATAAATAGCGAAAAGGTCCATCCCACCTACGTTTAAGCAATATTTGGAAACTCTGGCTGTTTTAGGAGAACACTGCGAGAGAGGCATGTTCACGCCTTGCCCTGGGCCACCACCATCAAAATTATTAGATAATGAAATATTCACTGCCATGTTCATAAGTTCCCTACCAACTCCCTCTTTGTTCTCTCCAGTTTTTACTAGCCTTTCGATTCAAACCCATTTTTGCCTTCATATCTTCTCGGGGTACACGTAACATCAACAAGATTTCATCGATATCCCCTAAATATCCTTCAATCCCCAACAGAAGTTTATTCCCCTTCAATCCCCAACAGAAGTTTATTTCTCTTCTCGGACTTGTTAAAAAGACTAAACATTTTTTTTCTGAATTGGGCGCACTTTGCCGACTCATTTTGTTGAATTCGCTGGCTAGCGCTAACATTTTCCGCAGCGATATCAGCACACTTTAAGACATTCCATTGTCTCAAATGGAGATTTCAGGACTAGAACTTTGCGGAATTACAGTACATCTTCCTCAGCGTAGAAATGATAATGGCGTACTATCTTTTACTTTTCTGGAGACAAGGGAAGAATAAAGGCATCACAGTTTCCTCGAGTTTGCGCGGAAAGCGTGACAGGATTAAAAGTTTTCGAAGGTTGCTCTGGATAGAGTTGCTGATTTTCTTCCGCTGAGAGTTCAGTTCCGATGCTCCATTCGACGACTGAGGTTGAATGTTCATCAGGTTTTTTTGCAACATAATTTGGCCTTGGGGGTGAGATGAGATGTAGTTGGTGGGTTGGGACGCTCAGAGGTGTTTAAAGACCGTCATTAAGCTATTTATTGTTAACTGCATTGGAGTAGGCTTCAACCTTGAAATTTTCCTTGTCCAATTTTTCCCGGCGTATACATTTCTCACAAGTGTTCACTAATTACTGGGATTTCAGATATGTCGGTCACAAGTATTTTTGCTGAATTCTGCAAATGAATAACATACTGTAATTTCATCACGAGTTTTGTTCATATTTATTCCTGTAAGGCGTAGGCGTAAACTCAATCTTATGCAAGATTTTCTGGATTCTTACCAAACCAAAGTCCGGCTCAATGACTCAAATGGCTGGAACGTAGCCTACAGTATAGTCCCGTCAGCTTATACGACAGAAATAGCATGAAGTAATAAAGATTTTTGGAATAGTGGGGTTCTGAATCTTTTCCTGGTACCGTACAGAAACCACTTGGAAATTTTAAACAGATTTGCAGTAGACCTTTATTATCTCTTGAGGCTCATAATTGTGGAAAAAGGGCACGTGTCTTATGCTGAACCATTAAATATTTCTGACATACAGTTGAGCGCATATCATCTGTTCGGAAATGCCGGAATTTAGTATTTCAGAGTTTTCCTTGTTCTATAAATAGTCTTGGAGCATGGAAAATATCCCAGAGATTATAAATCAACACTAAAAGGAATAAATCGCCACGGGTACGATTTGCAGGGCCCGCTAACCCCAAAATGACCGACAGCAATTGATAATAGTTCTTCTTTTGTATATTTTTTGGAACAAGGGAAAGTTTATAATTACAAACAGGCAAAGTTCTTTAAGCATGGAATGAGAGGAGAGAATATTCCATCTTTATTTAGTAAATTGAATTCAATAAACCGCTTCTTAAGTCTGAAATAGACTTTCAATGTATTCAGCACTTGAGTTTTATTTTAATTTGTCTCCCAACTTGCTTGCTTTTTCTCAGAGGGATAATTTCATTCAGCTTTTATAGACTTTCCTGCTAATCATGGGTCTCGATAACTTGTGTTAAATACTATAAAACCCATCGAAACTAATTTTTTTGAAAGAGAGCGATTAATAATATATAAGTTACCCTTCAATATCAACCTACACTTCATGTAAATAATTTTCTCAGGGTTATTGTGCAAAAATTCTTTCAAAGTATTCATAGCTCTAATTCTGTTGTAAGAAAACCTTCTGAAGGAAGTGAACGCCAAACCGCTTTGTTGGAATAATAGTTTACCTCTATTTCTTCTCATGTGGTATTTACTTGAATGGTATCTATAGTAATGTCGAAATTCGCCTTGCTGCCCAGAAGACACCTACGAAGAGTTTTTTGCACCAACAAATTACAGCGTTGAAATTGCATTGTCCTCGAAACGCTACTGCAAGTCTAATTTGTTGACCGCCAACAAGGTATAAATCTCTTCCTTAGTAGATGTTGCTACCTACATGTCAATATCTTCTGTGGAAGTTCGTACTTAGGTCAGTATGGTCAATGAAAATTTAACTTCTCTGACCATCATTACTCTTCGCTAAAAAGGTCTCATCCCTATTGAAGACGCTTTCCTAAGCTTTTTCTCGTCTTTTAACCCTTTTCAAATCCATCATAATTATATTTGTCCCTCTAAAAAGTTGGATCCACAAATGAAACATCATTTTCCCAACATTCGTCCGTGGAAAGCCCCTTAGCCAAAATAAATCGTTTTATTATTCTACTGAAACGGTTCCAATAGATACACTCGGTAAACATAATTACCTTTTTACCTATCCCTACCCATCACTCCCTGACTTCTGCTCTCTTTTGCGGTCTCCTCCAGAAAAATAACACGAACCCACTCCCTTATTCTTTCATGGTCTTTTTGATGGCGATAAACCTGTATTGCTCGGAGCCGCCATAAACGAGGACCATCTTGTCGATGCAACAGAAATATTCTGTTTAAAATTTTTTTATTTTCGTAATAAAGTAGGGAAAGGAGTACGTGAACTGAAAAAGTTGTTTTTATTCCTGAAAGACGTTTTTTGTGTTTTTCATGGGGGTATACATTTTTTGTTTCAATGCATTGGTAAAAGAAAAATGTTTCGACATACTGCACTTTTTGAAATTTTTCAAATTTCAGGCAAGATAAATATACTCGAAATTTTTCAGAACTAATTTTGGACAACGATGTAAATCACGATTAAAAGAATTTTCTCTGCACAAAAGGAGGACTAAAATATTCAATCATTAAATAGAAATAGAAAGGCATGGTAAATTTTATTTCCTGAAGAAAAGCGTTTAGAACTGTTGTTTTGAATGTTTTTAATGGAGGTATTCAGAGAATATGTTCAGAGCAAGACCAACAGTAATTTTTGAACCATATTTTTTTGTTTGGAAAAATGAATGTATACGTCAGGTCAACAATCCCCCACTTCTCAGTCTCGGAGCCTCGCAGTATAAAGATACTCATTATCCCTCTGGAGAATATTTAAAGTTATACCTGATGACTTTGGAAGCGTTGTAGCGCCCCATTCAAGTTTTGAATAAGGGAAAATTCGCGTATTTTTTATTCATTGATAACTCCTTCGCATGCAACGTTACTAGAATTCTTTTCCTGTATCAAAACATCCACATGCTCAAAAACCCCGAAGTGTGACATGTTTCCCTCGCATAAATATCCTGCCTTTTCTATATTATTAAGAAAAAGTTCTAGCACTGAAAGAAATTTCTCGGGATTAGTATGTTCGAAAATGTAATGTTTTAGGCGAACCCGTTTTTATGCTATTTGAGGGAATTTTCCTGAGCCGATACTAAGTAGAAAGGAAAGTAAAATGGATAGAAGATCACATTTTTTGTTATCTGTCCAAGAAAGTTAGGGGCCAGTAAGAATCGGAAGTATCCAAATGAGGAAGATGGATAAACAAAAAAGGATGTTGTCCGGGATGTTAGACGTATTCGTGGTTGTGCCAACAGAAATACTTAGCTTTGCATTCTTATTTTTCATTTAATTATGTATGCAGATTTTTACTTTCCATTGCTGTTATACATCGACATGTTTCAAATTTTGTGTTTATTAATAGTTTAAACAACTTTAGAATCATCTAACTTGTTTCAAATGGTTGAATTTTATTCCCATTTAAGAGTACATTAATCAGAAAATTAAGAGTCGTAAATTAATAGTAGCGGGACAAAATCTGAAATAAGAATTTTCTTTGATCAAAGTTAAAATCTGAGTTTCTCTTAACTGCTTTCCAAAAAATTTGAAGCCTATAATTTCTGAAAGAAGACTGATTTCCTGAGAGGCGAAAGAAATCTGCAAACATTTTGAAAATATATTGAGACCTGGCTAGATGTCTCACATAGTCCCGGTCACACGAGACGTATAAGTAGATGAACCTAGAGATCTCTAAATCATATTTGGAAACAATTCTGCAACATTTGTAGTACTTAACCTGTAGTCTTCATTATTCTTGCGAACAACCAAGGGGACTATAAATTGCATCTGTATCGGAACTCCCAGCTTCACCGTATCCCTCAATTGCTTTCTTTCCCTTACAATCCATAAAATGTACTTTTATGAGTTTTGTTTAATAGAAAGGCATATTTAACTATTCACGCCTAAGATGTCCTTCTAGTTATTGGGGTGAGTCAATTACTTTTAGTTCCTGTGAAAATGGAAAGCCCTGACTATGATATACATTACGACAATAATGATTGTACAATGGAATAAACTAAAAATTCCATGATTTTTACTACCTGAAACTCAATTAATGATGGCGGAAAAACTCTCGCAAGTACATCAATCGGTTATCAGATTAAGAACCTTTTTTATCAGTATCCTTCCCGATATGCTACTGGCATTACAAGAGCGCCTAGACCTGTAGGAGAAGGAGCAAGTATTCCAAACATTACTTCAGTTCATATCAATGTCCTTGATAATATTATTCTAGCTGTCGAAACTTCTGTAGCAGAGAATGTATCAGAGACCATATGAGAAATTAAGAACATTAGAAGACCAGCAATTATGCTTAAAATTCGCGAAAAAGGCCCCTGTATTTTTCACAATATTTAGCAACTCGAAGTATTACAAAGTACAGGACCAATCCTATACCACTATCTGTAGTAAGGATACAGTTTCAGACTTTAGAAAATAGAAATTCACAAATATTATAGCTAAAGATTTCCTACCTAGGAAAAACGTGTATATACGTTTACTTTCAAAGTAAAATATAGACCCGGTAGTTATAATTAGCACATTTATTTTGACAAGTTCGTATACGAGAGTAAAGTTCTATCCATCTGGCTATATTTGAATTTTTACTGAACGATTTTATTCAATTTTGAATCAAAACACTGGAAAACAATTGACCCGATGTCAAGTGGTATTATCCCATTGAATAATCCATAACAGTAGAAATGGCTTATTCAGAAACTCGAGTGTATTGAGCATTAAAATTAAGCGATTCTTACAAAATTTTATTTTTCAGAATTACCTGAATAGTAGAAACACTCTCAGCATAAATAATAACTGTACGCTCTCAGCATAAATAATAACTGAAGCGTAATTGGAACATTAAAAGGCAACGGGCTTAAATCAATTCCATCTGATGTGCCAAAAATCGCAATCAGTTTGCGTAATTTTGTTTATCAAGGGTTTCAAGGCACAGAAATTAAGCACGTTACTGGTAAAGTCCAGAAACAACAACCGGAGGACTAGTTGACCAACTTTACTGCTAGTGACCTTTCCGCTAGTGAAATTCTGAATGAAATAACTGGTGACCCATTCAGGTACATCTCGCTCCTATTGATGCCTGTTGATTTCAATTTTTAAATATTCCCTAAATTCATATATCAGCTGTTTTAATTGTCTAGAATGCAACCAAATCACTATAAATTGTCGATTACTTTGCTTTGATAAAATAACAATTTCAAATATCTTATAACGCAAATGTGAGGATGTTTCGTCATTATTCCCCCTGATGCATAATATATCAGATTAAGGGTTTTTAATAGGGTCGAAAAAGATATATGTATGGGGATCTAGGTAGATGCATACTATAATAATGGCATGGTAGCGTGCATAGTCGCAAAAATATATAAATACTGGAATTATGTTCAACTGTTTCTTACGAAGAGATATATCTCCTCCCATTATATCTATTGTTTCTATTTTGCATTCAAATTAGACTTTTGTAAATCTATGATGCTTTAATTTGTACTTACTTCCCTCCAGTCTGATTATATGGCTCAAGGTGTAAAATAATTTTCGATTGAATAATATCGTTAATTCTTCTAAACATGTTTTTGAACTGTGGTATAAAGTATTATGTGAATATGGGAAAATTTGTTTTGATATACCATACGCAATCTGTTGAATCCTTTCGTCCCTTAATTTGCAACGCGATATGATTTCGAAAAATTCCATTCCTGGAAAATTAAATATTGTTTCAAACGTTTTACTAAATGTATGATGTTAATATCGGGGTCCAGTGCAGGAACCGACTATGTTGCTAGCTACGTCTAGTGCTAACCAGGTGTTCCACGTCGGCCACGTGCACATGTGTACGTGACACGATAACGTTCGTCAGAGACAACCAGAACGTGTAACTATAGCGTCGGTAAATTCTGGTTCTGATGACTCCAACAGATGTAGGCAATTTTTCCGCGATGCGCGGGAAGAGATCGTCTATAAAGCGGATAGTACAGTGGCGGGGGAAGGCGAACCCAAGGAATCGAAAGCCAGCGGTTGGAAATCGAAATTGGGGGCGTGTTTGGGGTTATCGGAGGGCAGGGGGGAGTCGACGCGACAGTTTGCGTTCCAGGTCAGTGACCTTGTTGCGGTTCGCAATTGACGCAGCACCTCCCACTTCCCGGGTAGCCCTTGATCGTACGTCAGCCTTGAACGGTGATACGATGGTGACGTCGCAGGCGACGGGGCGCTTCGCAGTGCCATCGGGAGCTAGCGGTGTCTGGACAAGGATGTCAGCGAGTCCTAGCTCGGTGCCTGGTACCAGGAGCGGGACCTCAAACTGGCAGTCCAGACCGGCTGCACGGGCGATATGGCCGTCAGTGACGTTGCGTAGCGAGTCATGCCGGTGTTTGCGACCGAAACTCGAGGGACAGAAGTCCACTGCGTGGTCTCCTAGCCTGTCCATGGGTCCTTTGTAATGCTCACAGTTCGGAAGGAGCGAGTCATCGTTGACAGACAGTCCAAGGTAGCGACGTACCATGGTCTTCCAGTGTACTGCCGACACTTCCGTGTCGGTGGTTGGATGGGCGAGGAGGAATGCGGCGCCGTGGCCTTTGCGGAATGCGAGGCCCCGTATCCAGTTCCTCACTACGGCGACGGTGTGATCGTTTGGATTTGGGCAACGAACCCAGACGTCGTCGTTCAAGTGTGCCTTGGCCAGCGTCTCCTGCTGCACACCCTTTAGGTCTGTTTGCACGTGGGTGTGCTCTGCAGAGAGGGGAAGCTGGTTGAAGGAACCCAGGTCGACGGAGTAGGGACGGCCGGGTATGCGGAGGACAAACTCGCGCATGGGAACGGCAGCTTGGCTGAGGAAGAACGACTTGTCTTGGCGGCATCGAGAGCCAGTGAGGGCGGTGGAGCGTGGTCCGATGTGTGCCCCGGACCTGACACGGGCAGGTGCTGCATCGATGAGACTTGCGGCAGCGGCACCTTGGAGGAATGGTTCGATGAGTGAGAAGCCGAGACCAACACGTCATTGGGACAGCGGCTGCCATCACCAATAGATGGGAACGCGAGTGGCCAAGTCGCGCCCAAATGATCTCTTCTCGTCTTCTTACAAGCGCTGCACTCGTTGCACACTTGACTCGTTGTCAAAATCCTAGGTCCCACCCCATGACTCGCAGCGGCAGCCTTAGGTCAACGGACAGCAAACACCGCCGACTCCCGGCCTTGTCCCGCCCCGCTAGTACCCACCCCACCACCCCGCCCTCAGTCAAGAGTACAGTGCTCAAGCCGCCACCGCAACAGTACCACGGCAGAATCTCCCCACGACGAAGGACATTTGTTCCACGCATGTACCAGTCGTGACCCATATCTCGACACGTTTCCTTCCTGAGCGCTAGGTGATCTGTTCTGCCAGGCCCTGCAAAACGCCGCGCGCGCATGCGAAGCGGGGAACGATGGATGACAGCGTCGAGAAAATGAAGACGTTCCTTCTCCCAAAGGTCATCCTGTGCCACCCAGGTAATCAGGACTCCTCTGGGAACACCGAAACCTGTAGTCATTCTAACGGACGAACATTTCGCCGCAGGATGGGCCTTTGGCGGACGGGGCAGTACGAAACCCTCTGCCACACTGCACTCGCACCTTTCCACATGCCACACAGCGGCGACATTGACGCAGTCAGAACAAAAGAAAGTGAATAATCATCGCTTACTGTCGCTAGGTAGGGAGGGAGCCAACGGGAAGGCCGCATGAGCACTGAGCTCACTTGGTGTACATCCGGCAGCACAAGATGTTTCCGATGCACTCCGCGTTATGCACCACAGGGAACATTAAACTCCCAAGGCGACAAATTCGTCCCAGCCAAAGCTCTCCCGCTCTCCCTCCGTCCACAAAAATTACAACGGAATAGGTCATACGGGCGGTTCGCTCCTCCAGACCCGGCTCTGCCCCCGGCGGCTCAGGCTTACGCCCTTCCTACCTCGATGAGTTCCTCCGCAATCTGACTTTCTCCTCCCATGGTGGTCGAGTCTCTCACCGAATTTGTCAACGCCCTCGCAGCAGGGAAAGCCCCAAATGCTCTCGCCCCATGGACTGCCAGCACCCCGCTAACCCCGATTGCCAAGAAGGACATGACCCGCGCCCTGTCGCTGTCGGCGAGACACTTCGAAGACTTGTCAGCAGCTGCCTTATATCAAAATCAAAGAGAAAGGCGGCGGAGCACTTCTAACCACTCCATGTGGGAATCGCGACGAGAGCCGGGGCTGACGCGGTAGTTCACGGCATCCGGAGAGTGGTGACCAAAGTGGTGACAAGCCCGGAGTTCGCCCTCTTATTTGTCGACTTGGAGAACGCTTTCAACCTATGCAGTCGTTCTGCGTTCCTGGATGAGACTGAACGTAATTTCCCGCAGTTGTTAAGGTGGGTGCTGTTCTGTTACAACAAAGACCCACCATACTTGCGGACGGTGTTCGACATTATACGCAGCGTCTATTGGTACCCAACAGGGTGACCCACTCGGTGGTCTACCGTTCGATCTGGTGTTGCATCCTCGTGACGCAGGTGGGCGTTAGATCGCCAACCGTGCCAAGGACCAATTCCGTAAGGTCAGGGCCACATCCCTACATCGGCATTCTGCGTTAATGGTTGCCTCTAACATCGAATGTCTGCTGGCTTGGCTCACAGCTACTTTCTAGTAGCCATTTCAAAGCACTGCCACTGTTAGCGTAGTGTTTTCTTTGCCGCCGCCACTTTGCCAAGGTCAATGGGAATCTCACCCTATATTCCACCTGCAGTCAACCAACGGTTGCGGAGGCCCGTCTCGATCCGTCAGCGGTACCGTGCATACTGCCCCTAAGGGCCGGCGAATCGTCCACTATGCCAATGGACGTCCATCTCCTCCGTTTGTGGAATACTCCCTGTAACCTGGAACTAGGACACAGGAGGGCAACTCTCTTGCCATACATTTCGAATCGCTTTGTACTGACCCTTTCCGTCGCCAACTGCACCGCTCGTCCCCTCACGTCGCAGTCCATGCTTGTTACAGTATCACCTTCCGATCAACACTGCTGAACACACTCGCCAGGGGCGGCCGCCGCTTCGGCATGTTTGCAACCAAGCAGAACACCGAACCATTGTGCTTTGGAAAGGACCAATACCATCACTTCCCATGCATAGTTACCACAGCGGCCACCATTGCCCTCTGGTCACGAGGGGAAAGGTTTGGGTGTTTTACTCTTGGAAGATATGTCCTGGTCACGATGTAGCAGCGAGAACATATTTATCTCTCTTCCCGAAACATGACTACTGGCTACGCGAGATCCAATTATCCGTACCCGACCTGCGCGACCAGAAGGCTGGGTTTCAGCTCCTCCACTGCGCAAGCGCATGCAGAATGTGGAGCGAACGGACTTCCCCACGGTACGTAACCTCTTCTACGTGGGCGACATTCCCCTTCCACTAGCCAACGGTATCAAGTCCGGCACGGATGCCATCGTCCATGACGTTCGCACATTACTACGCCGCGTTTCCTCTGACCCCATGTCGGCACCGTCCTCATTGACGCCCGCAACGCCTTCACTTGTGTTCATAGGCAAACAACGCTACACGTCCTCCCATCTCGTGCCCCATCGATCGCACGGTTCGCTAACATGATTTATGGTCGGACTAACCCCCTCTAATCATTCCGAACCGTGACCGAACGATCCTACCTAGCGTACAGGGCACCAAACAGAGTGACCCTGCTAGCATGCTGCTTTTCTCTCTCGCTATTCAGCCACTCATCCGACGGATAGCTGGAGAGGACGGCATTTTCTTTAATCAGTGGTACGCTGATGATGGGACGATCATGGGGTCACTCGACGGACTCCGAAGAGCTCCTCGTCACTCGCCCGGTACGGCCCGGCTTTTGGCATATTCGTCAATCACCAGAAGACCCGCATCTATTGGCCCCACATCATGCCCTCAGACAGAGCAGCTTTCCTGGCTGAGTTTCCTCTCTCCTAGTGCGCTGGTGACGGCTTCGATCTCCTCGGGGCCCCGATTGGAAACGCTACCTTCACCAAGGCTTTCCTCCGGGACAAGGTTGACGTGTGTCAACGCAACCTGAAGCTTCTCGAGCACATCCGGGACCCACGGGCACGTTTCCACATGCACAGACTCTGTGCATCGGCATGCCGCGTCACGTACGCGTTTAAACTCGCCGACCCAAACCACGCCTCTGACCCTGCCGCTGAGTTCGACTCCTGCAGCGCTCCGCCTGAGTCACTTCATGACGTCGCTCTCACGGACTCAGCGTGGACTCAAGTGTGTCTCCCAATGCGCCTCGGTGGTCAGGGTTTCTCCTGATTGACAACCTCCTCCACGGAGCAGTTGCCGCCAGCCTCATGGATTCAGCTCCCGCCCGCCTGCGCACGGCATCATACTCTACGCCGCGATCTGAAGTCGTCCTTCGAAAGCGCGCTCTGTGCGACAGGACGTTCTTCTTTTGTTGGCCAACCTAAACTGCCCCTTCACCAGTTCGTACGCCGCCTCCATGGCGATCCCTTCGTCACCGACCTCGGCCCTTCGACCCTACCGCCCTTCCTTCAAGCGCACCCAACGGCTGCCACAAAAGTTTCCCCGCCTATTGGAGCATAATGTTACGCCGCCACCTTGGTCTCTCAGTCTACACAGACTCGATGCGGCTGAACTGTCACCACTGCCAGCAACAGCTGGATGTCTACGGTGATCATGTTGTTGACATCTGCCCTCTGAGTTTGGACGTCGACACACTGGCATGGCGCCATTCGTAACGCAATCGCTTATCACTTTTCCGCACCGCTGGTCTGGACATCCAGCTGGAGGTTCCTGACCTCATCCCTGGTTCCGAACTTCGGCCCGGAGACAGTCTTGTCCATCCTCCTGCTTCCCCGCTGACCCCCGTGAGAAACCCTTCGCATGTGACGTTGTCATTACATCTCCGTTTACGTTGTACGCCGCCGCAAGTGCCACGCAAGTCGCAGGCGGCGCCGCTGCCCACGGATATCACTGGAAGATTCAGAAGTTGGAACACGAGCTGTCCAGGCGAATTGCCCCCGCTTCCCTGGACCCGTCCCGCGATACACGCGACCTCGGTTTCCAGTTTCAGCCCCTCGCGTTTGACTCGCTAGGAGCTGCATGCCCTGATACCATCCGTTTCCTTGAACGTTTTATCGACCGAACTGCGAACAAATGTCACGCCTCTCTCATCATTTTCCGCACACGCCTCCCTCAACGCTTAAGCTGCATCGTATGGTCGTCGATAGCGATGGCCATCATCTCGCGCGCACCACTGCACGTGACCGATGTGGATCATCCGATTCGATGTTAATCTAAATAGGCGGTCACACAGTGTACACTCGAAATGACAGATGAGTAAAAATATTGATTTGATATTGAACTGCGAGAGGCCTGGCAACCAACTCACGGCGATCAGGCCATTGGTTGGCGCTGCATTGCACTCGCGATGTCTTTGGGTGGACCGGGGCTTACACAAGTCTCCACCATATCCGCCAGGAAACACACAAAACCCACTCAGCACCTGCCGTACGGAGCTTTACACGCCAGTGTTGGAACCACACGCCAAGTAGTGGTGACCAAACGCTGATCACCATAAGGAACAAAGCACGCAGTTGGCTCCAACCTGTGCTCCTCCAATACCATGCACTTGAATCACTGTAAACCCCCCTGGCTTCCTTTCCAGGAGGTGCAATTCGTTCTCAAAACAGCCATGCACGACAACCGACTACAGTACAGTGCTATCTGGTACCACCGCTGGCGCAACATGAAAATAGGGCGCAACGATTGGCAAACAAGCCAAGGTGCGGAACCTGCTCTGCCGATGCAGCCTTTCTTGCAATGGCAGACTGCTGCACTGACGGAGTCGGTGCGGAGATTCGAACGTTGGTGATCCACCTCCTGACAACATAGCCGTTAAGGCGGCTTTTAGTCAAGAGTCCAAACAAATGTTCATCACTCTGAATATCGCCTCCTTGTTTTGCATCAAGGAACGTCATGGGCTTATCAGTGGCTTTTTAGTAACAAGCCAATGATTACCATTGGCAGGTACCGTGTGCTTAAACTCAGGGCCAAGGCTGTCACCTATCATCCCCCATTTCCCTGTGATGTCCTGGATCTTAAGGTCGGGTCGTTGACCCAAATGAAATTGTTACATTACAGTATTGTATTCAGAAGAAAGAATGGCAATATCTACTGTAAAATATTTACAGAAGTGTGCTTTACATTACACCCGCTGATCTAATTGAGAAATTGCTCATTACACATTTCAATTTCAAACTTGTTAAGTTGTCATCGTAGACGCTACCTGTAGTTTTGTCCAAGAGAGATTTCCATGTTTTTTTGTAATGCCAACAAGGTCGATGGCAGATCGTAGTAATTCTGCAGGTCACGTTTCTGTCAAATTGTGAATTGAGGGGAGTGCATTGTAGACGTGCATGGAAGGCATTACAGTCAAACGATACACAATTTTCAGTTGCACTGGGTAACATCCCCACAGATGTTACCCAATGCAATGGAAAATAGTGCAACTGTACAGTATCTGTGCAGTACACACTGACTGGTCCAACTACTCGGCCAAGATCTAACCGGATGTTGCACATCGGCCTCGTGCAGTGGAGTGCGAGATAGGGTAGACATCGCTATGGACAACCTCATGACACTACTGGGGCACTGGCAAGTGCTCCAACGGATCGCACTGTCGGAAGAGAGGTATCGGCGAGCTATACAAAGAATAAATTCGTCCAGCAGTTGGATGGTACATTCTTGCCGAGCATGGCGCTTGGAAGCAAATCAAATCAAATCATCACATGACTCTCTTTTTCACGCACTTTTCCAAAGGAACAGCACAATACACGTGTCATACGCATCCAACCGCTCTCCCGCCCATTTGTCCCGTCACCAAAACCGCCGAAATGTTCCGCCCCCGGAACAGTACGTGTTTGCAAAACACCGGCCCATTCATCATTCCAGCATCTGATAACAGGTCCATTTTCTACGCCAGTCTACTCCTCTCTCATATTTGTCGTAGCCGCCCGCGTCCGAACCGCAAACTGTCACAGTCGCCTGTCGACTTTCTCACGCCGCGTCAACTGGCGTCACCAACTCCAATCAACGCCGCAATTTCCCCAACCACTAGACCGCGGCACAATTATCGGCGACCTTCAATACGTGTCGCCAGTCTCGGCGACAATACACCGCCATCAAAACCCGTTGCCGCAAGTACCGCATACCGTCTGCGGTACAAGCGCTGAAATTTGTTTGCCACGCTTCCAACAACGCCACAGCGACACAACAACCACAGTATGAAAACCGGCACTCCCAACCAAAAAACACCCACACTCCCTCATCCACCACCCAGAGGTAGTTAGGGTGGGGCCCCACCCCATCCCTCTCCAATCAACCCAAATTCCAATGCCATCACACTCCGCTGACACCATTCAACACAGCGCCGAAACCACCATCTGTCAATACCGGCCGACAAATCAAGCGTCTTCTCAATTCTCGCCAAGCCCGTATCCAACGCCACAGCACGTACAAAAGATTCAACTCTTGCCGGCTGGCGCACTGCGACACGACCTAACGGCCTGGAATTGTCCCGGCACCGTCCCACGGACCCTAACGCTTCTAAGTTACCAATGACGCCACAGTGCGGATACACGTGTGCGTGGAATGCCCACCTGCACGCTGGATATTCTCTGCACACGTACTGTACTACACTACCACCTGCCGGTTCCTCCCTCTTTTGTCCCTTTCGTGAACCGTCGCGCCGCTTGTAGCAACCCCCATTGCGTGCACCCACCTTTGGCTGAGCCGTTGATTCATACGTACAGTACTGTGCATGTATACAAAGTTGAACGGTTCATGGTGTGTGAGGGTGGTTGCAAACGCAGTGGCGGGGTGAGAAACTGGAATGGTGCGGGCCGGGAGGGCTGTTGGAGTTTGAGGCGGTGGTTGCGGAGGGAGTGCGGACGGGTGATTCTCGGATGCTAGGGCGGTTTGAAGTCGCGGGTTTCGTGTTTGGAAAGGTTATGGTCGTGGTTGAGAGGGGCGATCGGGTGGAATTTGTCCTGGCATGGCTACACGTGTACTTGCTTGGGCCTTTGCTGACAAATGGTGTCAGTGTATATTTTAGACTCTGAAGGGGTAAAATTGGTTTGCCAGTGTTCCAAGGCGCATCAAATAAAATAATTGGTCTAAATTGTTTTGTCGGCATGTGGGGACCAAGAAACAGTACTAAAACTCTCAAGGATGAACTGACACTGTTCCATTTTATTGCAGGGGATTGATTGATTTTGAGTAATTTATTATTAGGAAAGTAATCTAATTTCCTGAAGGGAGTGTACACTCGAAAAGACAGATGATTAAATTATTGTTGTTGTTTCAGACGTGAGTAAAAATGATTGATTGTGTACAGGGCACGCCAAACTGTAATTACTGTAAGAGTAAACTTTGCTGGGGCGCACAAAAATTAAAGTTTGAATCAGAAGCGACCACTCAGTTCAAGAGAGGCATGTCGTGTTTACTGCCATGTTGCCGCGCTACTGTACTGTACTGTACAGTATAGTACTCTTGTGCTACAAAGTGTTCAGTACTGTAGTTCCAGTAGCGCGTAGATAGAGAATGTACTGTACTGTATGTAGAGTAGGATAGAAAATGAAGGATAAAGACTTTACTGAGAAGGTCGGGGCTGACCACCTTGACAAGAAAACGGACTAGTGGCCTTGGCTCTGAAGTAACTTCTCAAAAGATTGGTCGTAGATGAGTGGAACTGAGAAGAGACGCACTGCAACCAATTTCTATATATCACGCCAGCAATACTATTCGGTATATTACAGTATCTTCACCAAAGTTATCCTGTCCACAAACAGTCAAACCCATTTTTTATGCCCAAATGTATTACCAACGGTAAAAAAAGAAAATAGCATTACAAACATTTAAGACAGTGTAAGGAACGACTTATAATTTCTTTCCCTGGTATCAAGCTAAAATATTATGAAGATTCCCACGCTTTCAAACATGTATACTCAAAGCTTTCGAAAGCTAGTTTACACAATTATCGGTTGTCAAAGTCTCCAGAGTAAGTAATCAATCGGTAGTTTTTCAGGCGTAGGGCGGCCCTCCACACTTTTTTTCACGTCGAGTCCAAAAGGCATCTCAAACAAATATACTCAAAATGTTTCCAAGCAAGACAGTTTTGTACTCATATTTCCTTTTGTCGAATTTCAGCAGCAAAGACATGTCTGATGGCTTGCTTTGTTTAATATGTATGGCTTTTTTAGTCTAGTTGGTAGCATGATTGATTCTGATTATCATACTTGAGTTTTAAGTATTTGGCCACTTCTGGCAATGCTGTTTGCCAATTTTCCTTTGAATCAATTAATGCGCATTTTTTGATGAAATATGTTCATTTTGTAATTGTGACATGAAAGAGATCATTATGAAAATTCGGAAATATGATATCCAGATTTAAAGTCATGTTTGCAGAGTTTTAAGCTGCTTAGTCAGCTTCTTAACAATTGTCTATGAATTCATTAATGTGATTGATTCAGTCTCGGACCTGGATACTCGCAGGTTTCAGTCAATAAAAGATCATCCATTTACCTTTTGTTCTCTTTCTTGATCACTGCTTTCTTGTCTGATACCTCATTTTAGACGTACGTTAATTGGTTGATAAAATTAGTTCGTGGGACTAGGTAATGTGTCAACCTAGGTTACTTGGGCTTTCAAATATAATGCGTTTCGGTTTTTTGGCTTTGAATTTCTTTCTTCGTTTTTCTTTGCCGGTTTTTGACATTTCAAACTTTTGATATAGTTTCGTATAAAATCTTTGGTCCCCGCTATATTTGATTTTATGCATTTTTGTATTAATGCTTTCATATTTTGTCTGTGATCACTTAATCAAGGTTGGAGATCCAGACTGGTGCGTTTACATACAAATAGTAACTTCAAGGTGGATTGGTTATTGTTATATTTTGTTCTTGAAAGAAGTATTCTTCAATGGTGATACTCGGCGCTTGAACAGCCCCTTGTTTACATTCACCCGTGGTATCTTGGATTCTGTGATCCAATTTTCGGAGAGTTGTAACATTTTTGGGATCATGATTCGGGTATTTGACCTCAAGCTCAATTACATAATCCAGCTGTCCAAGGAATCATCTATGGTCTACCAACGCCACTCCTGACAACATAGCCCACTAGGGGGCTTTTATTAGTCAGGAGTTTAAAATAAATGTTCACCACACCTTTCCCTCGCCATCAGCAAGCTTTATCACTCCATTGCAGTGACTCTCAATTGAAATCAGGAGAGCGAAAACGCGATGCCTCTTCGCCTATATGCAGGTTATTTTTTTCAACAAGCGACGGAATGTTACAACTCGACGACAACATCCGCGCAGTTGAAATTGCAGTATGCGTGTGCGCAGAATGCGTTTGCAAAAGGACGCGGATTGGCCTCGTGCAAACCTGCGCACGGTTCGCCGAATGCACAGTACCGTTTTCAAGGCAAGTGAAGAGTGGTGGACATTGTTAGAATGTCAGTGGCAAGTTTGCAAGTGATTCAAGGATGTCAAGGGGGCGGTGAAGCGAGCCGTGCATGGCGTGATAGGGCGTACAGTACTGTACTGTACAGTACTGGTAGAAGGCAGTGCGCAACAATGCTCAGCGGTGACAAGTGGAAAATGCAAAGAGTGTGGCGACAGTGGGGCAGGTCAAAAGCTGTTGGCGAGTAGGGATGCGAGAGAGTGGGTACAGTACAGTACAGTACGGTACGGTACAGTAGAGTATGTCAGGGCGGGTGTGACGTGGGTGGTAGTGGAATGGTGTGGTGTGGTGTACGGGGAAGGGATGTGATTGGTAGAGGAGGAAATAGGTTTTGTGGGGTGGACATGGATTTTATGCGTGGTTGTAGAGGGGGTTGGCAGTGGGTAGGGAGGTAACGATTTGGGTGAAATGTGTGTTTGTATGGGTTGGATTGTGAAAAGAAATGAGAGTAGGCGGGGTGGATCGAGGAATGGATCGATAGGGGTGTGGGGTAGAAAACAAAAGGTAGATAGATTAGAGTGCGGGTGTGTATTTTAGGTTGTGTTATGTTGGACAAGGGGTGGAAAATGGATGGGAAAGGGACAACTGACGTCATGTGACATTTGGCATTGCTGTGCGAGTCAAGCAAGCCAGGGGTGAGATACGCGTTTATTTCTTTGAGCGGAAAGAATATATTGAAATGGCGTGACGGATTGTAACACGGGAAATATGAGGCTGGGGTATGGTATAGTGGGTGTGATGCGTGACCTTACTGATATTGTAGCGATACCATGCCGACAGCGGGGGGGCACAAGCTCCATTCCTCGACGACATTTGTGTACCTACACCTCGCTGCCCAATGATGGTACGGCTGTCGACATGCGTATGCGTACAGAGACCCGATGTTTCCAAACTGCACAGCACAAACAAAGCGTTGACAAAGGAGGAGCACAAGCGATGTTGAAACATAGCAAGCGGCGAGAATGGGGTATGAATGGTGGCATTGGAAAGATGGTTTTGGTGCAACGGTCATGTTGGAGTTTTTGGGTAGCATGAGTCGAATGTATTGGGGGATCGTAGCCGTGTCAAACAAGTGAGCATGTGGTATAGTGTATATGGAGTAGGTTTCGCAGCGCAGAGCTTGTAGCAAGAACGGGGTGGGGGTGATGTGGTAGATATTGGCAACGTTGGGTTGCGGATTGCGGTTTGGGTGGCGGTTGTGCAAGATGGTGGATTATGTTTGTTTCGGGGGCTGGTGGGTTTTGTAACGGCATGTAACAGAGTAGTGGTGCGACGGTAAGTGGTGAAGGCGGGGGAGTTGGGGAGGGAGCGTTTGTTTGAGGGGCGAGGAGGGTGGATAGATAGATATTTCGGGGGGTGGTTTATGGCGATGGTTTGTTTTTTGTGGAGGGTGGTGTTTATCAAGTGGGACATGCAGATTGTTGTGGTGTGACTGTAATGTGGTGTACAGTATGGTGGTGTGGTGCGTGGATGTTGGAGGGTCGAGGCGGTAGTTGGTTGGTGGCCATTTTGGTGTCGGGGAATGAGGTGTTTCGGGAGTGCACTGTACTGTACTGTTTTGTACTGTACAGTTCTGTACAGTACTGTACAGTACAGTAAGATACAGTGCTGTACGACTGGAGAGGGAGGCGTGGAAGGCAGAGCGAATGGCGACACGTTTACGTTTTGAGTGGATCACACATGACGCCAACATACGTGTGGTACAGTACAGTACAGTACAGTAGTGTACAATAGTGTACAGTACAGTACAGTAGGTTGGATGAGCACTCTATTTTGGGTGCATTTGACATTCCACGGAAAACACCCCCAATACAATACAAAAAAAAAATTGAATAAACTCAAGCCAAAGATTAAAACGCAGCATGCACCGTGCGCACCAAAACCCTTCCCCCAACCCGCCACGTGAAGCCCCGGACCCAATTGCAACGCGGCCTCTGATTGGCCAGGCGCCCGGGCAACGCGTCATTCCATCCGCAACCATCCAACAAAATCCCAATCCAACCAACACAAACACTCCCAAACCCCTATCCCCATTTCAACCGCCGCTTCCCACCCGCCACGTTGTGCCACTCCACCACCCTCCCCCAAACATCTCCCCAAACACCGCCGTTGTATTTTTTTCCGACATGCGTTTCTCAACCCCCGCTTTTTTTGTTTTTTAGCACCCACAAAAACACAAAAACAGACAAACAGACACAACTCCGGGGGGTGGGGGGGGGGGGGTCGTTTGTCACGGGTATGACGCCGCCGTCAGTAGCTTGTATTTGGGAATCGCTTGCGTGCCCTCGTCGAGGCCATTCTGGGGCACTGCACCGTGCATCCCCATCTGTAATGCACACCCCTTGCTTTGGCACCCAACCCGCCTCCACCCACCCTATATAAACCGCTTCACCTCTTGCGTTTACCCCTCCCCCGCTTTCCACCCTCCTTTCGATCCGCTACAACATTGCCATCATGGCCCTTCCCCACCCCCTCCCTCTCCTCCCTCTCCTCCCTCTCCTCCTCTCCTTTCCCATCCTAGTCTCCTCCCATGGCCTCATGTCAGTCCCCAACACCCGCGGTCTCCTGGATCAAACGGGCCTTACCCCGAATGCACCCATCATTCTCAAGCCCTCCGTCGTCGACTTTAAGCCCCATTTCCCCGCGGGCGATAAAAATGAAGTCCCAGGCTCTGGTAAACGATCTCAGGAACGTGCCGCAGGTCCCGCCGGTTGGGTCCCGTACGATCCCTATAGCCCGAATTTCCGCTGGCGTTCCGGCTTGTGTGGTGATGAAATTGGCAAACCCCAGGATCATATGCGGGGCGGAAAGTATTATAATGGCGGATATGTGTCGGCTACCTATGTGCAGGGGCAGAGTATTCAACTCGAGTTGAACATTGTCGCGCATCATAATGGCTATATGGAATTGCATGTGTGTGATGTTGGAAAGTGTGGGGGGGATATTAGCAAGGCCTGTTTCACTCAGGGGCATTGTCAAATGTTGAAGAGAAAGACGAATACAAAGTGTGAATCCCGCAACAATATGAGATGTGGGCCTTATGACAGGAATTATCCGGGGAGGTGGTACCTTCCTTGTTCGGATCATCACTTTCGTGATGACGATGTCGACTTTTTCGGTGGCGATGGCACCATTGTGTATGACCTTCCCCGGATTTGAGATGCGAACATTGTGTCTTGCAGTGGTATTGGGTCACGGGAAATTCGTGTAACCCTGACGGACTGGTTGCCTATTACGACTCGCCGTGGGCTCCGAAATGGGGCAACTGTCTCGGCCAGGGTGAGGCTGTCGGCGGTGTCGCCCGAAAGCAAGCCCCGTGTGGGGGCAATAAATTTCCAGAAGAGTATCTCACGTGTGCCGATATTCGCATTGTGCCGCATGGCGGTGGCAAGAGTGATAAGAGTGGTGCTGGAAAGGACGGCGGCGTGGATGACCGATCTGGGAGTGTCGCCGCGCCTAGTGAGAGTCGTACACCCACCCCGACTCCGTCCCGGTACCCGACCCCGACCCCAAGCCCTGTGTACTCGCGTTTGCCTACACCCTCGCGTACCCCTGTTGCGGTTGTTGCGTCGCATGGTACGCCGCAAAAGGGGGAGGAGGGTTGGGTTCGACCGGCTGATCTTCCGGCGAGGAGGAATAAGAGGGAGGGTGTGATTCAGGATATTGTGCTTGTGGCGGATGGACGCGTTGTAAAGTCGGTGAATGATAAGGATGTGGTGGATGTGAGTGGGTTTAACAAGATTGCGATTGAGTGTGTCACGAGGAGGCCTGTGGATCGCGTCGAGTTTTACCTCAATGCGCGGTTGGTTTGGACGGACTTTTACAGGCCGTATTTTATGTTTGGGAATAGGCATCGGGTGCCGAATTATTGGAGTGACCCGCCATTGAACCAGCAATTTTGGTTGAAGACTGTAGCGGTAGAGGGTCGGGGAATACTAGGGATGTGATTCGGCTGACCTTTGCAAAGAATGGGTGATGACGGTGGGGACGGGGACCGGGACGAAGAGGGTGGGGGGGTGTGGGCGTTTGTCCTGTCCAGTTCTCAACCCCGCTTGAATCGAAATGCGTTTGTACATAGCAGCATGCGGGCGTTGGGGAGTTTGGGATCCAGTATGGAGGTGGGGTGGTGAAGTGGGGACATGGAAATGTAAGTTGGATTCCGGTGCACAGACACGTTAACTCGATGGATTTTGGGTCCATCGTTTCATTTTGCTTACTCATTTTGTATAGTGATGCTCTCGGGCACTTCCTTGGCTCTAAAATGTGGTTGACATTTCCCGTTGTCACATTCCCAGACAGCCCCTCCCCCGCATCCTCTTACCCTCTTTCTCCGGCCACACGTAAAACTCTAGACCAAACTGCCCGAAGCTAGCCTTGCCTGCGAGATACCGTCAACATAACGCGCTCTTGTCATCAGACACAATCTTCCCCCGCCGCCATATTCCTATCCACACAACGTGTTGCAGCTTGGTGTTGGGTGCGGTGACGTGGGCGCGTATGATTGGATGCTTGAATGCTGTTTCAATTTTGAAATATGACAAAGTCCACAACTGGATCTTGTTCCTCTGGCAACTTTTGGCCTTTTTATCCGATCTAGTCCACGTGTGCCGCGTCTGTAATATGTCGCGCCCCGCAACACGCAGTGTAGGCAACCTATTCCAACCTACTTTTTTTTAGGTATCCCGACTCTGTATGTTGCGCCTGCCAGAGGTTCATGCAGCTACAGTACTGTGCAGTAGACCGTGCGACTGTTACTTCTTTTGCCATGTAGCGATCAAGCGAATTTTTCATCCTCTTCGACTGCATTGCCACGTACCAACTAGCGACTGCACGACCCTACGCTATCACTCAAAACTGCAAAACACCCAACCGTCTTGCTGTATACTGTTACATGCCTCCACTTTTGTGTCCTTCTGGACCACCACGAAACCATGCCTGCGTAGCAACGTCGGAAGGCAAAGAGAAAATGACGAAAATTATGGTTTCAGTTTCTGCTCAGATCTCAGCTCCTAGTGAATAAATCGCCACGGTCGTCCATGTAGCCACCCGCCGCTGAGGCGGCCCGCCGTCGAACCCCGGCCGCAAGGGGAACACAAAATGAGGCCGACTATCGGGGCAACAGGCGATCTGGGTAGTGCTGTGAGTCACAAAACGCGGCCCACGAAGATGGGTTACGGAATAGTAGGGGTCTATACCCGAATGGTAGGAACAGGCTGGTCGCGGTGATCTCCCGTAGGCACGATCCGGACAAGTGTCTCTATGGTGAATGCCATACTCCTTCAACGACCGGCCGCGTTTATTGTAAGTTACAAGCAGACGGCGATAAAGGTTACAATTTTTACACAATTGTAACCTCTTATCGCCGCCTGCTTGTAAACCAAGGTAATAGGTTCGTTATTTCTAGTTGGTGCAAGTGCTCCGTTATTGCGCCCAAGGGCCACGCAAATGGCCGGCGTCGCCGCCGAGATTGCCCACCGAGACAAAGTCAAAGACTTGGAGCGCATACTGGTACGACTCATCCCCCCCCCCCCTTCGCACAACACCCTGCAGGAACCAAACTTCAAGTTCCAGCCCCTGGCTTTCGATTCCTTGGGTGCTCCATCCCCCGCCTCTATTCTTTTCCTATACACGATAGATACTCAGTGAAGTAAAGTTTCTGCTATTTACGGTATACTGTAGAATGATTGAAAGCCAATAAGACTGCAAGCCTTCGGACCATTCGCAGTAAAACCCCTTTTTCGAGTTACTTGCACCTCTCCCCTTCAAACTCCCCGCAACCACTGCGAGGCTTCATCAACGTTTCGCCGCTCTCGTCGCCCGCCCCGTGCGACATGTAATCGGGTGCGGGCGCGGCCACTTCCACCGGTTTAGCGGGCTTCCCGTGCAGATCCAAACGCCGCGACCGCTGCGCTCTCGCTGCCCAATCTCGTCGATACCCTTGTCCACAGTACCGCCACCTGTCGCCCCTGGAGCACGTTGGACGAACCGGGAATGGCGCGCAAGAAGGATGGCGTTGCTTGTCAACGGTATTCGTCAAGGTTGCCCATCCCAAAGAAATAGGTCCATAGTCTACCGAACTGTTACCAAACAGCCTACGCCAGTCACCTAGTGGCATCTTCCATGCATTAAAATAACCCAAAAATTCCCTCATAGCCTGTGACCGTACCGTTATCTCTCCTTCCAAACAAGGCACTGGTACGCCACACCCCGCCCCCTTCGGACAACACCCTGCCAGGGGCCCCTTTCCCTGCCTCCATTCTGTTCATCGAAAAGTACATCCCGCGTATCGCAGAAAAGTTCAGCAAAACAAGAGTGATCCGCAGGCGTCTTTATCAGCGCATAAGTTGCACACTGTGGTCTTCTATTGCAGTGTCGTTTCTGTCGCGAGTCCCACTGCACGTGACTGACGTGGAACATCCGGTTAGTTCTTAGCCGTATAGTCAGACCTGCAGTGTACACGATAGATACTCACTTAGGTAAAGTTTCTCTACCAGCTGACCATGTCTTTCAAATACTAAAACACCTCCCACATTTTCCCTCTACCAGCAAGTATAAGTAGTGGGAAGGCCAGTTACCAAACAAGCGTGGATGTAGTTGCACTGCCGGGTACTACTGTTTCCTCCCGCTTCAAAATGCCACAAAGCAGGTACACGACACTTATGGATCAGTATTGTGACCACGCGATGTGCTGTGCCCATGAATCCACCCGCGGGTGGTACCATGACACGAAAACACAGTTGTTTTCCGTACACCTCTCCAACGCAGCCTGGCACCCTGTCCTCGAGCCTCCCCAAAGCGGCCATGCAGTTTGCCCGACACAAAGGCGCCTGGTGAGAACGGGTGCACAGACTATTATGACGTAACCGTCATTCACCCCTTGACCCCCGCCCGCTTCCCCTCCCCTATGCCCCTTAACATGCCCGCCTTGGCAGGGACACTTGCTCTGCCAAACCAACTCGAGCAAAGGGCATTGGCATCGCTTCATTGCCCTCTACTCTCCACATTCGGGGGCTGGTACCCGGCTACCCGGAACTTTGCCAATCGGGTTGCGACTGGAATTGCCGCGCGTGCAGCTGTTCGGATTGCTGAAGCGCGGCAAACAATTTTCGCCCGTCAAGCGGCGAGACCCGTCCAGAATAACGCCAGTTGTTTTTTGGAAGGGCTTTTGAGCGAATCTTAGTACCACAGCAAGTATGACCAGAGAACCTCCGTTCCCAGGGTATATCAGTCGCTACGCAAATTAGGCCGCGGCTCCGTAATCTCTAGCTCAATCCCACCTACCATTGCTCCTTCGGAAAACAAAACCATTTACTCTCCTAAATCTTGGACGTCTACGTCGATCATCTCATCCAGTGCAGATATGGCTCTCAGCGAATCATCTGCCACGATCACATTGCCACTTTGCTTGGTAACAACCTCAGCCTATGCTCAAGTCATCCTGCTATCGAACCCCGGTCGCACGCGGAACTCAAGAGTAGGCCAGATATCTGGGCAACGGGCGCTGCGGGCGGTACCAATTACCTTGATGTCACTTTTGTGAACCCGCTGGCCCCTTCTAATCTCAGAATGATAACCTTCAACCCCCTTACGAGCTTGAGCACAGCCCACGCGGACAAGCAACGAAAATACCAGGGGTTTATGGACGGATTACCTGTAAGAAACAGGCCCGTACCCGTTTCTATCTCCACGCTCCGAGGGTTACATCCCAATGCTTTCCCTCATATCAAGGAGGTTACGCGAGCGGCCGCCAGCAGAGCCTTGCACCAATATTCTAGGGTGAGGGCGATTCTCCTTCAACGATACGCCGAGTTGATGGTCACCTCCAAGGTGGCCAGCTTGTTGACTGGGCCATAAATTACTCTCTAGTTGATGGACACGCTCCATTATTTGAATTGTAGATCCTGCCACATGGTTTGAATGTAAGCTCATAGAACTCATAACCATAGCAGTGAAATGATCTGAAAACTTTAGAAGAGGGGTTGATAGGGTTGGAGCCCCTCTCCTTAAGTTTTCAGCTCATTTCACTCCGAAAGCTTCAAAGTCTGGAAAGTTCCAAAACTCCACTACCACCAAAGCTCAGGGCCGACTTCTCCCGGTGTTTATATCCATACTCTGCAGATAGCTCGCTGACGCAGTCGAGGTTTTGAACGACCTGGTCAGGTATTTAGCTGTGAGGGCCGTGGAGTCCTTTGGACGGATACGATCCGTCCTCATGCAAATAATCTCTGCGACAGCCGTTTCGTCCGATGCTGCATGTCTCACTGTTGGCCTTATATCAATCGTGCAAAAGCGGTCCCTCTTGCTCGTGCCCACTGCGTAGGTATGCCTCCCTCTCTGGATACAGCCGTCCGTACCTGTTTGCATCCGTTCGTGTAAGCAGTAAAGCACCCAACCTTTTCCCCCTGGAGTATCGGTCCAAGGCTCGTCTGGTGACCGATCGTGGCACATCCTGTACGGGGGAGACTGCATCGGTGTGCCACTCTAGGAGCGAAAAGATAGGAACGTGTACGAGCCTCATCTTAGCAGGGATTGTGACTACAAACCCTTGATATTTTAGTTGCTTTTCAGTGTAGGCTCCGTTCAACCTGTGAGGGGGTTGAAAGTTCTCATTCTGAGGTGAGAAGAGGCCAACGGGTTCACGAAGGTAACATCAGAGTAATCGTTGCTGCCGCCGCCCGTTCCCCTGATATATGGCCTCGTCTCGTGATCTCCGTGCGACCGGGGTTCGATGGCGGGATGCCATGCGCCGAGGCTTAGATCGTTACCTCGCAACGTGACCTGGTAATCCGGCGGTCGATTTGCTCTGAGCCCTATCTACAGCGCAGTGGATATGGTGGTCGCCGCGGACATCCAGGGCTTCCAGCCACCCGATATTATGAAGTAAATGTCCGAAACACAGCTCGACAAAAAATACAAAGGTCGGACTCACATGGAGCCGTTCTCGATCATGAGGTCTTTCAAATACTCCAGCTCCCTGCAAAGCCGCAAAACAACAGGAAACCATAGCTCGGAAAGGCCTCACATCGGCGTGCGGCTTCGCTGGCGGCATGCCTGGCTGTTCAATCCTACCGCCTTCAGTACAAGGGCTTAATACGTTCGAAGACGCCGTAATCGCGTATAGGGCGTGGCCCACTTCATACCCGCAATCGAAAGTGGTTCTGTCCAGTGCTTTTGCTCCAGCAACCCTCCATCAGGAAAGAAACTCGCAAACGCAATTCACGAAGCGGCACAGAAACGCTTCGTGAATTGGAGACAAGCTTTCCGGTTGTCGATGAGCCTCCCCGGTGCTAAACAATGGATTTACTGCGCACCATGTCAGGGCCCTAAGACAAGCATCTATGCGAAAGCTTTCTCTGTCTGGTCTCAATATTACTGTCAACTTGACAGTGTCAAGTACAACTCTTCGCTCCAAACACCCGTGGCCCAAGGGCAAGTGCCCGGAAACACTCGACATCTTCGGCGACCATCTCACGCATTGCTTGCACGGACGAGAGAGGATTGACTACCACGAAAGCCATGTGAAAATTCTAATGTCGGACTACGCAAAGGCCGCTTGGCACACAGTCATGGAGCCCCGCCCCAACGGCCAACATCGCACCACGAGGCCAGATATCAGACCTATTGGGAGATGTGGAGGAACGGACTATTTCGCCTTCACAATCGTGAGCCCATTTGCCACCTTAAAACGCACGGGTCCGGTGCTTCAGCCCCTCGACATCATTGAACGTCGCGAAAGCATGCAAGTGCAGAAGGTGTCAAGTGTTTACCTCGAACATCACCACCCTGAAGGAAGCACTCCGCAACTCTGTACTCGGAAACGACCCTCGTCTCCTCCGGAATTATACACAACACGGGGGCCCCCACACCGGCATAGTTCAGATCGTCTGTGACCAGGAAGTACTCCCTGTCCTCCTCCAGAAGATGGCCAGCGCCAACATCCGTCGCCTTCCCCCACTACATGACCCGTTGTCCCTCCCCCCCCAACGACAACAGCGAAGGCCGCGACAGGGACATTGCTCTCCTCCACCATCCAGCAGCCGTCAGAGCATCATGGATCCACAGTGCAGAAATTTCTGTAAACGTCAGCACTCAACATCACTTCCGCATGCTTCTTGCGAGATTAGAAACGACCTTCAACACCCAGCACTCACGAGTGCGCCATACAGACACAAATGCCTCCCCAGTAACCCCCGTCCCCACACCCACACACAACGGACACCCCCCGTCAAACATCCCTACCCAATTGTCAACTACACGATCCCCGGAACAACCACCCCCACACAAGAAGAGGCACCAAAACACCCAAAGGACCACCAATACCGACACCGCCATGCCTCCCAACCCAGACGCCCCCCCCCCAATGGACTCGTTGGCCCCTGAAATGACAAATCAGGGTAGCCCAATGGAATACCTATGGCCTCGCAACCTCCTTACCATCAATCCACACTCTCCTCGCCACCAGCAACCCAGACATCCTCATCGTCACAGAGACCCGTACCGACGCAGCGCCACTATTGTGCCGAGTCTGGCCCCAGGCGACCGTCTCACAGATCCCCCTACCCCGCACCACCATAAACGCCCCCCCCGCGGCGGCGTTGCAATCGCCGGAAGGCCTGGGCTCCGTGCTATCACCCACCATGTCTGTAACACCTACCATCCACCTACCAATTCAATCCTACAAATCCTCACAGTCAAACTGAACCCATCCACCCATGTCTCTGGAGCCTAAGTCAGCCCGAAATTCCCAGCCCAATCGTTCGGGGCAGTACGCAACGACTTCATCCGCCATTCCTCACTACATGCAATCCTAGCATGAGACCTGAACGCACGATCCCCCCTCTGGGACACAATAGCCAACCCAAGGGGACGTACGCTTGTGAGAGCAGTCCAGAACATACGATTCAAGATATTCGCGTCTACCCAACCCTCATTCCACCCACGAGGGGCAATAGGCTCAAGCAACCCAGATATCTTCGTTTCCTCCGACCACCTACACTGCGCCACCCGTACAGACAGATGGACCAGCTGCTCAGATCATCAACCTGTTATAGCGACGTCCACCCGCACCCTCCTGACCAACACTAAGACGACCCCAGGAGGATAACGAAATCAATGCTCACCACCCCGACGAACCAGCAGGAAGCAGCGGAAACCTACAAACGATCCCTGCCACCACTCATAGACGCGCTCCCCAACTGCACTGCGATTAGCGCCCCTACTATATACGACCGTGTCACACGAGCCAACACCGAACTATGGCAAGAGATCGCAAACCGCCGACCCCGTCGATTCAGACCGTTCTGGACCCACTCATTGGATGCGCTAGCGGCTAAACGTAACAAGGCATATGAGAAAGCAAAACGTACTGGAATATATGCGGATTACCTCGAGTTCAAACGACTCCAGGCCGTCGTCCGACAATAAGTCCGAAGAGAGAAAGGATGGTTCCACAAGCGAACCTTGCTCTGCCTCACAGACCTGCCCAACGAATAATTTACAAAGGCAGTAGCAACTGATCGACGGCAGACCGCCAGGAGGAAAGCGGACCAGCTACGCAACGGACGCCAGCTCTCCCCACGGGACTTCACTATCTAAATGGGCACCGCCCATAACCAGGAACAACCCGCGATACAAATACAGAGCTTCACCCCCCCCCGGCGCTTGAACAACATATCCTCAACTACATTTGCACCGCGCCACGGGGTAAAGCTGTAGGCAATGACGGGGTACACATTGAGATGATGAAGACAGAGCCTGTTCTCTTCGCCACCCTGCTGCATACATGGTGGACGACAATCGGCCGAACGCTCTACTACCCCCATAACTGGGCCACAGGCATCCTGATCCCGGTTCACAAACGCGGGGACCAACAAACTCCAGCGAATTACCACCCACTTTTTCTCTTATCGCATTACCGGAAAGCCGTCGAAGGAGGTCTCGCCTCTCTCCTGGCCGACCTTACAGACCCCCACCCAATGAAATTTGGCTTTCAAAGACGAATCGGCCCTCTCCACGCCCTCATAGCCACGGAAGCAGCCATACAACATGGGGATCGCTGGCTCGCTGCCCTGGATGTGCTCAAGGCCTATGACAGGGTCAACCGCCAACTGCTCCTACACGACTGCGGACGCATGTTCCCCCACACAGAAACAGCCATGATAAGAGCATGCCTCCTGCCCCTCACGGTCCGGACAAGAGACGACTGCACCTCTACAACAACGGTAATCCGCCTCGGCCTCACCAAGGTTCCTCTCTCTCCCCAATCCTTTTCAATGTCTTTATCAATAGCCTTCCCGAAGCTCTGACGGCCATCACGACCCCCTTCTCCCTCCCTCCTCATGCAAACTATTCGCAGACGACGTCCTCCTCCACTCCCACGACCCCTCCCTCCTCACGACTCTTCTCGATGATTGTCAACGGTGGGAATCGGCCAGATGTATGAACTGGGCACCCAAAAAGTGCATAGTAATCTCCCAAGACCCGGCCCACCCAACACTCCCCTTTACAATACAATCCACGGCGATCTCTCTATCCGACAAGGCCCCTTACCTAGGAATGACAATCACCCCCTAGGTATACACCCCGACGCGACCATCAACAGGGCACAACGTACTCTACAAGGCACCCGGTCCCTCTTACACGCAACGCCCCTCACTTCTGACTTGACCCCTGCCCGTCCTGGCCACCTCCTCCACACCTTCATTCGCAACACGTACCTCTACGGAGCTATCCTGCCGCGCGACCTCCACGAGCTCCATCGCGCCGACCTGTCCATCCAGCGGCACCTCTCCGCATCCTATCTCCGCTCGAGAGATACATTCAACACCACCCACCTATCCGTCTACTAGCCATCCTCCAAATCCCGGACCTCACCAGCCTCTCCAACGGCAGGCCTCAAACTTCCTCTCCACCCTTCGAGCTACCACCCAAACGGGCGAAGACAACCAGAAGACCACGGCGGCCCGCAAGTTACACAACATCACAAGTTATGGAGCCAATTCGGTACTCCACAAAACCCTCACCTCCCCACCCCAGGCGCACCCATCCCATCTTTACATCTCCGTCTGGAACACCGGTAACAGCCCCCATGCCGCCGCCAACGTCGCTTCTCACCCCGACACGCACCCGCCACAACACAAATTGGATCCTTCCCATCCTTTCTCACCTCCCCCATCCTCAAGAGGCACCCATGTCGCCTCTCCCTACGCTGGTTCCTACACTGGTTCCCACATCATCCAGTGCCCACGACAACGCCCCACACAACCGCTACCAGGACCATGGCACTCCTGCGGAACAACGCCCTCACCGACAGCCAGCTCGTACAACTACGGGACGCCATCATTGTACTATATTCTCATCGTTAGCAGCCACTACATTGCATCTCCCTACTATCTTCATCCCCAAAGGGCCATCACGACACACACTTAATTTCCGACCAACAAGACTCTCCGCTTTCTGCATTACAGTATTCACCTGCAAGATTACCCGGACAACAGAGCCCTCTAGACTAGAGGCGGCTTTTAGTTAGGAGTTTAAATGAATGTTCACCACACCACCAATGCCAGACTCGTCCTAGTTCAATCACCCAATTAGATTTTAACATTAATAGTCGGTCAGTCAGTGTACTGTACACTCGAAATGACGAGGAAGTAAGATAGGTCTCGGCAACCTTCCCCTCCCCATCCCTCCACCAACATGAACACCACCACCAACCCACCCACCCTCCCGTTCCACTATGGCGATTCCTTCCGTGGCCGAGCGCTCCCGCGCTTGTGGGCGCAGGTTGTCCGCGCCCATGTCTCCCCGCGTCTTCCGGCCGTTTCGTCCACTGTCCGCGATTTCTGTTGCTTGCAGAACGGCTCTCTCCCCGACACCTCCCCGCCGCCGACCCGCGCCACCGCACCCGCAGTGGCGCCCCGTTCCCTATCGCACCTGTCCCTCTCAACGAGCTCACCTGCTTGCCCCCAGCCGTGACCCCGCCTATGTCGACGTTGGCCTTCTCCGCCGGGCCTACCGGCTGTGGCGCCCTGCCTGCATATGAAGACGTCTATATATGCCCACCTCCGCCGCAGCTCTGGACACCCCGCCGGACAATCCACCCAAGCCGCCGATTCGCCCCGTCGACCTCCCCTGCCCCTGTCTGCTGGAGACTCGTCCGCCCCGGCGGATCTAGCAGACATGCAGGTCGAGGACCCCGTTGAGCCCCACCTCGCGGCCGACTCGGTCTCCGCTCGGGCCCCCGCTCCGGGCCACTCCTCGTAACCGTCGTTACAATGGAGTCCGGAGAACATCATCCCTCGCCGCCCCTACCCCTTCCGTCGGTCCACGACGCACTGCACAGCCCGCTCAGGCCGTCCGACATCTTCGACCGCATCCTGGCCACCTGTATGCATAGCTTCGCTGTCTTTATCATCCGGCTCTTCCGGGCGGCCTCGCGCGTGCGGAATGCTGATGCTGTTCTGTCCGCGTTTCTTCGCATCCACCTGCTTCCCACCGCAGTATTGCGACGCTCACGACGGGGGAACCTGGCTGGCGTTGTCAGTCCGCCTAAAGCCACAGTCTTCGTGAATGCATTCGCCGCGCAACCGCTGGCGAGTGGGGCGAACTCTGGACAGAATTTGTTCAAGCTTATCGGACCAGAGAAGAACGATCTGTCCGTCACCGCTTTCCCCCCCATGACCTTCGGCGGGACCCCAAATTCCGTCACGCAGCACACCTGGCCCAAGATGCACAAAATGGGCATGCGATGAGGACGTTGCACCAGTCCCGCATCGCGGGCGTTCGGGACCCAGCAGTTCAGGAACTTCTGCGTGTGCTGCACCCACCCCCACTGTCGCCGGTCACGGCACTCAGCGCGACAGACCTCCCACTCCCGATGGATATTACTAAGGCTGCAGTCCTTAGCCCTGTCCGCCGGCTAAATTAGAACTCCGCCCCGGGGCCAGATCGCATGTCCCCTCAGCTTCACCTCCTGGCGAACACCAGGGTGATGCCAGAGGCAGCGCTCACGGGAATCTCTGTGCTCACTTCCGTTGTGCGGCGACTAGCTGATGGGGACCTCCCCGACGCCACAATCCCGCTCATCTCTGAGACGTTTCTCCCCATCCAACCACGTCAGGATAAGATCCGCCCTATCCCAATGGCGATAGCCCTATCCGAATGGCGATAGGTAGGATCTTATCCTTACGTGGTTGGCCTTACGGCGCCTGGTGACGAAAGTTCTACTACCGCAAGCGCTGGATGACATTCGAGACTACCTCGCCCCGCTGCAACTCGCCAATGGTATCCCCTCCGGCCTTGACTCCATTGTTCGCGATGTGCAGATGGACGTCGATAGCAGAGGGGAGGATGCTGCCTATATCCTCTCGATCGATGCCCACAACGCATTCAACCGACTCTCGTGGCAACAGATGATCGATCTGCTGCCCTCCAAGGTACCCTCGCTCTGTCGGTTCTTGGACATGGTCTACGCCCGCCAGACGTCGTCGCTGATCCTGCCGGAGGCGTCTGCACCGGACATCCCCAGCAAGGCCGGAATGCCACAAAGAGACCCAGGTAGCATGCTTATTTTTTTTTTCGTAGTGCACCCCTTGGCGAAAGCAACAGCAGAGACCACACAGCTAAGCCTCCATCGCTGGTACGCTGACGACTGCACTCTTCTAAGCACCCACCGCGGCTTTTTTCTCAACCTAGCCAAAACACGCCTTTTCTGGCCGTCCCAACCTGTCAGCCAGATATCGTCGTTTCTGCGTCGCTTCCCCCTTGAGAACTTGTCTGACACCGGCATCGAACTCCATGATACCCCCATTTGGTCGACCTCTTTTATAGAGAACTTCCTTACGCGGAAAATCGACGACTGCAACAAGACATTGTCCCTGATAGACGGGATCGGGGATGCACGCGTCCGGCTCCATCTGCACCGAGTTTGCGCCTCAGGGTGCAAGCTACGCCATGTTGTTAAGTTAACGCCGCCCAGTTTGATAACCGCTATAGCAAAACAATTTGATACCGACCAGATGCATCTCCAACGGTCAATTTTTTTCTGATTTTCCATTGCTGGTCAGCTACTAACTAGGCTTCGCAAAATCCCTTGTCGACTACTGTACAGTATCTTCAACACTCCCAAAGTCGAGGTCTCGGTGGCAATTACAGCATTGGAAGGGGAAGGTCTGAGGTGCGGCGTACAGGATCGGCCTCCGAGGGTTGGCATACAGTACTGTAATAAGCCGAACAGTTAAGGAAATTGTGTATATTCCAGAGAACCTCCGTTCTCAGGGTATGTACAGCATGTGGTTACCCTACTTACAGTAATCCTAGTCTGCGGTTGCTCTTAGCAAGATATTTAAGTATACCAACCCATTCAAGTAAACACCATGCCGTTTAGGAGGGTGCACTGGTAAGACCCTAGGGAGGCGGAAAATTGCCATTCAGATTAAGACACTCAAACCAGGACACCAACCAGGGTGGACTGTTCTTCGACCCTGTCCTACAAGCTCTCATCTTGAGAACACAGGATTTGCTGTCTTCTGTCGAGGATGGCGACACAGAGGAAGGGCAGCTCCTGCTACGGCTATGCTATCATGACGACGGATATATCATCCGAACTCACAAGCAGCTACTGAAAGCAGTAGAAGTCCACTCGTCGTCATATGCCACAGACCGCGGCCTCCATCTGTCCATGACAAAGTGCAAGGTTTGGCGGCCCACTGCGCCCCCGCCGTCCGTCCAAGAGCTTTACCCAGCCAGACTAAAGCTAGTGCATAGCGAAGGAACTCGCATGCTCAACGCCACCATAGGTTCGACGGCATTCATGAAACAGGATTTCTACGAACACGTCGAGTCCCTTAGCCCTTTCTGGCAACAATTGCCGATCTCGACGACACACAAGTGGCCCTTCAACTCCTCCGAAGTTGCTTTGGCGTCTGCAAGGCCGGCTACTTGTTACGCGTCGTTCCTCCTAGTACAGCGGAAGGCGCTAGGTGTTTCGACGAGATGATAGAGAAATGCGTCGGAACTCTGACCGAAGGCGTCCTCGACCGTGAGGTCTTTCGAGAACTCCAGCTCCCAATGAAACCGTTAAAACCTCAAGAACCATCGCTGCGGGTGAGCCTCACGTCGGTATGCGATATTTCCGCTGCCGCTTTCCTGGCTTCTTGTGCCGCCGCTGATACCCTTGGCCGCCCCATGTTACCGGCTTCAGTACGACCGCTGAGCACATACAAAGATGCAGTCGACGCCTGTAGGGTGTGGTCTGCCTCATGTCCGCCGTTGAAGATAGTTCCCTTTAGCGTCTCTTGCTCCCGCAACCTACCCTCGCTAAAGAAGCTAACGGATGCAATTCACGAAGCTGCTCAAGAGCTCGTACCCCCTGGCCACAGCAGGAGACAAGCTTTTCGCTCGTCGATGGGCCTACCCGGTGCTAAACAATGGGTACACTACGCAACATGCCTGAGCCTTAAAACACGCATTGCTCCCATCGATTTCTCCGTCTGGCTCCAATATTATTGCTAGGTACTGTTCTTCGCCCCCAACACTCCGTTCCCCAGGAGCAACTGCCCGGAAACCCTGGATATCTTCGGTGACTACCTCATGCACTGCTTGCATGGCCGAGAGCGAATCGATCGTCCCGACAGCCAGGTTACAGTCCTCACGTCGGATTTAGCACAGGCCCCGTGGCACCCGGTCATGGAGCCCCGTCCCAATGGCCAACATCGCACAAGGCCAACATCAAGGCTAAAGGGAGCACCGGAGTGACAGACTTTTTCGACGTTACATTCGTCAATCCACTTGCTCCTTCCAACACAACAGGCCCGTTGCTTCAACCCCTGGACATCTCTGAACGTCGCGAAAGCGTCAAAGTTCAGGAGGTATCAAAACTTCATCACTACGCATGCCAGGTCCCGACTGATAGCAGTGCCGATATCCACTCTTGGCCTGTGGCACCCGGACGCATTCGCGGTGCTGGCAGACGTGACTAGGCACGTCGCCGTACGAGCCATGGAGACCCTCGGACGGGTGCGATCTGTCCTTATGCAGAGACATGCTGCGGCGACGGTTTCGTCCCACGCAGCATGCCTTACGGCTGTCCTCACAACAAGCCTGTGAGGTCGTACCTCATGACTCGGCCTCATTTTCGGACTCTCTAATACACAGACCTGTCGCCCCTAGTCTTCGGAAAATAGACGTCCTGCGTCCCTTATCAGTAAAGCATTATCCTCTACAACAAACAAACCACCGGTCAACACCTCATGTCTACCGAACCCCTCACGCTTATCATCTGTCGATGATGGGAAGCCCTTATCTTCTTCGGAAGCCGCCCCCATCACATTCAACCCCGAAGTCGCCTATGGGCAGGCGTACACTAGGCGCGCGGGCGAGGCTATTACGAGCATGGAGACGACCACCGATTTGCCTCTGTAGGGTCCGTATGGAACTGAGCGCCTGTGGCTGCCGGTTAGCTGGATGGATTGGTCTGACTCTAATTCTGTGGAAGGCGACGACGTTATAGCGACGTCGCCGACCCATTAGAGCCAGATTCGATTGATGACGAGGATCAGTAGGTGTTGGACTTACGCGCAGGTTGTGACATTGCAAGACCGTACCTTAACATACCAATGTTATCCGGGATTACAGACGACCTATATTTTCAATCACTAAAACACCCAAAGTTTTCCCCTCCAAATTCCCCCCCTCTCTTGGAGGATGGCACCCCGAAGGATGTGAAGTTCCTACAGCCGTGGCTGGACACGTGGCTGTGGGCCACGGAGACCTTCGGCCGGGTGCAATCTAACCGCATGCCAGGACATGCTGCGGAGACGGTTTTAACCAACGCGGATGCCTTACGGCATCCGGCATGCCTTATTCTGAGGTAAGAAGAGGCCAGCGGATTCACGGAGGTAACATCAAAGTAATCGGTGCCGCCGCCCGTTCCCCTGATGTATGGCCTCGTCTCGTGATCTCCGTGCGACCGGGGTTCGATGGCGGGATGCCATGCGCCGAGGCTGAAATCGTCACCTAGCAACATGACCTGGTAATCCCGGCAGTCGCTTTGCTCTGGGCCGTATCTACAGTGCAGTGGATATGGTGGTCACCACGGACATCCACGGCTTCCAGCTACCCGATATTAATGAGTGATTAGAGGATTATGGTAGAAAATATGATTTCCTTTCCGGTCCAGCAAGGGTGACAGCGGTGCAGCGTGGCACCTTCTGAGCCATCTTTCCGAAGCATGCGGAACTATTTCACGTCGTGGAGGCAGAGCAAGCCATCTGCGTTTCGTTCACTGCGAAACCCTCAAAAGTAACTAAATTATAAACTACTGTGTTCCCGCCAATTCCTCCTCCTGCCAACTCTCACTCACCCGCGAAATCCCACTCCGCTCTATTCTTGGTACAGCCCTGCTATTCCGCCGCTCTATCTCCCCCTCTGCCGCCCCAACCGTGCGCGGCACACCAACGCCCCTCAGCCCTTCTTTTACTTAAGTCATCTACATCTCCCTCCGCTTTTGAACCCTATCTTTCTCTGCGAACCCACGCCCCCCCGCTCTCCGTGAATACCCCTCCCTTCCCTCCCCGCCTGGCACTACCTTCGCTCCGCCCTCGTCCAATCTGCGCATATCCGCCCCGTGCCGTGGCACCATGGCCACAGTGGACCTGCGCGACCCACCTCCCGCGCCGAGTGCGTCCACACCGCCGCTCGACCCGGCAAGCACAACCACACCCGCATCCGGTGCGTCGACCGCTGCCCCGACCGGCACGGGCAGCACCAGCACTCCGGCCGCCGACCCGCCCCCTTCCGCTCCGAAAAAGCGCCGCCTGCGTTTCAGCAGTGCCTGGGACATCGTGCATTTGAAAGCAGTCTCAGTGGTGGATGCGCACCTCGCCCCGCATGGCGAGGCGCAGAAGCGTTTCGAGGAAGCGCTTGTGAATTTCATGTCAAGCGTGGGGGCATAGCTCTTTGAGACGATTCAAGTACCCAACTGGAAGACGATCAGTGATAGGTTCAAGAAGATTTTGGCAGATCACAGGGAGGCCGTTAAGGATAATGCGGCGGCGTCGGGAATCTTCGAGACGAGGGGGAAAGGGAGGTGCTACTAGATGATTTGGGGCTTGCGGTCGATGAGCTACAGGAACTTAAGCGGGCTGAGCGTGAAGAACGAACTGCTCTAGATGAGGGGCTTCGAGCGGCGGGAGAGGAAATTCGCAATCGAGCTGTCAATCATGCCTCTCCAGGCATCGGGAAGGAAGGAAGTGGTGGAGGTACTGCTTCGGGGGATGGCACGTCTGTGCCAGAAGTTTCGTCAACTACACCTCGCAAGCGCCTGCAAGCATGCACGGAAGCGAGGAGGACCAAGAGCTGCTCGTTTAAAGCATGAAAGTACGGGAAGATTTGGAAACAAAGAGGCGTAAGCTTGAAGAGAATATATTCGCGGCGGAGAAAGATAAGAGAGAGGCGAATCGCGAGCTGCAGCGTCAACGCCAGAAATTCGATTCCTAAAGGATTAAGCTTGAAGCCAAGCGTATTTCGATAATGGAGCAGCGAGATTTGCTGGAGAGGGAGGAGTGTAGATCCGAAATAGATGAGCGAAAGCAGCTGGCAGTTCTAGTAGAGGGTATCACTGGATTGGTGGCTGATTTGCAAAAGAAGAAAGGAGAGTGAGGAGCGTTGTTTTGTTACTAGTATTTATCCTGTAGTGGCTCCATAAATCACCACGATTATACTTGAAGATATTCGGCGAGCTTTGGGGGAGTACGAGCGAAGTAGGCCTGAGTCCGTCCACCGTGTTGCATACATACTTTGGTATTCCAAAGCGGAGCTGCTCCCTTATACACTAGCCCGACTGGTGCTTGGCGTACTTTAAGCATTCACCGTAAGTCTTGGGATGTCCAAATTTGCTTTAAGTCCTTATATGACCACTCCACTGCCTCTCGGACTGAGCGCACGTTCTTATTGTGCAATGTTTTTTGGGAATTTGCGAAGGAACCCTCGAACTCCACCTGCAGCCACGGTCTGAGCCTATATGCAGGATCTCCGTACAGATAAAACTGCCTGCCGTTGATGTTAATACGCTCTTCTAAAATATGTTCCATGTCACTCTGGGGATATAGCGTGATGTCATGTCGGCGTCCTACCTCAGGTCCATACATGTGTAGTATTAACCCATCTGGGGTTGTCACAATTTGATAGATGAGTGCGTGAAAGCGGTTTTTGCCGCTATAAACAGACCCTTGATTAGCTGAAACACCGCTTGGCCTCTGCATAGCTATCTTAGTGCAGTCAATAAATCCGATGCAGCTATCGAGTGGGGCCCCTTTGGAATGAATTGCTTGTGCATACGCCGCGGCTCTTGGGGCCAGTAGATCAGTACGGGACGCCTCCATCATATGTTTACATTCAGAGACAAACCCCACTAGCGCTTCCCAGAACACCTCTGACAGTTTGTAGACACGCATTCCAATGGTCTCTGCCAGATCTCCCCAAAGACAGGGAGCTGTTATTCGGCGCAACACAATGCATGCTGCTGCAATAGAATCACAATAGTAGGAGGAACGGGAGGTTTTACCAAGCGTAAACCCGAAAATTTCCGCACCACACCCAATCTCCTGAGGCCGAAACCGAAAGTATTTGAGTGCATGCTCTGTGCTGGTTATGTCCAAGTTGAACGACATACCACTGATATCCCGCTCGCGTGCACGTACTAGGGGAGCCTCCTTTGTCCAGCATTTCGTCCTCTTGAACATGTACCACTGCTCAGCCACAGGCTGATGCAGCGCGACGGTTGCATGAAAAAGGCGGCGTGTGCGCTGCAGGGCGCGCATCATTCGTCCGAGAGAGTATTCCGTTTGCCGCATTGCGCCTGCAGCGACCCGAACGCTCTACACTGGAAGAGCAAAGGAGGTGCGGAGGCTATAATAGCCGGCGAGAGGGGCATGCAGGTGGACCGACGGCCACGGTGTGGCCGCAAACTACAGATCAGGGCTTTTGAAGGCAGCCTTGAGACACTGTCAAGTGCATGTTCATGTGATTTGGCCAGAAGAAACAGATTCGATCACGAAATTGAATGAGATTTTTCATTTTTACGACTTTTTTTGTCATGTTAACAAACCAGTTCTTTCTACCATAATTTTATATTGTTCGACACTGCTTACGGTAAAAATTCCCACCGCTGCACTTGGAAGTAGCCGCTCCACATCCGTTATAAGTGAAATAGGGGAATTTTTGGGTTATTTTAATGCACGGAAGATGTAGTCGGTTGTATCCACGCCGCTTGCAAGTGCGTTGTGCTGTATAAATCAGCAAAGTCCCGCCCGCAGATTCACATATCGAGCGTTTTGAAGTATATCTCAAAAATATCTCAAAAATACACGAAAAAGCGTCTTCGTCTCACACGTACCAATTTAAAATTTCAAAAGTATTGGACGGTTGCAAGCGCCTGAAAGGAAGCCTTCCATTTCGCGGCAATCTCGTCATTCGTAGCAAAAAATAGCTAATTAGGATCTTATGGGGGTTCTCTGGGGAGCATAACAGAGGGGGACAATAGTCTACAAAAAACCTAAAATTTAATTGATAGACGTCGTGTATGGAGTAACCTTTAAATCTGAGCCAAACAAGTCGATCTCATGCAATGTCAATTTTACTCCTTCTGGGCTTTTAAGAGCATCTACACTGGCAGGGTATCAAATTACGGCTACTAACAGCAGCTACCTGACGGAATATACTAGGAAACAATAACTCGCATTCAAATATTAAATAACGCAACACGCCCTCAATTACTAAAATGGCAAAATTATGTGCCAAACGTGGCATTGTCATTGGGTGGGTAAATGTTATGCTTTTACCGCTTGATCGTTTGATCGCTTGGTATTTGGTTACTGACATTCTCGGGGTGACTTCCGTTGTCATCTTTCCTCTTCATAATTCACAGAAGTACGAGGATGGATTGGAATAAGCATTTAAATGGTAGTAAATTGCGTCGCAAATGTGGAGGAAAACCTGTGGTGGGGGAATGATACCGACGATGGCATTATGTCAGTTGTAGAAGTTTATTTGAAAAGCAGTAATGAAGAAGAAGGCATCAGGCGATGGGGCGGTTCGGTCCCTTTGAAAATCAGCAAATATCAAACAAAAGGCAGCTGAAGTACACCAGCTTCTCTGCCAATAGTACTTCTATGGTAATATCATTTACAATGAATAGTTGTTTAGACGCAGGATTCGCGTCCCGCGGAATTTTTTCGAAAATTTTTGGCTACTATCAACAACTAAGATTTCTTATTCGCACAGCTGGAAGACTGTATCGACAATATAGGCTTATTACCTCTCCAGAAAGTGACGGGTGCATTTGGGATTCTGGCACACGACTACGACATTGCTGCGGACTCTGTGGATGAAAGTTGGGTATTGGAGAATTAACTACCGCAAAACGTTTTCAGCATACCTTGGAAGTAATTAACAATTTTCGCAGATATTATCCTACAAGAAACCACAGATGATGATATAGGAAGAATAAAACGTCACTAAGAGGCCCTTGGTTTCATGGTATGCTAGGCAGCGTTGATTACTGTAAGTTGGAATGAAAAATTGTCTCACAGCTATTCGTAGACAGTATCAAGGAAAAAGGGAGTCCTTGTGGTTACAATTGGAGGCTATATTCGATTTTCCCCTCTTTATTTGGCATGAAATCTTCGGTTTCTCCGGTTCTGCTAAAGAAATCAATGTTGTGAAGGCATCCGCACTTATTGCAAAAAATGCAAACGGAAACTATCCTCCCCTGTGTGATTATAAGATAGCAGGCGAACTTCGTAACAAAAATTATTGGCTTGTAGATGTTGTATACTAGAAATGACCGGTGTTCGTATAGAATATTTCGTATCCGCCGTCGAAGAGAAGAAAATGAATTTCCGCGAAATGAAAAAGTGCTACAAAGATTTTGGAAGAGCGTTAGGGGTCCTTCGGAGTAAATGTCATATTTTTGCAATAACTGCACAGTTCTAGAGCAAGTTGATAATGGTGAATGTTTTACGGGCGTTTAATATTGTGCATAACATTATGAAGGAAGATCGGGGCTGGTTGCGAGATGAGGATCATGACTACGTAGACCACAACTTTATCAATATTAGACAAGGTTCAAGTCCTATATGGGTAGATCTTCGACGAATGACAGGTCGTGTGGAGTCAACAAGTTGAATTCTAGCGGCTCTTTGTGAGGCTGAAGATTTTTTGCGGAACATGGATGAACATCACAATATGAGACATCTGGTTATTTAACATATATACAGCAACAGGGAGGGAAACTCTGAGCAATCATAATTGATCTTGCCACAGAATTTAATCATCTTCAAGAACCTCAACCCCCATTCCATTTTTACTTTCGGAATTTTGTGGTAACTGCTGTAGCGACAAGCTACTGTTGTCTTTAGAGATATCAGCTTTGGGCTTACTATCAGCAGACAGGGATTTCAGATAAAGACTGAAAACTCTTCCGTGATGCAAGTGCCTCCGCCTTCTCGCTAATAGCTTCCAAAAAATGTTGCTGAATAAGCTTGAAATACTTCTGTGCAGCGGGAGACTATTAGCCCCTTGGAACTTGCGATAAAAAATACCATTATGTTTTGCCATAATCTTAGTTGATTCATGCTGCGCTTGAAGCGCATTCTTTGCCCTAACGAAATTCTTGAAAAAATCTTGAGTCCGGGCTCCCTGTCTACCTTGCGGGCGTCCAGAGGAACGTAAATTCTCCGGGCTTGTTTTTCTGCTGTTTTCGAGGGATAACACATTAGGCGACTTTTTTCCGGCTGTAATAGGAGGCGATTGGTCTTCATGACCATGTGAAGTTCTACCTGTTGAGTCCTGACTACTAAGTGCTTCTTTAACCTTGGGTACTTGAAATTTGTGATCGAATTGGAGAACCGCCCAGGCCGGAAAGAACTTGAATTGCTTCCCAATATCATGTATAGGATCTTTAATATTTATTTCATTGTATAAAGCTAGTTTTTTCCGTATTATGTCTTCAATGTTCACTCTATTTGGTTTAACTGAAACCAAAGTGCTGTGGAAGCTCAAAATTTTGAATTAAAATTTCAAAAACTGCTTTATTATTGTAGTTGCAGATGCTGTAGGTGTCTCTGGAGACGACTCTGGTCTCATGGTCTTTTACTAAGTCCATATCTTGAAGTAAATGCAATAACTTTTCTGTTCGGCACTTACAATTGGGTCTTTTGACACTCGAATCGAAGCCCGCACAAGTGCAGCATCCTCAGCAAGTAAGCATTTCGAACTCTGAACTTTAGACATTATGGAAGTTGGGAGTGTGCGTAGAAAGGGAGCTCTTGCTTAACTTGTTTGTTTTAACTTACTTGGGAGAGGGCATTGTACTATTTCATTTGATATCATCGAGAGTAACCATGTTTTGCTTTTTCCGCGAATTTCTATACAGAAGTTTATTCTGTGCCAATGATCGTATCACAGGTGGATGGAACGGGGATAAAATTCGGTGAAAAATCGTGGAAATATGTCACTTGGTTTTACCTCCGTGGCAAAATTTCAAGTACTTTGATCTTCTGACTCCTACCGGTGGAGAAATGCAATTTATGGCATAATGATAAAAATTGTGTTTTGAAACTTTGATTAGAGACCGGTGTAAATGATCTAATAGATATAACTTCCACATACAGTTTGTTTCAAATTGTTTCGTTTTACATTTTTGTAGCTGCTAGATGAACTGTAATTTCTGATGCCGCTCTCTCTTCCCTCTCGGTCCAAGAAATTTTCGTCACGCCCCATCAAACCAGATGAACGGCCATGTTAACATGATTTATGGCCGCACTACGCCAACCCACATCCTGCACTCCACTCCGTATGTTGTCTTTCCCATCCTTTCATTATATGCTGACACAGTTCTTCCCTTCAGCCAAAGGAGAACCCATTAGTATGCTCCTTATCTCCCTTAACGTCCATTATGTCCTGCTTATGGTCTCCAATAACGAGCTTTGCCTTCATTGATGGCGTTAAGACAATAGAAAACTCATTTTACATATCAATACCGTCACTAAGGAGCTACGTATATTCACCGAGGTTTGCTCCCAACACAGATTCTGCAGAAAGTACTCCACGACCTATGTTTTCTAGCCTACCATATCCCCGTCTAAAGGTGCCACTCTCTACGCGTTGCTTCTCCTTTCGCTCTCTCAAGCAAAGGAGGGGGATTCTAGGCTAAATTTTTCTTGCCCCTTGTTAGTTGCGCTTAAGTGTTTTTGGGAACATTTCGCAGCAAAAATGGGTGAAGTTCTCTCAGGTCAGCGGGATCCGGGTACATGGAAACTTGGAAACGAATGAATGAATGAGCGTGAGTCTTGATAGAGGAAGAAACTTAGGTCTCCAAGGAGCGGCTACCTCAGGAGGTGCAAGGTAGGGTGGAGGAATATTGAGCAATGGGTTCGTAAACGGAGGCAGCGTTGATGATGCTAAAAGCAGCGATAAGGAGGAGCGATTGATCGCTTTCGGAAAAGCCTTGTCCACTAAGTCGGATCGAGAAGCGTGCCTAGGGAGAGTCTCTGCCGGTGAAGGGGATCCTGTCAAGCGCCTCGTAGAACATATATTCCAGAAAGTCAAAACAACTCGCAGGTTTTGGTTCTTGGTACAGTTCAGGGAAGTGAAACGAGTAAATAATCTGGAATGCAGGAGTACAAAGCCGATGAACATAGAAGAGGGAGGGTTTGTCTCGGGTGAGGTGGAGATTCACGGGGTTCGACGACGGGAAGGGAGCGATCTGCGTCGGAGAAAATTGAGCGACTACATGGTCAAGTACAGGCTGTGAAATATCAAAAAGTTGCATTATATTTCAGTTGCCACTTATTAGCCACACCCTATACGTTGTAAGAAATAGTATGTGTAAACACTACAAACGTATTGTTGGTGCTGCCGAACATCTAACAATATTCAGGGAAAATGGGGGCAAAGTGAAAAGCGGGGAACGTTTTACATCATACTCGAAATATTTATAAATAACTAAAGGAGATACCCGTTTTTTGGTTTTTCATTAGTTCCTTCTACCTTGGTGTTTGTAGAGGTAAACAAAAGGAGATTAAATTTTCAGCGCCTACTATCTCTAAATAGAGTTTTGAAAGTATAATCTTACCACGGTAGTATAGTAGAGAAAAAATACAGGCTGGACAAGCAGTAAGCGCCAAGGTTTTATACGTACAGAAAGAAGTGAGAGGTTCTACCACCTACCTCCAGATATTAAAGGAAGGAAAAAAGCTTCTTAGATCAGAGGTATAATTTAAAGCTCGCGGTTATTTGAAGGCAAAATTGAAGTTTTCTCCCAACTCGCTTGACATCTTCAAGATTAAAAGTTTACACAGCTCATATAGCCCTTTCGACTAACTCAAAAACCTAAATATTGCATTTGAAGTACCATGAAATGTATCAAAGCGAATTAAGTGAATGAGAAAGACTAAAAGTAGATAACCTGAAGAAAAATTTCCATCCCTACTTCGTAAAACCACTTTACTAGAGATAAGAACGACTAAACTCCTCGAAAATATCCGTATTTACAATTAAGTCCCGCAAATTACCCGTCCTTCATGTCCTCTAGATCCAGAGACCATGAAAGGTAGCAGTTTTAGACAATTTTTTTGTCTTTCAATATCCTATTATCATCCTCAACCTTGATGGCATCCTCTCCGTGAAGTCTGCAATCATCATGACATGAAATGGAACGGAAAACTGCCCAAAGAACCAGTAACGACTCAACAGGCATTTCACAGTGATAACCGCCAGATGTTTTGATCATATTGGATGTAAGTCGTTCAGACATAAAAAATAGCTTCATTTACGATTGGAGGCTGCATATTTATAGACATGAAGGACCCAGCTAGCGATCTGTGCATGAAGGGAGTACCACCACGACTATAGCTCACGCACAGCTCATGCGATCGACGGGTTTAGATTTACACAAACGGACGAGACCATTCGTGTAAATCTAAACAACCAGGACGTGTTCATTTCTGATTAAATGTAAATAACGCCAAGCAAATAGTGATGCAACGCCTTTCTAAGCCTTCGCTCTCCTAAAAGTTCGGCCAGGTCAAAACACGCCGACATGAGTTGAGGACTTCTGTGCTGAGTGGCTCAGCGAAGGAGTCCTATCTTGATAGAAATGATGATAAATACGAGAGTATAGACTCTTTCAATTTGTTCTTGTGATACAGGGGGTAAATCCAGAATATAGGCAAAGAAAAAATAAAAAAATTTTCCGTAAAAGATATCAACGACAAAGCTTATTCATTTTTAAGTTTTGAGTAAACCTTCGAAGTAGCTGGGAAGGTCTCGGTTGGAAGAACCGCTACGAAGCAGTGGCAAAAGTGCTCGGCAAAGACATGTTCAAAGCCGTTGGAGCTGGCGTCCATTATGAAGTCCCGTATTTACTTCCTGGACTGGACGCTCGACCTGCTGACATACTCGTCGACCCGACTACTTCTCCGGAAAACCCTATGCCCCCTCTCCCGGTTGCGTATAACATCACAGTATCCTCACCTTTCCAACAAAGCTTCTTATCCAAGGAATCCAGGGAAGCGCGCGCTGCCGCCAATGCGGCAGAACGACGGAAACTGAGGGACTTTGCCACCAAAATCGCCGCCATTCCTGGCCATGCTTCACCGGGACGCCCGCTCCTCGGCTGGCAGTTTGTCCCCTGGGATGCCCGTCGGAGACCACATCCAAGGTGGTCGAAGAGTATGCGGCCGCCATCGCGGCCCGTATCGGAAGCTTTAAGGCGAAGCCTTTTATCAAAAGCTCCTTTATGCCATTTTATCCACGTGTGCAGCTTCAGCGATTGGTCGCAGCCCGTAACATGCAGAAGTTTGCCTCCCACTCCAGAGCTAGTCAATTTTAGTGGCCCTACACAAGTCTTGAAGAAAATTAATGAGTAAACCCTATTATAACTAGGAAAGTTCTACAGTGCATGGCCTCTCCTGCCTGGAAGGTCGCCCCGGCTATCCATCTTGGTATCTGTTATGCTTGTGGAGGTCCTTTACCTTTTGCTGTCCTGGGGCCAAGCGGAACATTTTCTCCTTCTCCTTTCGCCCTACAGTGAGCGTTAGAAATATAGGACCAGACCAGATAGGTAGACGATGTTAGGGCCCACTTCGAACAGCACCTTGTACAAAAGCTCTTCAAAAGCTCGCAGCAGCTGCGCAAAAGATTTTTCACCATGCAGCTAGGGCGCCGGCATTCCTACAGTAGTAATAGAAACTAACAAATCATATAAAAAAACATGCAAATCTCAAAGAAAAGAAACAGAGTGGAGACAAAAATACTGCCGTTTTAAGGCGGACACTTGTCCGGCCCGCAGTATCGCGCTATTCACATGATTCACTCATTGTGCGGTGTGATCCCAGAGTTCTGTCGCCGTCTCGCCTGTCTTGGATCCAAGCGGACAACATTCATTGACCTGCAAGAACGAAGACCCATAAATTGCCCGCATCACGTCCTTCGCAACGTTCTCGCCCACAAGTGCAGCGGCGACAACTTCCTTCTATAAGGAAGTTGTCGTCGCTGCACTTGTCAAACATACGCTTCCCGTCTAAGATTTCAATTCTTCTATTCATTGGGAGTCCCGTCCATAATGAATGGATAAGCAAATTCCGGGATCCTGTGATCTTCACACAAGTGATATTACCATCGATATTACTATTGCCCATCCTTCTTCTCGCTGCCACATTTCGCTAAGTAAAGTTACCGCAGCAGCTGCCACGACACTCGCAGAGCGCGAGGAATGTCGTCACTACAGTGACTTCTGCCATTAACACGATATACTCTTTTCGCCCGTCGGAGTTGATATTTATGGCGCTTTTGGTGATGAGGATCAGAGGGTTTTCCAATGCCTCGCTATCCGTCACGCTTTCTCTCCTCAGCAAGAACTTCTCGACTTATTTACTCGTGTTTCGTAGAGCCTCCGAGTTATGCTGGCGCGACAGGTTATCATCTGCCGCCTGCCTACATAAATGGGAAATGGTAGGTTAATTTACTGTGATATATATGTGGGTTGGTACCCAGTAAATTTGTACCGGAGCGTAGATACCGCACATTTGATCCCTGAGTACTCTCCACACACTTTCGTGCGTTAGAACTCGTAAGCGTTTTCCGTCCGAGAATTGTTGCATAGGTGTAGAGTTCTTGAACCCGCTGCCTGAGCTCGTATTTATTCCAACACTTAAAGTACTGCAACTTGTAATATGCAGATTTGCGTCCCTCATTTTAGGCTTAAGCATCATCTTCGAAAAGCACAGTAGGGATGCAAAATAATTGGGATAGGTAGATCTGAGAAATAAATAGTTCCAACTTAAATAAATAAATAAATGTTATTGAAAATATCTAAATTCTAAAAATAAATTGGGTAGCGTGCATTCAATTCAAATCTATTCGCAATTGTACTTAGAATGAATAATGAATAGAAAACCAAATTTAATGATAGCTGATCGAGGGGAATATTTCGATGGTCCTAGGATATAAAAAAAGTATTGCTAATGACCTAGGACTATTTATACTCTACACCAAGTTAGGCCTGCTACAAAAATTAGGTAAGCCGTACAATATTTTTGGTAGACATGATTCAAGCTCAGCAATAATTATTGCGGTATTTTCCAGGTAATCAATCATCTAGATAATAATTTGTTGGCAGCATAAATGCAAAATTTATAGCCTTTATAATATAAAAACCCAACTGTAGGACATAAAAATTATTTCACACTGAATTCAGCATAAAATAGGTCTAGTGTAAATAGATAAAATTATTCCTGGATGATTCACAATTAATATAAATTATGGGCCTCAATAAAAATATTGCTCCACAATTCAGCATCACTGCAGGACACCGGGATAGAGATTGAAATATTTGGTCAATTTTCACAAAGGATTGATAAACTAGACCGCCTTGTCAAATCAGAACTGCCCAAATAATGCGCGACAAAAACGGTGTCAGCTTCATGCGGAACTTGTTCACCTTCCACTACACTGCGTTGCGTTAGCATGGCCTAAGCCGAATTATTGAGGACAATCCTAGAACAGCTGTTGGGCATTTAGTTTTCGTAGAACGGGCCGAGGTGGTACACATGCGCCTCGAGTCAGGTCTTACTTTCGACTACTGGAAACTGAAGATGCCTCCAAGGTTACCACACCAACACTGGAAAAGACCAGATATCAGGGCGGTAGTAGCTGCCGGTGACACGGAATTTTTCGACGAAATGTACATCTGCCATCTTGCCCCCTCCTATGCAAAGTGGGGAATGTTTGGGTGCTTTAATGTTTGAAACATTTGGTCGGTTGTGGCCCGGAATATCCTAGAGGATTCTTCGTTTTCCTATGCAAAGCGAAGAGGTTCAACCTACCCACGAGCCTCAACGCAGTCCACGCGGAGAAGAAGCGGAAATACCAAGCATTTCTTGCTGAACTGTCGCGGAAAGGCAGGCTAGTTCCCGTCGCCATATCAACGCTCAGAGACTAGAATCTGGAGGCGTTCGCTATCGTCAAGGAACTTGTGAGAACTGTCGCCAGCCGCGCGATGGAATGGGTTTTGAAGGTGCAAGGTATTGTTTTACAAAATCACTCCGCATTGGCTGTAACCTCCAATGCGGCTTGTTTGTTATCTGAAATCCCCTCTTCTTGCTGGAAGAGGGGAAAGTTTGGGGTTTTTTGATTGTTGGAAGATATATTCGATCTTTCGCTTCCCGCTGGAAGAGTTAAGCGCAATCAGCGCCTGCCGTAACCTTTCAAGTACACACGCACTACCCTTATAACAGTCGACGGGGCGTTAGCCAGCTTATTTGTTACAGTAAATGAACCCCTCGTGCCCTGTTTGCAAGGGGGGGAATGATGAGGTAGTTTACTAATTCGTCTGACACTTCTAGTGGGGGAAATCTAAACAGAGTTTGGAGAGAAGGAAAGGAGAAAACAAAAACGACTCTGCGCCTCCGTGCAGGGTAACTTACGCCTACTTACCCACGACCCGCTCCTAACCTCTCCGCCTGTATACTCGGACTCTTCAGCGAGGCGTTCATGTTAGCTGGCGGCCACCTTGCTGGACGTAACCTGATCATCAGCTCCTTTTTTCTGCGCAACATGAGCATGGACACGCGCACTACACTCGAGCTAAACGGCAATTTACTCGATGACACGGAATTCGCTGGCCTCTAATCAATCACAAAGAATGACTCTTTCGGCCAGATCGAAGGATTTCAGCAAATGATCAACAACTTCGAGCACCGCTCGAAAGCAGATAAGGTGCCCTGTCCACACCTAACGGACAGAAAAGATAAGCAAGCATATTATCACTGGCTCAGAGGAGCAACTAGCAGACGCTGGCTGTAATGGACTTTAACCAAAGAATGACGATACCGCAAGCCTAAATTTTAGAAAAATTCTGTTAGTACGGAAACGGTCCTTTCTGTAGGAGAGTGGTCCTCTCCAAAAACGTCTGTCTTCTCCCTCCCCATTATTCTTCAAAAACAACTCTTCCTACCAATTTTATTTTAGGAACAAAATCATGGAACGGATTTTCCCATGAATCCAAATTCACTGTGCAACTCCATTTCTATTTTTTCTTTCAGCATTTTGGTCCTCCTTTATCAAAATCCATATCTTTCGACTCGTGATACGCTTCGCCCTCCAAATTCAGTTCCGATATTTTATCAAGCAGATTTTTAATTATTGTTCTAATCGCATGCAAATCCAAAGCTTTGGCATTGCTTTACAATTTTTATTTCGTCCAAAGCCGTGAATTTTTTCGAATACGTTGCCCTATTTAAAGTCCAAAATCGACGTCGTTGAGGCATCAACCCGTGCCATCAACTATCCCATCGGCTCACCCCTTTTTTGCCTTCAACATGAACAACCTCCGCCCTTCCCTCACCATCGCGAAGTTATCCCTAGGCCGCCGTACCCTCAAAGGTCTGGCCCTGATGGCAAATGCTCCGATCGACTACGATGATTACTGTAGAATATTGGACCGGGAACGCGTTCGGAAGTGGGTCTGTTTCGTAACTGTTTCGAGCAGGATGAGGAGGAAGAGGAGGTAGAGGAGGAGGAGGAAGAGGAGGTAGAGGAGGAGGAGGAAAAGGAGGTAGAGGAGGAGGAGGAGGAGGAGGAAGAGGAGGAAGAGGAGGAGGAAGAGGAAGATGAAGAGGAGGACTAGGTGGACCCGTGGGAGCCACCAGTGTACATCGGTGGGGGAGCTCCCATGGAGAAAAAAGGGGAGACTGAAGGAGTAATTGTGATCTCTGACTCTTCTGACAAAGATGAAGAGAAGGATGAAGAGGGGGAAGAGGAGGATGAGGGGGAGGGAGAAGCTGAAAGTGCTAGAATAGTGGGGGGGGCCGGAAAGTATGGAACAGGTTTTCCCGACTCTGGAACCGGATGGGGGCATCTTCAGTGGTCTAGATATTTCGCAGGAGGCAATGGAGAATTCTAAGCCGTTCACGGATATTTGTGGGGACCGCTTAGGTGGAATGGATATTTTAGGTGAACTGCTTCGCTCCGATCTAGAGGACTAAGATATTAAGGAAGAAATCTAGACATTCATCCTGATAGTATCTGATGTTAGTCTTTCTCGTTTACACGATTCCATTTGATGCATTTTATGGTTCTTAGTATGTTTCTTTGAGACTTTAGAATTAGCCAAAAAGTCTATATAGGCCGAGTAAACTGTTTCCACTTGTGGAGGTCAAGCAAGTTGGCAGAAATCTTCAAGTTAAGTTCCGAGTAGTAGAAAGTTGAGAGTCCACTTCAGACCCAAGAAAAAGTTTTCCAACGCTGGTCACAGAGCCTCAGTGGTAGACCCTGCCCCTTCCATACTTGCTTGTAGACCTCTCAACTCTCTTCCATATACACTCCTTTTTATTCGTTCAACTATACCACGGCAGCACTTTTGTCGCTTGCAACACCTCCTTCTTGGTAGAGTTGGTTCTGAGTAACTTCTTCCAGCTTTCGACGGAGGTTATAAAGAACCCGATAGCGCCGTATTACCTCAAGAGAGAATTTGTCCTTGACGCACGCCCCGCTAGGCTGTATTTGCGGAAACCCTCTCAAGAGAAGTGGATTCTGCAAGAGAAAGTTATTTTGTGATCCTCTAGCGTCGGACAAGGTGAATAAAAGCCCTGCAGTCATGTAAAAACACGACTATCTTCTCTTAACGAAGAGTAATCCCGCCAGGTTTTAGTTTACATTGTTTTTCTGACCCGTGGGCAATTTAATATAGAAATAGATCTTCCAAATGCAGAACGTCGAGCAGAATTTGCATGGGATTGTCGGATGTTACTATTTTGCAGGGTGCAATCTTTCGCATGGCTACTTAGTAGCTTCAACTTCACAGCGATATGCACGAGTCTCAGTCTTTCGTGATACCGAAAAAAGTCTACATACCAAACCGCGTGCTTAGGGCAAGCCAAACGCTTTCACCGACCTCTGGTAAAGATTAGCGCGAATCCAAGGTTGTATATGATCACAAAAATCCTCCATGAGCTGAAAGAAATCCTTATGCGCCTCTCTTAATGGGATAGATCGGATATATATTACAAAAGTAAACACTCAAACCTTAACCGCTCAAAATTTGATGGGCTTTTCTAAGGGTAAACTGTTCAAATCGTTCAGGAAACGCATTTTGCAGCTGAAACCGGCGAAGTGTTATTTCTTCACGGCATATATGCTTAGGTGCAGTAGTCTGATATGAAGCGTGGTTGTGTGGTTCAAATTACTCCTCATTGATGGCAAAAGATAGAAGGAGCCTCTAGAAACGGGCCTATACCTGCAATAATTCGTGTGCATGGGGCAATCGGTCCAGGCCATGATACAAAGCTTTAATGTTCTGATCGAACATTTGTGCAGCTTTTTGGAACACATATAGGCGTGCCCAACGTGCACTCCGAAGATAGAGTCTCAATAACCCCTTCGTCGGCTGTTTAACGCCGCAGGAAGGGAACGGATGTGTTCAACCGTTGCAGGTCCGAATTTTCGAACCAGGTCACGCTTGTCGATCCGTATGCATTAAAAATGGCACAGCGGGGGCTTCCTGTTAAGGAATCGTGGGAAGGATCCCAATGGAGGTCTTCTGGCTACCGCATGTAGAACAGAGGCACAGACCTCTTGGTATCAGAGTTTGCTGTCACAGAGGGTTTCGTTTTCGTTGAATGATAGCTGACCATTCAATTTGACTAACTCACTCTAAGACACAAGCTTATAACTACTTCGAATATCTCTGCAAGACTCTAGGATAGAATAATGTCTACTGTAAACTTGATATCTCCATGAGTAGAACCAACAAATTGCTGGTCACATTGCTTCGCAGTCCTTCTTCGGTAGATACCACTGGTATATAACAACATACTGTCTTCAGCACAATACGCGAGTGCAGATAAGTACTGCTGACGTTTGAAATAAAAAAGACTACTTTGACCATTCTAGCATAATACCTGACAGTTTAGATGCATTTGAAGGCACATGCGCAATCAAGACAAGGAGTGTCCCAAGTGTAGTCAGTTTGACGCATGACAAAGAAAATTTACGTTGCAAATTGAAACATACATAACAGGATAAATCGGTAACGAGAGCACTAGTAAAATGGATCTAGGATTTTCACTTATAAGAATATGAAAGTCAAGGTGAGTCCTTAGTGACAGGTAACAGCTCTCCTGACTAAACACGAAATTATCATTCAGTATACTGAAATTATTACTACTTGAACAGCCAAGTAATCAAAAGAGTACTCTGATACAGGCAAAGTCAAATCTTGGAATGGTGGAGCGAGAACAATGTGACAGTACTTAACACAGTAGTTAACATGTTCACGATAAAGAATGGAGGCAGACAAGCTCCAAAAACAACAGAGATACATTCTTCAAACATCACTAATATTCAGCATGGAAGGCACATGCAAAATTCTTCGTCAGAACTCGGAGCTGTAAATTACAATACCTCTTGGTTTCCTCTGGACGTTTAAACAAAAAGCCGATCGTCTCATCTACAATCGAGAAGTCAGCTTAATTTGGTCGATGCTGAAGCAGCCGTCGTGTACAATGCAGACTGCTTGATGGGTGGCCTTGGTGGCCTTATCGATAGTGTACTTCTTCCCCTATTACTACATCGCCAAGCCCTTATGAGTTGATTTTGGTCGTTTGGAAAAATTTGGGATATATCGAATATATCCTCCAAGAGGGAAACACTCAAGCATCTCTTGCTTTTGGTCTAATGCATGCACTGAACGCTATCGAACCCGAAAGGATTCGATTTATTCCCAAATCAAAACAATTTTATTTTCGTTTTGACCAATTTGCACTTTTCACGGGGGGCTAATGGGGTTGCTTTACAGGAATGTTGCCAAGTTTTTGAGTCTTATGAACTTCCATTGAAATCATTTCGCTGGATCTGCAATACGTATAATCGAAAGTTTTCACCAACTATAAAGTAGATGATAGCCCAGTCAACAACCAGGCGTCGTTGGTGATGACCACCGACGCAGCGTCACGAACATGTGCCGAATTAAAATTCGCAAACTAGTGCGAGCAGCTGTTTGGCACTTTGATTAACATATAACGTCAGATTTTATCCAAGACAGATCTCCTTGAACATTGGTCAGCAATCTAAGCTCGGCGTCCAGACTCCTTTTCTACATCCAGATGCTCCTGTCTTCTCCGGCAGACGACTTTGAGTGGCAGATGTCTGGAGGAATTTAAAAGATTTTATAGAGCTGTTGAAAGTAAGCTCTTTTCCTTGGAATGCTCAGGACGAAGCAGTCCGCTAGCTTAAAACAACTTCGGCTCCATCTAGATACCAAATGAGGGTTCAAACATGCAGGTGCGGCTATGCGTCCTAGCTTGCACTGTTTTAGTTGGTCGTGGCATGCCGTCGGTAATGCTCCAAAATATACAAGAGCACTTGAAAACGGGAACTTTGATGGAAATTTTGACCAATTTCGTAGGCAAAAGGATTCAGTCTTGGCAGTGTAGCAGATGCATGTCGAAGCCTTTTTGACCTTCTTTTAGAGGCCAATAAACTACTGCAAGTTATTTTGAACTTTTTGTATCGTGCTTAAATCCCGCGCATTACACTCTCCATATTAGCGAAGACCATCTCAGCTACTGGTACTTCGACGACTCTAGTATGCCCTAGAGTTAGCTACCATTTACATGATTAACCGGCGGTACACTCTCAGAGTACTGTCAGCGGTTACGACTAGCAGTTGAACTCACTTTCGAAGTGTCAGAATGAATGGCATTACACCGAAATCATCAACGCGAGAACGGACAAGGTCAAAATTGATTTTTTACATATGCTTTATGATTACGTTATTACATCGTCACCGAAATTATGTCTCGTTTCGATTATGCTGTTTACCCGTCACGGGAATTTGGCATAGTCTAATTAGGGAACCTTGTGTTTTTGTCTTACAGAACGGAATGCTATTTAGTCTAGGGCAGTAAGCCAAGACTCTGCTGATCGGGGCAACAAACGATCGAATAAAGGGAGCATCTTCATCATATCATTTCTGACAGGTTATGGGCCCAGCTTTCGTTTAGCTCTGCCGTCCATCGTTCAACCGCTGATTCGATAAAATAGATTGCCCTAACGGTCTCGTTAAACATGTCGGAGCAAGACAAGCTCCGCATCCGCCCTCTTTATGACAAGTCCATGTACAGTTTGTGGGAAATTCGTGTGAAAGCCGCATGTTCCACTAAGGATTTGTATTCGCTGAAGAAACCGCTACGGAAACCTTTGAGCAGAAGGCCAAGTTCACCGAACGCTAGCATCAGGCCAGCTACAGTATTGTGCTAGCTCTCAGTAACCACGCTCCGCGTGTCGCCCGAAAGGTTATAGGAAAGCCCAAGGAGATGATGGAAAACCTCGACGCCCGTTATCGGTCAAGCTCAACGGAATTGAAGATTACGAAGATCTCAGAGTTGGTATTCGTTCGGTATAAGAAAAAGAAGTCCGACCTGGCCAAGCACATCGATAAGATGGCTGGCATCGTCAAGGAGCTCCGCAACATGGATGCCAAGCTTGACGACACCGTCACTGTCGGGATACTCGTCGCATACATCGAAGTCCCCGAGCTCGCCCCCGTCACTGCAGTAATCAAGACGCTAGCCGAGAATGACATCAAGTGGGAAACTGTAGCCGGGAGACTTATTGGAGAATGGAAAGCGCTAAAGACCGACACCGAAATCACTCAAGCAAAGGTAGAAAAAGTGAAATGAATCTGTTGGAACTGTACGGAAAACAAGCTTACGGATTGCTGGATCAATTCGCAGAACCCCAATAACCGAATCGAAAGCCGAAAATTCGGCAAGTGGGGCAACAAAGAAGACGAGAATAATGCTTCGGACAGTGAATCTGCCGAAGGTCAATAACCGAAAAGGAAGAAAGGCGGAATAAACAAGCAGCGTGCCGCTATGGCTAAGCCGATAAGGACAGCGGATCTTATACTGCTAGCCTCGGGTACAAAACTACACATGAAACCGTACGGGGATCGTATTTACCACCGATAGGCATGTGAGTACTCGATCGCATTGGCCGATGATTCACTGTGGTGGCCATTGAGAAGGGAACCCGAACGGTAAATTGGTGCAGTGATGAAGGAACAGTTAAGGTCTCACTATCAAACATACTCGTGGCTCTTGACACAGCAATGAGTTTATTATCCGTTCCGGCTCCAAAGAAGAAGGGAATCAGTTTCTTCTTCGTGCAGGGAAAGGCTCTGCTGATTCACACCGAGGAAAACCACTCTGTACTCTTGTATGGCGAACAAGGCAATGATGGCTTGAACTAAATTTCAGACAAGCAAGAATCCGTTCCGATCAGTAATGGGAAACATGAAGAAGAATCCGTACGGGCAATGATGACACTTGCTAGGTAGCGCGAAGCCTCACAAGAAACCATTACGGAGAATGACCAAGATTCTAACGAAGAATCTGAGGCAGACTAGTTTGCTGACTCCATGTCGGACAATAGCAAAGGAGACCACGACTTGGAACAGGAAGTAGTCGAGCTCAAAAGATCTGAAGATTCCGAGCGGGAGAGTGAGGTCGAACTCGAACAAGAAGATTAGACAGAGGAGGAGTCCAAGGAAGATTCCCGGACGGATGAAAAAGATACACCCTTTGGTCCGACAATAGTGTGGTACCTCCGCTTGGGCTATGCGCTCACCTTACTGCAAAACAAGAAACACATCCGAAACGGAATTTTACTGAACTTGAAGTCGACTCCCAAGGGTTGCACCGTGTGCACCCCGTCGAAATTAAGAAATCGGTATCAGAGTAGCCTGACTAACGCAACGGCAGTTGGCCACCTCCATGCCGACGTCAAGGGTAAAATCCGAACGGAGTCAAAAGCAGAGCACAATTGTTTTGTTACTATCGTGGAAAAATACTCAAGATTTGTGTACACTGCTCCGATGCAGAATAAGGGTGTAAACTTCAGATGAAGTACTGTCTTTCATTGAGAAGTTCGAGAAACAGTCCGGAACGGTTGCTAGATCTATTCATACCGATTGCGGGAAAGAGTTCAACAAGGCAAAAAGAGTTTTAGGCGCTGACGGGTTCAAAACCACCGAGACAACAGCGTACAGACCGTCCTCAAATGGACGGTCCGAACAGAGTGATTGAACAGTACTCTCATTATCACGTGCCGCATTTATGCAGGAGAATATAACGGTCGGATATTTGTATTATGCTTTAGCACATGTTACCAATTGAAAGAATTTAGTTGTGCATTCACTGACTGGAAAGGTGCCTTTCGACACCGTCTACGGGCATCAGTCCTCCGACTTGGAATATATCAGACCGTTCTGATGTCGTATGTTGTACCGAGCGGTGATGAAAAAACTCCCTACTTTTTCCAAAAGGTTAGAGGAGGGCCTATGCTCAGGCCATTGTGGTGGAGGGATTATTCAATCCTCACCGATACGAGAATCGCAAGGACGAAGCACGTCCGTGACTACGAGGACGAATTGCCAGGACCCAGTTTTGTACGTGACGTAAGTGGAGAAATGGAACCCTTAACAACAGAAGAAGAGTCTGTAACTGTACCACTACCGTTTCGAAAAATCATCCTCAGAAGAATCCGACCCGGAAGCAGAAGAAACCCTGGATACCTAAGACAAAGACGATGATGACCAAGATGAAGACCGTCATAATGGAAAAACAGGAACAATAGACCTTCTTACTTATATTCCGCCCACGGTTGATACTGAATGCGGATGAACAGGATGAAGAAGGAGAGAACGAACCGGAAATAACCATATTGAGATGTTCAGGCCTACGTCCCGTGCGATCGGTCAAGTATAGCCATAGAACTACACCAGAGTGGTGCCAATCCGTTCGGGGAATTGCTGTCAGGCATTACCAAGAACAGGCTCGACCTTTGATGACCCGAAGTTATCCGAGAGACTCAAGTCGACCGAACGGAAATTTTGGCTTCAAGCTGTTGAGGAGGAGTTGAGACCCTCCGTGAGGCCGGTACCTGGGATGAGGAGGCCATTAAGCCACCAGGTATAAAGTTTATACCGTCTGGGATGATTCTCAAGCTAAAGCGAGATGAGAAAGGGTTCCCAAACCGGTTCAAAAGAAGGCTGTTAGAAGGGAAAATTTCCAAAGAAGAGCGAGTTTCATTACGACATGTATTCCCCAGTCGCTTGTATCGGGTCCGTTTGGGTACTGCTGGCAATAGATCTAACTAAGGGTTGGAAAGTGAACCACCTAGACATCAATGGGGCGTTCCTTTACGCACACTCTCCGAATCGGAAGATATTTGGATAAGAATACCAGTCATTCCCGGATCATCCGTTTCATCGGGAAAAGTGGTACGGCTCCTCAAGTTTCTTTATGGACTGAGGCAGGCCCCCAAATTTGTTACTGACGCCTATCGGAGGCATTAAGGAATTTTGGACTCATTTACTTGCTGGGTTATGTGTATGATATCCTAATTACCGGTTCAGAACTTTCTGTGCAAGAAGTCAGGAAGAAGCTCTTGTAGCAGTTTACAACGTCCGACTTTGGATTATTTACCCATTATTTGGGTATCCGCATTCAGTATTTCCGGAACTGTGCATTTCTTTAGCAGGGCCTCATATCGAGAAGATCATCGAGGCAGGCGGAATGACTGACGTCAAGCTAACGTCAATTCCACTGTCACTCTCGGATACTCTTTACGAAGAGAAGAAGAATCGCACCGATACGGAAAGCGACAACATGAAAAGGGTCTCTTATTGAAGTGTTTTGGGTCTGTTGCTCTATGTCGCAACAAGAACCCAACCGGATATTGCCATAGCAGTTTCTATGCTGGGAAAGTTTCAATACGATCCGTGGATGAAACATTGGAAGACTCTCAGGCACGTGGTATGCTATTCAACTGGTACCCTGGATAATGGGATGTTTCAACCGAACGGAACTGGAATGAATTTGAAGGCTTGCAGTGACGCCGATTGGGCAAGAGATCACTCAGATCGCCGCTCCCGTTCGGGTTATTTGGTTTTCATCAACGGAAGACCCGTTGTATGGAGCTCAAAATTGCAAACTGCTACTACGTTGTCTAAGTCCGAAGCGTTTACGCACTATCGCACTGTATTTGCGAGGTCGCGTGGGTACGCATGACACTCAAGGACATGCACTGCCTCCCGGATGGACCTACGCTGATTTTGCAGGACAAACTGGGTGCAATCCGATAGGAGGAAGATGTTCAAGGTTTGTGCAAGGTAAAACATATTGGTACCAGATGTCATCACGTCAAGGATTATGTCAAAGCCCATACGATAGTTGTAAAATTTACAAGTTCAACTACCACCCGAGCGGAATCACTGACAAAGCCCCTAATCGGGGAATCCTTTGAGACCCACCGAAATTGGTTGGCCTACATCTCCGTTTCTGACTTGTCCGGTCCTCGCGAGGGCGTGTCAGAGTGAATAAATGGTACATCGACGCAATCATCGCGAGAACGGACAAGATCAAAATTGATTTTTTGCATATGCGTTATGATTAAGTTATTACATCTTCACCAAAATTGAGTCTCGTTTCGATTATGCTGTTTAACCGTCAAGAAAATTTGGCACAGTCTAATCAGGGAATCTTGTGTTTTTATCTACCCGAACGGAATGGTATTTAGTCTCGGCAGTAAGCCAAGACTCTACTGATCGGGGCAACGAACGATCGAGTAGACGGACAATCTTCATCATATCTTTTCTGAAACGAAGTATTACTCTCACTCCGATCAACAAAGGCTTTAAGAAAGCCGCATAACCCCTTCTTTCCCTACTGCTTGTGATTCACTGGTGCAACTTAGCGTTTGAGCAAAAAGCTTCTACCCATTGCTAGACATTTCAATGCAGCACAGCAACTAGCCGTCGATAGAGGGAAGGGTTTTGGGTTGTTGTATTACTTGAGAGACGTGGTCAACTGTTTCCAGTGCTACATGAAGCAGTCGTCGACTGGCCGAAGAGAAATACGGTGGTTCAGTACGCACATTATTTGTTAGATGGGTTACCAGATTCTAGACTGGAAGCAAGCTGAGTTAGACGTGACAGCGGCCGGATGCATGCCTTTGCATCAATATCAAACACTACATCAGCTCACCCACAGAGTACCTTTCTCTTTCATCAACATGAGTACAGTCCTCCCGTCCCTAATCATCGTCAAATCAACTAGAACCCAACGCTCTGGCTTTAATGGAAAATGGGCCAACTGAATATGGGTATTGTCGCATAAAGATGTACTGAAACACTTTCGAGAGTGGGTTCAACAGCAATTGATCAGTGGGGAAGAGGAGTCAGGAGTGCCACAGGAGGCTTAGGCGGATGTGGAGGACTCTGAAGATGAAGAGATCTAAGTGTATCCGAGGTAGCCATTGATGTACAACCATGAGAGAGTTGTTTTTGAAGACGGAGGGGATAATGAGGGGATAATCTCAATCCAGGACTTTTTTATTGGGGATGGAGGGGAGGATAAGTGTCACGAGCACGGACTGGAAGACCTCTATATGTCCGAGGGAGATATCTATCATTCTAGGCCGTCATCAGAATTTCTCGAGACTGCATTGGGGCATGGAAAATTTGGAGGAGTTTATTGGCTCAGATCTCGCGGATAAAGATTGTGCATAGTGGATTTCCATATTTACCCAGAGAGTATCTACTGATCTTTCTCATGGCCAAGATTCCCTTTATTGCTTTTTATGGTATTTCGTATGCTTGTTTAAGACTTATTTTTAGCCGATAAGTCTCTGGAAGCTGGGTAATCTGCGTCTTATAAGCGATAGAAAGAAAGTTAGGAGACAATTTCAAGTACAGAAAAAAATAAATCAGAAGTTGAAAGCCGACTTCTACCGTAAGGTGTGTTTTTTACGTTAGTCATTGAGCATGTGTACTAGATCCTGTTCCATGTATACTCAATTGTAGCACTCTGGCCCCAAGTTCTTATTCAATTTTTCTTGGTCCCTCAACTATACTTTGATTGGGTTCTAGGGCATATATTAAACTTTCTCCAGCAACCTTGATGCATGCTAAAAGTACCTTTTTTGGACTGTGATACTACATAAGAATCCAAAAACAATAAATTAAATGGATAGCGAAATTTAGAGTATTTTCAAAAAAAATTAGCAGAGCCCTTTCTTGTTGTGTATAAAAGTAATAAAACAGCGCTTCAGCCCGTTAGTATGGTGTTGCAAAATAAATGCCGAAATATGACGGTGATAACTATTTAGTTGTTGCGAGGAGCGATCTACGATCCGCTGAGAGACTGACGTTGCTCTGCCGCGACCCGTACCACGCTTGCAATGTCTTTAGCTCCTTTTCGCTCACATTTAAATATTTGTGGAGCTGCAGTCAAGAAAATGCCCATATTTGCTTTGTAAGGTTCCCAGGCACTGATATCTTAAGCGGCCATGAGGGAAGTATTCACGGCGTCGTTTGGCGCTGTCTTAACTATCTTAAAGAGACCCATAACAGGTTGTTTGTTTATTTGGTATGACTCTGTTAATAATATGGAGCAGATCGCATGGTTGCACAAGAACGTGGCTGAACTCGTTGAGAAATTGCTTTCAAGAAAGCAGAAAAATTCTAAAATCTATACTCGAGCTCGCACAGAGTGTGGCCACTGAGGTGGAAAGTGTGGTCCTACACTGCAATCTTTCAGTAATCTTATCCATCTGACTGTAAAAAATACTGGTAGTGCGAGGAATAGATCTGAGGGCAACGGAGACCTACAGAAGGGTTGGGGGGGTTTGATGCGAAGGGTGATACGGTGGTGAAGTTGTACTTAAAAAAAGATGGATACTACGAACAAAGACGATTTTAGTTCGAGCTGCGCGAGCTGTACTTGCCAATGAACATTACTAGCGAGTAAAAGGTTGCACCGGTATAAATAGCCACCCTGTGGCCATTTTCGTGAACCATCATGGACTTTACACTAGAATTAAACAATGATTGAGCCCGTTAAATTGAGCATATCAATTACCAGTAAGTAATTGTGGTGAATACACGAACAGTCTTCACCAAAATATATTTCAATAACAACGGACAAACTAACGAAAACACAGCATTTTATTACATAAAATAAAATACAATCACGCACTACCGGGAACAGTTGTTTCCTACTGATTACAAAGATTCACATTCGGCCAACAAAAGGAAGCTGCAGCAGCCGTCATGTATAACGCGGCCGACTGGATGACTGACCTTCAGGTATTATTGTAGTTGGCTTCTTTCATTCCAAATTTCTGTGTAGTAATGCTCCTTCCAGGTGATTTTCTTCATCTGAGGTACTTTAGAGTAGATACGAATATATCTTTTCAAGAGTAAAATACCCAAAACTTTCCCTGCCTAGGCATACTGTATATGATTAGACTGGGTATGACTACTAGTACCAAAAATTATAACGGTCTCCTATATAGGAAAAGTACCTAGAAATCGAAGCCGTCGGCGATTGAGGAAAACTTCAGGGGCTTTATCCTTACAGTTATTACTATTACATATAACTTATCGAGTAATTTGAGATAAGTAGGACTTTTTTTTTCTTTTTGGGTTAATTTACTGTAAAGAATATGTGCTCAGTTGTACTAAAGCTACTGAAAGTGCAAAATGTTAAAAAAACATCACTGAGTAATCTAAGTAAAGTTTCCTCAAGAACAAGCTCAATGCCAGTGAGCAGTCATGCCGCGTTATACTTGACGGCAGTGGCAGTATGACTTCGTTTTGACACCACTCTAGCACTCCGATAAGTCTCCATCGCTCTAACGGCTGCATTCCGCGCAACATCGGGTAGGACCGCATAAGCCGTTTGGATGCCAGCTTTAGATCGTGGATATAGGGATAGGCACACGCCTTTTTCAAGCAGAAGTCGCCATTAAAGGTTCATACATTCCGCAATTGCTGTTTATCGCTGCATTTAGGGGCATTAGGGGATTATGATTGATAAAATACGTCTAGAAATGTTTATATTAATTATGCTGTATATATTTCATATGAAATGATATCTTCACATTCTCTTTGACTAACTTTAAGCAGTAAGACGCTATCCAGACTATATACCTGAAGTTTTAAGAGATAATGAATAACAGTAAATCTGATAAAACATTGGAAAAGTCATTTAGAGGTTCCATCTGGTTCTCTTCTCTTGAAGTTAGTGTAACACCTTGTGGAATTCCTGCGGAATTCTTGCAGAAGTTTCGGACGCTCTGCGCCCCTTCAAATCATTACATGACCGAAAGTAACAATTAAATAATTGAATCAACGTGTAAATAACCGGATAAGCACTTAGAGAGAGATATTATGAGGTTCATCGTCATTTAAATTTCTCCCCAATTTTCTCCAACCCAACTTGGAAAATTTTGTGCACTTTGGGTGGCAAAAAAGGAATCAAATAATACCGTACTCCAATATCAGACATATCGGTCAAAACTTGGATCAATTTAAATGTAAATCAGTTACCATATTACATGTTACCCGAGCGTATCATTCAAGCATCCGAAACACTCCTAAACAACTCCTCTCGATGACTTACCAGAAAACAGGGCAAGCTATCCCTTGACCACATTGTATATTGACCAATTTATAAAAACAGGTCTGAAGATGCCTCGAGTAACAGAGAGTGGCTCAACATAGCCAAAATTAACCTCAAATGTCAACCTCAATGAGCTTATATTCGTCCCACACTTTGCAAAGCTTTATTAGGATACTTAGATATTCAGGTATTAAAATTTAACGTTGTAACTAGAAATAAAAACTCATATAATCAAAATAATTGGAAACCTAAACTTGTGCGCTCCATAGACTTACAAGTCAAATTAAATCACAGTGTGGCACTTAAATATCAGCAATAAATAAATTAGGCACTTCTGAAAATAAAAAAGCATAACAAGGATTAAATGAGGTCTTCTGAAATGATAAATGTCTATACAGCAGTCGCTTTACTAAACTAGCAGAGAACTTTAGCTGCATTCTCTCAGGTCTTATTCTGTGGTAAATTGACAAACCAGCTAGGAGACCGCAATTATTGAGAAAATAATCATATCTTTGTTTGAAAATAACCCTTTTTCTTGCTATGGAATGTGTGGAAAGTCTATTTCAAGATACTTATCGCCATCTAGATTGCTTCACGAAACAATTTACTGAACATAATCTTCATTTCTTTACCTAAAACTCATTATTGCTATTTTGTAGAGGAATTAACTATACTATGCTCTTTATCAGAGGATCAGAGTTTCACAGCGGACCATAGCAATTTCCATTTTGATATCTTAATTTCCGAAAGAGAAAAGTTTTGGTAGATTTCCGTCAAAAAATACTATTATCGTTAACAGACTAAAACTTTTCTTTTCTCCAGTTCCGGAGTTAAACATGCTACGGTCCAGTTTCTCAACATCTCATCATGACAATCGAAAACCGACCATTTAAAAGTCGAGAATGCGTGACCTGAAACTATTAGTGGTCAGTAACAGAAAATGAAGCGAAAAAACTTTCAATTTTAACGTTTATCTTTCAAATTTCACACTCCACACGAATAATGCATTTTCTGGAAATGAAAGAGAGTAAGCATCCAAGGTAACAGGAATATAGAAATGAACGCGAGTAGTGAAATTTTTAATATCCACTCTTGGCTGTAGTGCAGGAGACTCAAGCTGTGCTGATCAATTATAAATATATTATTTAAATGTTTTCAAGTGTTTAATAAAAAGCAGCTGAATTTTTATGATTACGTCGCAAAAGCAGTCTTAAATTTTCTGTAGAAGAAATGTGCCTGATCTATCACGAGTTTATCACCTCTATTGAAATAAAAGCTGTTCCAAACCAAGAATGAGGCACAAAAATTTCATACATTTACCAAAATCTCAAACCCCTGACGAGCAGGACATCTTATGCTGTTTTCCATAATAAAAAATAAAATATAATTTGACTACGCAAACATCGCTCAAAGCAGTGATACGATATAACCTAATTTCATATTACTATTGAGCGATACAATATTGTTTTTACGCTACATTTTTTACAGACAAATCGACGATAAACGGCCGCAGACTGGCGACAAAAGCGTCCGCATTGTATCCGTCTATGTAAAGTTTTATGGTTAAATTATAAACACAAACAGAATTGAAAGAGGAGGAAATTGGACCAGTAAAACAAAATTTAATACTACGCAGATTTTGTGAGAGCGAAATAACAAGTTTTAAACTAAAGGTAGGTAATAGGTTTACTTATATGGTATGATATGTGAAAAAACATAGATGAAATATACGTGCTGCGAATATTAGCACTTGAGGGGAACAATTCATAGAAATAACCACTCGAAAGGATTTTGGGACCTAGATCTATGACATGGGAACGATAAATTTTCCAAGGGAATAACAATAACAGTGCCGAAAATTTTAAAGTTTTTTAATGTTCTAAACATTGCAAGACATGAAAAATGTTCTCTTTGTTTTTAACATAGAAAATCTGCTATATTTTCATATCGTCTATGTATCGTTCTGTGAAACAGAAGAAGTTACTAATTGTACAACTTTTATAGAAAAGGTGTTCACTGACCCAGGCATATATGCAGCAGCAAGGTAAAACAGCATGTGAACTACTAATGGTATCTCGGGGCTTCCTTTTATCCTCTTTTTACTTGTTGTACAGTAAATTGTTAAAAATGGGACATGTGGTTCTTGTTCGATAAGTACATTTATCACATGGCTGAGGCTGACGAATATTAAGGCTACTTGAAAGCAAATAAAGAGCAGAACAGAGCGCTTCACGAAAGCAATTTATTACTATAGATGATAGAGAAAGGTTTATTAAGCGCTCTGTCCTCAAAAGATTTTTGAGAAATATGCTCAAATCTTTGTTAATATGGTAAAATGTTTTTTTGTTTCTTCAGGAGCTTTCGCTTTCTCATAATTGGTTACAGGAGTCTTATGAGTGGTTTAAATATTTGCTTAACAGTAAGATAAACAGTATTAATTGACATTTGATGGTTACTCAACTATAAGTTGAAAAAATAGAGATGTAAAAGATTCCATAAACGATTCAATGTAGCGATGATATATTAAGAGGGTAAATGGGAGTTTTTTTCTTTTAAGCATGTCGACACCACCGTTGCTCTTTGCTTTAGCCATGTTTCATATCCGAGCTTTAAAGGCGAGGGGTTTCCCTGTATGAATTAGGATATCTAGTAGGGTTCTTATATTATGGATAAAAATGAAAAAACATGGAAATAGGCACGCTCAAAAGAAAAAAGTAAGCACATTTTCCGAACTTTAATTTCAACTATTGAGGAAAATCTGGGGTTTCTTAGTCAATAGAAGGTTAAATATTTTTATGGTGCTAGAATAATATTTCACGAAGTGATGACTTGATAACACGACGAAACTTTCACAGGCAACTAAAGTAAGTTTCATTATAACGGATAGATAACTGTCCTTTACAATTTTATTGAAATAGTTACTAATGATTTCATTCATGCTTATAATTTCTCGTTTTAGGGATTTTAAGTATCATAGGTTCCAATTTTTTTATTTCTAGGACAAAAAAAAGATCACAAAAGATTTAATACTTTGATCTATCCATTTAGTACATATTAGTACATATAACAAAATATTATTATTGAATATTTTTATAACCAAATGAAACTCTTCTGAAAAGCAACAGTGTCAGTTCTAGTAATTATCGTCACCAGAAAATCACTGTTGCTACAAACAAATATTGAAAAGCGAAAATTTTGAATTTCTCAAATAATTAAATTATTTGATGCAGTAGTAGGCATTCAAAATTAGAAATGCATCGACAATAAATTGACTCAAATTTTCTACTGCTAATATGATATAATTACACTTTAGAGTAGCTAAGAATATCTTAAAAATTCTACATCATATTTTAAACATATTTCAGTACTTTTTATTTATAAATATCTCAGAAATTTTCAATAATACGATTTTATGCCATATAGATCTACTCAAGCTGAACAAACAGTTGAGGCGTATTTGGAATAATTCAAAGTAATAAACTATTACTGTGACATTTCCTTTAAAAGAAGTATTACTTTCGATATCTCCAAATCTTCAGAGGCTCTCAGGAGTCTATTTTCACCCATCTTAGTCGTTCTAAAATACAATTTTGGTTGAAAGTTTTTATATTTTCATTTATTTTACATGTATTTCGAAACGCAGTCTCGCGAACAATAAGGAAATTTACAAAGGGATAAAAGACATGAGTTGTGCTCAATTGGTAACTAAAATACTTTACGGGGTAATTTTATTTGTTTTTTTGTCGCATGCAACTAGTTTCAAAAACCGTTCATCATGTATCAAACTCTAATAGCGTATTAATATTGCATTTTCTAAGAGCAATATTCTGCTAAACTTTGATTTGATTACATATGTCTTGAACTTTATTGTAAATTCATAGTTATAATGATAAAGTTTTTAAAATTTACGTACCGTGAAACCGTAGGGCTGTATTTTCGCACTCTAAGAATGTTCATGTATATTTTTGAGCGTTAACGAAGTTTTAAATTACGCCAACTACGCAATTTGAAGAATTGATGTAAACTAGAGGCTTTACTGTCAATACTTTATCCTTCAAAATGATTCTTTTCAAAATGTTAGGTTTATACTTCCAGTGTAAAATATTGAACATGAACATTTCCTTCAATTTAAAGACGGAAGCTGAACAAAATTCAGCAATCTTCCCTCCAGAAATGTTATCGTCGATCATTTTGTTGAATTGGAAGGAGAAGTTATCCAAAAGTACTGCAAGAGATACCTACATGGTAATCCCTGCAAAAATAAAGACCAGGCGATGCAAGTGATTGGCGAAGTGTTTTACCGATCAATTTTTTTTGTTCCTCGAAGCAAAAGAAATGTTGACTTGATTTCAAGATTGCGAGAATTGTTTTTTAATTTTACAAATTTACGTGTCTTTCTGTCAAATTGCCCCATCTAATACCATACAAGCAATTCCGCTGAAAATTTGAAACCTTTAAAGATCTTTTCTGATATAATCCCACAGATTCTTCAATATAAATCTTGCCCGATGTTTTCTGTTTCAAAAATGTATGATAACAGATTAAAATATTTCAACTGATCCGCAAAATGCTAGACCTTACTGGTGAAAATTTTTTTGGACTCAAATCATGCTTGTTTGACGACTCATTAAGCTTCATTTATTTTTCACTAAAATTAGAAAAAAAATTATTCCTACGATAGCTATGAATTCCCTGCTTATTTCAAGTGGCAATTCTTGTCAATGTTTGGAGTTCCCTAGCATATTTCATTCCCTCGCAGGTTCTGGTGAAGAGAGATACTTTTTTCATTAACATTTGTGCACATTTTCAAGAAAAAATTAAACTCGTTTAATACAGAAGTTCTAGTCGTTCACCAACGCACAAATTATTTACAGTGCCATTAATTATTATTTGAAAGTCTTTTGTTTATTGTTTGGCTGATTAAATCTTACGTTTTCCGCAGCTCGCACCTGTTGGTGAAGGGTCATAGGGCCCATCACCGAGAATGTTCGCGCACGACTCTCAACCTTTCGGAATTGTTTTTAAATGTGAACATTTACTGCAGCGCGGACTTCTCAAAGTGTCCGTTGCCTAATGCAGTTCATATGTGTCAAGCAAAGAAACGCGGACTTCTCAAAGTGTCCGTTGCCTAATGCAGTTCATATGTGTCAAGCAAAGAAACGCTGACTGTCGATGCGACTACTTTGAATACATTAGGATGCACATGGGCGATTTGTGGTACATGCTGTAGTTAAATAGGACTAGCTATAAAAAAAGAAGACCGAATCCAGAGGGTAGAACATCAGTCACACTAACCGAGCCAGTAACCTACTGCTGGCTCAGGTGAGGGTGTGCAGTTGGTGACCACGCAGTCTGTACGTCGTTGATAAACACAAAAAATTCATCTTTTCTCCATTTGATTGGCCGCGAATCACTCAACAACCTTCTCCGTTTCAGTCTGATATCATTCCGACATCAGCCCGCGGTAGCAATTTAAAGAAGAAGAATTTTGCTGAAATCTTACATTGTAGGTTCAAAAAAACGACTTCTATCTCTAGTTTCTATCCTCGTGCAACGGCTACACCGCCTCAGAAACACCCTTGACGCTCTCTTCTGCCTTCTCTCCGCTCGTCTTCCCTTCCTCTTCCTCCAACGCTCCCCACAAATCCTCGATCCAGCCACCAGAATGGAAAGAGCCGCCAAGGCCAAGGCCAAGGCGCGCCCGCCTTTGTGGGCACAGATCGTGAAGGCCCACACGAGCCCTCGAGTTTTACTGTCCCGTCCACCGTACGCGATTTCTGTCGACTGCAGACAGGCTCGCTTGATCTGGCCACCCCACCGCAGGACGAGACTCCAACGCGCCGGAGTCGCGCCCCCACACCGAAAGCACCTGTCCCCCTGAATGGTATGACAGGCTTACCTCCGACGTCAGCCCCGATGATGTCCACGCTGGCTTTCTCCGCAGGCCTTCCAGGCAGCGGAGCCCTAACGGCCTATGAGAATGCACAAGCTAGCTTGCTAATCGCAGCTGAGGATGCTGGAGTACCCCCGCCCAAGCATGCACTCCTTACATCGGGAGATTGGACAATTGTTGTGCACTACGCCGCGGACTGCTAAGATCTCCTGAAAATACTCCGGGAGATCCCCAACATTTACAATAGCGCTCGCCTTTCCCCAAACTCGCTTTCCGAGCTCATCGCCCAGCTCCCTACAACCGAGTGGAAAGTTGACACTTGCGTCGCTGCTGCGCGCGAAGTCGCAAAGCTCAAGACCGTGGCCTCCGAAATAACAATGGAAAACCGCAAAGCCCTGGCGGGAGCAATCACCCGCCTCGTCGACGCAGCAGCAGCAACCCTCCCAAGGGGGGATGCCTTCGTAGAAAACTTCATCACGAAGTGTTACACGGGATGCGAAAACCTCGCTCCCCCAAAGATTGACTCAGATGCTGAAGCATCCAAGGACAACACTTCCGGACCTGAAGGTCCCACTGCGACCAAAACTGATACGGCCCCACACACCCAAATCGACCAACAAGAAAATGATGCGCCCTTAGAAGAACCCGAGGATGAAATGCCACCCGTGACAGGCAAAACGTCCAATCCCGAGACAACTGCAGACCCAACGCCTGCCAAGACAGCTACCAGGGTCGCATCACAACAGAAGGGATCTGTCGCCCCACGGCCAAAGGACATCCACTCTAATCGTCCCAGGAACCCCTCTACCTCGGCGACGAAGACGGAACTGCGGGCAAACCGCACTCGCGCCCCTTCCCAACGCATGCTGGACATGCAAACGAAGAAGGCAAAGCTCTCCCGTGGTCCTACTGCAGGAGACAAGGGAACTAAAGCATCTCGCAACTAGTCCCTCCTTCAGCTCGCTTTCCCCCCCATCCCTGTACATATGCCCACCCACAACCAAGAGAGCTCCCCGTCGAATGTTCTCCTTCCGTCAGTACATGATGCGCTGCACAGCCCGCTGCGGCCTTTTGACATCTTTGACCGCATACCCGGGACCTGCTTGCATGGCCTCGCGATCTTACTGATCTCACTTTTTCGCGCCGCAGCCAATGCTCGGAATCCCGATGTCATCCACTTTGCCTTCCTCCGGATTCACCTACTTCCCACTGCAGTCTTACGATGGTTAATGCGAGGGGAAGCCGGGTGGCAATCCAAGACAAGACAAAGCCAAGCACTCCGCGAGCGAATACGCCGCGCTTCTGCAGGTGAATGGGCCGATTTGTGAACAGAGGCGATTCAAGCACACCACAACAAAGAAGAACGAGTGGTCCGACCACGTCCTCAACAGAACGACGCAATGCGCGAAGCAAAATTCCGCAGGGCAGCCCATCTTGCTGCAGATGCGCAATATGGGCGTGCAATGTGCACCCTGCACCAGTCGCACATTGCTGACGTGCGTGATCCGCAAGTCATTGAAAGCCTGCGAAAACTGCACCCAGCACCGCAGTCTCCAGTGAGAGCCATAGAAGCGAGAGACTTGCCGCTCCCGGTGGACATTTCGGAGCAAACGGTTCTACGCGCGGTCCGACGCCTGAACCCTAACTCCGTACATGGCCCTGACAGAATGTCACCGCGACACCTGCACCAGCTGGCCAACACACGGGTGCGCCCTGAAGCTGAGGTGACGGGTATCTCGGTACTAACAGCTGTTGTGTCGAGACTAGCTCATGGAGACCTCCCAAATGAGACAATCCCCTTATCTCCTCTGCGACACTGTTGCCGATACAACCCCGGCCAGACAAGATCCGCCCCATTGCAATTGGGACGGCCTTGCGGCGACTGGTGAAAAAAGTGCTCTTACCCCAGGCATTGGAAGACACGAGGGAATACCTCGCTCTACTACAGGTGACCAACGGAGTGCACTGCGGACTGCATTCTATCGTACACGAAGCGCGAAGACTGGTCGCCACCAAAGGTGAAGATGAGGACTACGCGCTGGTTTCAGTGGATGCACATAATGCGTTCAACCGCTTCTTGAGACAGAAAATGATCGACCTCCCGCCGACCAAAGTGCCGTCGTTATGCCGCTTTCTGAACATGGTGTAAACCCGTCAATGCCGTCCCTTAATTTATGAATACCCTCCGCACGCTTCTGTTCGACAGTGTACAACCAATAAAGATTTACCACCACTACGTCCCTAACCTTGCCTGCGGCATCGACACAAGACATCCCCAGCCAAGAAGGGATGCAACAAGGGGACCCAGCAAGTGTGTGGTGGTAAATCTTTATTGGTTGTACAATGTCGCACAGAAGCATGCGGAGGGTATTCATAAATTAACTAAGGATGCGGGCGGCGGGTAGAAACCTGTCGCGCCTGCATTATTTGGAGACTAAATGCAAAACGGGTAACGAAGTCGCGGAGCTCCTGTTGAGGGGAGGAACCGCGACGGGAAGCAGCGAAGGAAGCAAGGCGGCGGAAAAAAACCTTGCCGTCGTCGCCCAAGGCGCCATAGATATCAATCCCGACGGGGAGAGGAGGATATCGTTTTGGTTGCAGTAAGTGCCGTAATGACGATGTTTCTCGCGCTCTGCGAGTGTTGCGGCAGCGCCTGCGGTAACCGTACTTGCCGAAATGTGGCGGCGTGCGGAGGGGTGGGCAACAGTAACGTCGACGGCGATATCGGTACTGTGAAGCCCGTATGCATCGGGTATGTAAATGTCCATTCGTAGCGCGGGGCACGCAAGTATGTTGATGTTCTCCCTTGTCATACACCCACTGGCAAGCGAAATTTCCGATCAGAACCAACTCCATTTACACAGTGGTATGCGGATGACTGCACCCTGGTAGGCAATCACACTGAGCTCGACAAGGCTGTCGAGATCCTGAGGTCTAAGGGACCTGATCATGGCCTGCATCTAAACCCTTCGAAGACACGCCTATTCTGGCCGTGCCACCCTGCCACTGAGACACCCTATTGCACCGCTTTCCAAATGAGAACTTCTCAAATCGCGGCATTGACCTCCTCGGCGCCCCGATCGGTTCGCCTCAATTCATGGAGAACTTTCTCAATGAAAAAATTGCAGGATGCAAAAACACGTTATCGCTGATCGATGGGATTGGGGATGCTCGCATCCGGTTCCACCTCCACCGTGTTTGTGCCTCGGCATGCAAGCTACATCATGTGATGAAGCTAACACCGCCGAGTGCAACAAGCGTCCTGGCAGAGATTTGACAAAGAACAGATGGAATATTACTCGCGGTCAAACAACGTGCCGATGACAAGTGCGGTCCGTCAGCAAGAGGCTCTTCCGTTGCGCCTCGGGGGCCACGGATTCACACCCGTGGCAGCGCTGAATCTAGCGTCGTATGCGGCCAGCGTCATCGACTTCGAACAAGTGACATGCCCCGATGATCCTAGCGTAGCCCACCACCGTGCACAAAGCTATGCACATGCTGATACCCACCTTCTCGAGTTTGTCCGACGACTCCACCCAAGCTTCTCTGACGGACATGGTGGTCTCCCAGAAACGCTGACAGCGGCCAATCTTGCAAACAAGCCCGATAATGCACACAGTATTTTGTATCGAGCCTGGTGCAAGTCGGCAGCAAAGGTATTCTGGAAAGAAGACGAATGGGAGAGGTTCCCAAGCACTACGCTGCATACGGAAGCTGATATTCGGCGAAGGATCCGCCGACGGGCATACTTAGAGACGCATGCTGCAGCCTTCCTCACCGCACATCCGTCTGCGGTCAGCCGGACCTATAATAAGATGTGGTCAGTGATCCTACGCCGCCACCTGGGAGTTCACGTGTTTGACGACTCTGTGCCGCTGCAATGCGCGGAGTGCAACAGGCCCATGGACAAGCGAGGTGATCATGCAGCGGATTTTTGCACGGACTAACCGGCACAATGCCGTAGTACAGATATTTGGCCGACAAGTGTTCAAAGCAGCAGGAGTCGGCGTCCAATATGAGGTGAAATACTTACTTCCCGGACTGAATGCACGGCCTGACGACATTCTAGTGTACCCGAGGTCGGAAGAGACCAACCCCTTGCCGCCCCTCCCGGTGGCGTACGACGTCACAGTAACATCGCCATTCCGAGAGGGGTTCATGTCCATTGGAGCGCGTGAGGCGCGCGCCGTTGCCAATGCAGCGGAAAGACGGAAAAATCAGGAGCTTGCCAGCAAAGTAGCAGCCATCCCCGGTGAAGCCCTCCCAGGACGATCAAAACTGGGATGGAAGTTTGTGCCGCTAGCCTTCGACTCACTTGGATCGCCGTCTGCGACGACTTCGAAGGTAATCGACGAATACGCAGCCGCTGTCGCAACCCGCAGCGGATGCCCGACGGGAGGAGTGAAGACTCGGCTTTATCAGCAGCTTAGTTATGCGATTTGGTCCACGTGTGCCGCATCTGTAATATGTCGCAGCCACCCTATTCAAACCTAATTGTTTTAGGTTTGTTACAGTAGGGTATTCAAGACTTTGCATGTTGCACCTGCATATGTCTGTGGTAAAGTAATCCATCCTTGTGATACTTTCTAGTTATGAACATAGTATTGATCTATATATGTACGAAAAATCTCTATCAAAAATCTCTATCAAAAATCTCTATCGAAAATGAAGATTTCTTAAATTGTTGTCCACACTCACAAATTTCGATTATTTTATCTGTTACACTTCTAACTCCTTTTTTAATGATACGGCACTCGAAATTGAGTCGAAATTAGTATTTTATTAGCCCAGTGGTGCTCTGTAAGTTAGGTTCCTCTGACTTTTTCTGTTAATTTCCACAAAAAGTGATAATCAGTTTCATTCAAGGATTCCCTATGAAAATTGTGTGAGTAGATTATCCCATTTCGTTAAAAGTAGGCACGGGAAAATAGCTAGAAGCTACTAACTGTTACATAGCGCAATATTATATGACTTTTTTATTATCAAACTTTATGCTTATCTTTTCTCTAAATAAGATAATTCCAAAAGAATAATTGATACTCTGTTAGCTACCAAATATAATAGTATTTCAAAAGTTAATATAATAGTATGCAAAAGCTTCCAATATTGAAATAAGTCATTGTCAAAATTTTTCGTTGTTTGAAAACTAAGGAATACCCTCCAAGCGTCCCAATTCAGTAATCCATGGCATGGAATGTAAGCAATCGTTATATTTGTGCATAACCTTATCATTCTTATTAGTGCTAAGAAGGTTTCAGAATAATTGTCTTGTTTTTCTTCGAAATCTTGTTTCTCTAATCAAGACTCGTTTTAGGTTAAATTTGGGAGATGCTGCGATAATTCTAAATTTTTATCAATCATTGTCCTCTTCTGATTACAATTTTTTGCGTCGTAATATTTTACTTCATTTATCTGGAGTTTAAATTTCCCTCATAGGTCTACGGTGGCAATTGAGCCATTCCCTTAAGAAACAGTTGCTATATATCAGGATTTATGTACCAACTTCTGTTGTTATGTTTTGGGTATAGAAACGCATGAAAACGAACCTTTTTGCATATCTTGTGGCAGTAATTCATCACTGACTAAACATTTTGTTTTTGTGTATTGTCGGAAGTTGTTTAATTATCTGTCGAAATGAATAAACGGCGGAATTAGTTCTATAACCATAATTGCATGATCGGGAAATAATTTGCAGATAAACAAAATTGAGTAAAAGTATGTTGTTTTTATTTTTCGATACGGTTTAAATATTTTAATTACATTACATATGCAAACAATAATGAATGCGATTAGTCTGACGATTTTTCTCAGTGAAAATTTCCGGACTCTCCAGATTCATAACAATTTTAAGGTCCATTCTTCGCAATTAGAGGTATAGGGGATTGATCTTATCCAGACTTCAGAAAATTAGGAAGCAGAGCTATTTATCTATTTGGGAAGTAACTAATTCTTTATTTTACGAAATAGCCCACGAGTTAATTTTGGATCCATATGGATTTTATTTTGAAGGATAGCTAGATAATCAAAAATTGTGTCGTTGAGTCTCAATGCGGTCGTAAATTTTGAAGTAAAATTTTAATGATATTCATGATAAATTTTGCCAGGAGCTTAGCATATATAAAAATTTAGACAACAAAAAAGATTAAAGAGCCAAATTTTTAAATCAATTATAATTTTTCACAAAGGATATTTCAAATCCGATTGAAGAGAAACAAAAATCTTGATACTTCAGAATAAATCATTTTCCAATTTTTGCTGAGTCCTTCTTATCCCGCTGTGATACCTACCTATATTCTTAAAAAGAAATATTCATAAAAATATCCGTAACGGCTTATTTTTCTTCATGTAAAGGTCAAGATGCGTCGCTGAGGGTCTCTGCTACATTTTTTGAATTTTTACACCAATATTTTGTGGAATGACTTTCTAATTACGGGTATGGACAGGTATACAGCCAATCAATTAGTTCTTATTAATATAATATTCCGAAAGATATGCTCGGTGCCATTTTTTGTCAGAATAACGCAAAGAACTTGAAATAGTAGGAAAAATGAATAAATTGGTAAAATTCTTGGTTCAAAGCAGATCATTACAGAGATTACGGAAAAGAGCATTTTTAATCAAGTGAAGGCGTGAACTGAAAATTGTGCGTCTACAAATTTATTTAGTATCCTAGCAGCACAAAAATTATGTGATTTTGAGGCATCATCCGCCGTCAATGTTCGATTTTTTGAACCATTCCTTCTAATATTGTGTGAACTTTTTTAATTTTTAACAAATGCGCAAAATTATTTGCAAAGGAAAAACTTTATGCCATGCCCCAAATAGGTAATAAAGTGAAAACTGCTGCAGTGAATGAGAAAATATTTCAATTTTTGCCAATCCCGTAATATAATTTTGTAGCAATAGCACCAGTAACTTTCAGAAACCATTTGAGGACTATCAGAAGATTTTATTGTCGGTAAAGCTTTTTTATATGTCCAAAAATATATCTTGGCCTCCTCTGCGATTCTTTAAACCCGAAATTGAGAGAAGGTCGCGTATTTCAAATGGTTATCAAATTTAGAGGCAAATATTTTGCATTCAACACTTAAAACGCCTTCCAAGATTTCTATAGATATCAATAATTTACCTCGAGGAAATTTTTTTCATTGGTTTTCTCGTTGGACAACATATTTTGAGTGGTTAAAGTTCAAAATCACTAATAAAATAAAACGTAGAGATTGTCTTGAAGAATATCTAGCGTAAGCTTTAGTTCATACGACTTGTAATGAACTTTGGGATGGTTACCTGTATGAAGAGGATTTTAATAGTAATAAGCACGAAGCCTATGAAACTCATGAATTGATTTCTTTTTTTAAGAGGGAAAATCCGCGTAAATTGAATACTGTGATTAAAAACTCCTTGTATGAACTCGTATCGTTCTTAAAGAGGTGAGCCCGGATACATTTGTCAACAGTAGCATATATCTGGATTGCTTTGTTATATTTCGTAATTTGTAGATAATTTGGAGGATAATATAGAGAATTCTTAACGTTCTCAGTATAGTTCCGGCGACGCGATTATTCAAATAGAGATTGTGGATAGAAAACCCCAATTTGTTAAAATGGATTGTTGCCACATCACTAGAGCCGTCCTTAAGCTCCTAATTGAAAATAAATAATTCCTCTACCCTTCTTTCAAAAGAATCCTGAAATAAATTTCATTTCTGACTTCTGATTTAGTATAGAACTCCATTATTGTTTTATGTTTGAAGATTTTCGTCCTCCTTTTTAGATAGAAACCTTACAATCTGTGATTAATGCCGTCTTCAAAATCAGGTTCCGATTCTTTATATACTAAATGTTTTATACCGCGATCACAAAAAAATCACAGATTCACTAATTGAACCTGGCCTAAAACAGTTTCATTCGACAAGTGCATTGAAAAATATCGGTTCTGAGGTGCTATTTAACTATATAGCAGAACCAGACATGCCTCAATCCTACTACAGTATCATCCGCTTAACCGGACTCACCCAATCACTCTACTGCTATTACACCAGCATGAACAACCACCACTCCATATGGTCATCACAAAGGCCACTAGAGTTCCTTTTCCTATCAAAAGAATGGTACTGGTGCATCACGGGCCCATCACATACGTTTTTTTCGCTCAAAATCGACCAAGAACGTGAAATAGTAGAAATTTCTATTCATTTTCCGCAGGAGGCCATTAAAAGAGAGTCGAAGGCAGAGAAAGAAAGACAGGAGGAAACAGAAATACCAAGAATGATTGAGTGGACCAGTTGGAGCCTCTGCAGTAAAATCTTGTAGAGTTTCCGGTGTGTGTTTGAGCGTCTCAACTGGAGAAAAAGTCGCAGTGAGGATTTTAATATCATTTTGAACCCTTCGGGAAAAATCAGATACCGTGGGTAAGAATAACGAATTGGAGGACATAGATATGTCTAATGGGGCCATCTATTCATTGTGATCCAATCGCAAGATTCTAGAGGGACTAAATCCTATGCATGGATATTATGGAGTAATTATTTAGTTACTATCTCAACTAAAAGCGATTTGAGGATCAAAGATAGATATTTATCTTCAAAGTGTCTATTGCTAGATTTTCTGTCCTCATTATTAGATTTAATGCAATTTATTACATATTTATTATGTATGATTGAGACTTCAGATATAAACGAAAAGTCTACATAACCTGAGATGTCGACAAATTTGATAGAAGCGTCAGGCGCAGACGTAAGTGGTACCGCAGTTGAAAGCCAACTTTGGACCGATGAATTGTTTCCTTACGTTTAGCCACTGAAGATAGATTGTATAACCTGCCCTTCGTAGCCACAACTGTAGAACGTTGGCTCCTTCTTTTCTACCTTTGCTTATTCTCATAACGTACTACCGCACCATGCTTTTCGCTCTCGAAAAATAGTTTTGGGTTGTCTATCGCTCTAAAATTCGCATCCACTCCACTATACCCCTGTCGGAGATGGTAAGTAATCTGTTTGATTACGTTCAGGAAGGTGTATCTGATAAAAATTATATCTGAAATATCTTTTTTGAGTAACTATAGGCCGCATGAAGCGTATTTCCTCCCTTGGTACTCTGTACTTGAGTCGATTGTGACCGTCTTGAGTACTTTGGTATAGAGTTGAATATATCTTCCAATATTAAAAAATCCAAACCTTTTCCACCTTATTCACGTAAGTTTTAGTACCTCTGAGTAATAAAGCGTACAGAAATAACCCCTTCACTGTTTAAAGTGATTTTCAACTAGATTTTAGTGCTAAAATGTTTGTTTTACCTCAATTTACCTCACTTTTTTCTGTGGAATAAAGTGACTTGGGGTAGTTAAGGCTAAGAGCTAACCGATAGAGTCATATCAGCCACATGAAAATGAGCACTGGGAAGAACATCCTGGACCGAAGAGGACCAAATAACCGTGCTGATAAGCTTATAGATGTATCGGGGGATCACATTGTCAGTTATATGGTAACAGAGGCCTAAAAGAGGGGCGTGGTATTCGAGGAAGCGGATAGCCGCAGTCTATCTTGAGCAGAAGAAAGAGAATTTAGTGGGCCTGTTAATGTGTTGATATATTACTATGCTTTCTCTTTGTATCTAAAATGACAGCATAGGAGTTGTACTTGGTCATGCTGGTGGAATTGCAATAAAGTAAAAGGTTGAAGCCGGTAAAGTAGGGAAGCATTGAGAGCTTAAATTTCTTGGTGATAGGTTGAGGCTTGGATAGCGTTGTTATAAGGTTTACGTAGTGTCATGAAATCAATACTGTTCAGTGCTTTTGTCGGATGAAATATTTGCGGCCAGATTTCATTCCTGAATCCGTAGCAGTTTATAGTTACAGCAAAACATATCTATTCGATGAAATATCAAAACAAATTAATATAATGAAGTCGAATGTGCGTTGAAAAGTCTCTTTTCGAAAAAAGAGGACTAAATTCTTCAAGGATAAAAAATAAAAGTGTACAAGGAATTTTTTTAATAATTGTAAAAGACCTTGAGGATTTAGTTATCACAGGAAAGGTAAGACACCTGTTTTTTGAAGAGGACGAACGCATGGATAGCTCTATGGGCTAAGGAATGAGTTATTTGCTGCAAATACCGGTCTACCGTCAAGAGATGGCATCTGGATGAATTTACTGTTGTCCTGGTCCTGCAAAAAGCTGTTGCAGGTAATGCCTTGGAGTATTTTTAGAGGGCGAGATCGACTTTTTTGCAACGAAATGCCATTCTAAGGTCTCCGGTTATGCGGCCTGTTTGTTGTCTGCCCTCCCCATATCTTAGAAAGAATAAAGTCTTCTGTCATCTTCTTTGTCACACAAGGCCCACCAAAACTCCCTCGGTTCTCAGTCATTCGAATTATCACAGTAAACAAACACCTATTCCTGCTCTAGTTAGGCTACGTTGATGATATCGTGGATATATTTCTATTATCAAATGTTTTTTGCGGAAATTTGACTTGATCGCTACCCTTCTTCCGCCTTACATTTAAATTTTTTAGAAAATTCTGTAAGCCTGCAGTGCCGCCAGAGTCACGTCCCAGGCTACAATAATCCGTTTACTTTCAGCCAGGCATCTGCTCGTATTTTTCGAGTCTGTATGCCTTATTTACCTCAAACTCTAGAAGAAGAGTGAAACTTCTTTAGCGTTTTAGCAGCAGCTGATGTAATAAAAAAAATATCCTCAAGGTTTTGCCTAGCTGGTAACATCTTTCGCATTGCGAGAATATCTGTACTGCTCTTCTTAAAACTTTAGAATACCATATAGCCCAAGTTCTCGATACATCTTGTGATTGATCGCCAGTGAGGGAGTTTATCTTCGCTCCAAGGCTATTCAGAGAAGCTCAGTACGGTTTACAGATTAATACTTGTCATTAAGGGTAATTATACCCGCCACTATGACTAGTAGTCTACGATAAACTCTTTTCTTTCACTAACCCATATTCGATTTGAAAGCCCAGACCAATCGGGGAAGGCAGTGCGCAGTCAGATATTCGGACTAAGTAAATAGTTGCGGAGGATATATAACTTTGACATCCCGCTCGCTAACCAAGTGGAGCCTCCGACTAACTATTCCGGTGCTGCGACCCTCTCCTTTCGGTAAGCGCTTCTAGAACCGCGAACAGGGCAGAAGGCTTCAAACGTTTATGGCGACTGTTATAATGAAAATTCTCTAGGAATTATTTTGGTATGCTGCGCTGGATGGCTGGATGACCTGTCATGCTTCGTTGGCTGTGCATAAGATGTAATTCCTATTTTATTTTCGTTTGTTTTTAGACGGATGATAATTTTTATTGTACTGTAGCGGTACAGAAATGGCATAGATCCTACGTAGGTGCTGCAGATATCTGGTGCTCGAAACAATATACAAGGAGTTCTCTGGATGAAAAGTTAGGAGCACTGAGGGACCAGCATACCCAAATGGGACACTCACCAAAGTAAGTCACAAATATCGAAGAGTATAGAGCAAGTTGGGAGGCAACTTCAAACCAAAACCTCCGATCAGTTCCTTAGCCTCTAAGTGAGGTGGTAGGGCCTGCTCCTTTTTAGTCAGTTACTCGAACAGTAACTCAGCTTTCACATCCATTCTTCGCCATCATCCGTTAACGTCTACTGTAGCACTTATGTGGCTCGTAACGATTCCCACCTCGGGTAGGTAGTGGTTCCCTTCTCTATAGACGCCATTTTTACCCTATCAGCGACGATGGTACGATTCAGGCATATCCGGGTCCCTCAATAAACGCTAGGAGCATAACACCAGGAATCATAGGCAGTCCTGTCTTACGTGGTCACGAATGTCACTACACGAGCCATGAAAAACTGCGAATGAGTGAGGTCTGTCCTCATGCAAAGACACAGTGCAGCGGCTATCAAGTCCTATGCAGGAAGCCTCAGGGCTATTTCTGCACCTGCATTTTGAGGGATTCTAGTTTGGTTCAGTCAAAATCCTGTTGAAGCACTTGATATAACGTCGGTTCTGTATAATGACATCATAGCATCTAACATTCCCTCCATGTTTGCATATATTCCTGCTGGTGAATGCATGTCTATCCGAACGCACTAAAGGACTCTATCAGGAAGGGGAGAATTATGGAGTAGTCTACTTCGCCGTCTCACACTTCTAGCGGGCGGGAGCTCAACAGAGTTTGGAGAGAAGGAAACTTCTCTCCAGAACTGTTGAGAAAACGGAAACGAGTCTGCGCCTCCGTGACTCTGTGACTACATAGACAGGTCTGGAAGCAATCAGAAGGCAGTGATTGTATTCAGTGTGGAGTCTTTTATTAAATCTTCTACTTGTTGAGAGGAGTTAATTACTGTAGCTGCTACAAAGATCGTATGTTCCGTTAAAGCGTCATATTTTTGTCTTTTTGGTAGGCCAAGCATATTGCATCGTACAGTTTTGCAAGTGCAATCGGAAAAGGTTGCAAGCGTAAATGGTGTATAAGGTCCATTTTATGCTCAATTACAGAAGGTCAGTGAGTGTTATCTCAACAGTGTGCACATAATTAAGAAAACAGGTTTCAAATCAAGGCAATCAGTTTTATCGTGACGTCCAACGCAGCCTCCCTGCTGGCTGATCTCGCGTCGGCCTTCTAGCGACTTTGAACCGGATTAACTCCGTTTCTTGGTTCCCCCATGCCGACCGCTTGTACCAAATATTTGATGCGCTTTTGAACATAGGCTAACATATTTTCAATCAATACCACAACCCAATTTTCCCCCCGTTTTATAGTAATGACTGATACACTCTTTTAGGCAGTCACGGTCCAAACTTAACTCTTCGTTTTCAGTTTCATGTTAAGATATCTGTGCAACTGAAAAGATTGTCTTGGGGTCTTCGATATCCAGAGTCACTCCGGTAGATATTCTCCATCGTATTCTCAGCATGGAGCCTCTAATGACCCATGAAGCTACGAACATGAAATTGTCTTCCTTTACGCGCAGTATTCTCAAGGTGGAAATGTTTGGGTGCTTTAATGTTTGAAAGATGTAGTCGGTTGTGTAGCGTCAGCAAAGAGTTTGATATGCCTATGTCAGTAATCATCAACGCCATAATCGAGAAAATGTCAGAACGGATAACCATACATCAGGGGAAACATAAGGGGTTCATTTAATATAACATTCTTGTATACTTTAGATATTCAATCTTCTATTCAAGTTTCCTAGGGAAAAAGGGGGTTTCTTCATTGAGATTTATGGATTTTCTGGAACCCATTTGGAGTTGTAAATCTGAATTTCATATTTAATACATGTACCAATGGCCCCAGCAATGTACAACTCATTGCTATCGAATGCTAGCATCAGCAACAGTGTACCAGAAAGTCGATGGGATGCCAGCCAGCAGACAAGCAGCGTTAGAAGTTACTGCCAACGCCGAGTGTCGCTGTAGAAGAATGCCTCGAACCTTCGAAAACCGTTCCATTGCGCGGCTGGCGACGGTTCTTGCAAGCTACATCACCACTGAAAAAGCCTCTGGATGCCATCCGCCAAGAGTTGAGATTGGGAAAGGAACTAGCCTGCTTCTCTCCCGTGATTCCGCAAGAAATACTTGGTACTTCCACCGCTGTTCCGCGCTCGATGCATTGAGACTGGTCATCGGGTTGAAAGTCCGGACTCTGGAATGGGAGGGAGCGAGTGGATTGACAAATGTTATGTCGAAATAGTCAGTTCCACCTGCGGCACCCATGTCTCTGATGTCCTGTCTTGTCCGGTGTTGATGATGCACACGGAGTTCGATGAAAGGGCGCCGAGCTGCCCGTCCGAGATCATTGCCTAGCAAAGCAACCTGATTGTTGTGGGGATTCATGCGCTGGCATCCATGACGACAGCGCAGAAAATGGTCCCCATGAATGTCTAATGTGTCAGGGCACCCAGGCTTCGGACAAGGAGAGTCGGGGGCAAAAAATAGAGTTTGGATAAGTACTGCAGCCACACTGAGAATCCTTGCTACTGATGTGTGTCCTCTACCCCACACAAGGCGCACAGTGGACCCATCCTTTAGCTCCTGGTAGTGACATGGAGGCGCGAAAAGCGCGGGTACGGGTATTTCCAGGCGATAACTCTTCTTGCGCAACTACGTGAACCGCGTCCGTATTCTTCTTCTGTGATTGTAGGTTGTCTGAGCAGAAGTTTCTAAACGGAAATCTATCCGAAGATTGACAGGAACCATTCCATATGTCAAAAGCTTCGAGGGCGTCATCGTGGTGGGTCAGGTCTTCAGTAGAAGTAGGTAAAAATTTGGCGCACAACTTGTTCGAGGCGGCACTGGATGCAAGAAATGAAGCAACGCCAACATCTTTCGCTGATGTCAAGTGTAACAATGTCTCTGTTACATCACTGTGTAATAGAGATTTGCTCGCTGTCGCTATTCCAATTCTCTATTACACAGTGGTGTAACAGAGAAACTGCATTATCTTGAATGAATTTAGAAGTTTGGTTTTCCCTCAATGTGTTTATTTGACATGGAGCCCCACGTCATCTTTTTATTTACGTAGTTATATTCTACATAGTACAATTCTATAGTTACTCCTCTACTTTCTAGTAAGTTCCACTGAGCTAACAAAGTATAGAATTTATAGAGTAGAGCTAGAGTACTATCTATATAAAGGGGGCTCTTCTAGATTCTTGTGGGAATCCAGGTACACTCCATACACCCTTTGCCCCCAACTTTCTGAAACCCACTAACATCGTCTCTGCTGTTCCTTCAGCAGCGCTCCGGCTGCCTCCCTCTCTTTTACATCAAGCAAATTCCGAAAGTCGGTTTTTTGTCCTCGATCGGCTTGATTGGCAGCTGTTGTTCCTTAAACATGGTACTATCAAGCAATCCACCTCCCAACTTTCGGACACAGTTATCTAGTAGGCCGTCAAAATACTTGGCCCCTTTCCTTGTACAGGAAGGCGGAACGACTCGAAAAAGATACCCTAACTTGCAGACCCCAAAGCAGTTTCAAAGTAATTGGAACGAAACGTGCAAGTCTTCTAGATTCATGATGAAATTGATAAGAGGTTAAAAGGTTGTGGACATGGTCCAAGATGTGCCCTTCCATGAACGCCTTAGGACCCACTGGAGCTAACAATAACTATTGTGCTACGCTGAAGAGAGTTCAGAGAACTGAGGTTCAAAGGAATAAACAAAACTCAGGCGCAAGTCGCTTGCCGCCGGCATCTCACATGAAGCGCTTGAAGGCACTAGGCTTATATAGCAGCGCGAGCGAGACATAGATAAAGCCGCATACTGCAAAACAAATACAAATGATACAAATACATTGCGTTGCGACCATTCAACTAAGATGATTCATTGCTCGTCACAACCGTTGACGACCAACAAACGTACGCCATGAAATGTCGGGCAGAGTCAGTTATCATCAATAGGAGCGATTAAGGTGACATTACCTCTCCGAAAAAAATAATAACGCGTTTTCCAGTTTCATGCCTCGCAAAGCTCAGGAAATTTGAACATGCAGAAGTAGCTGAGATGAAATGAGTTGGCATCAGCAATGTTCAATGCATCATGCCTTTTGGCCTGCTTTTGGCCGTTGTTCTAGGGATGTCACGGCGTCTTGCTGATCTTTTAGGTTTGTAAGGCTGTAGCCATTTGTACATGTCCTTAGTGATACAACTGGCCTTTGGAAACAACCGGCCTTACTTTTCAAACAACTAGACACCACAAGCTTTCCAGTGCTGCGATGAAAGAAAATAGCTTTTTGCTGCAAATACGAAGAGGTGCATGTAGAAGGAATTCCTAATTGCGTTTATAAATACAAACACGTGGTAAGGTTTTGGGTGGTTTAAAATTTGGAACGAAGGTCGTTTCCTAAAGTGAGGCCAGTTGTTACCGAAGGAGCCGGACATGTGTGTGGTAATCTTTACGAGTATGAAATAAAGCGATTTGACGTGCGGAAGTATCATTGAAGAAATACTATTCAAGCAGACGACGAGTGCTCACCTGGCCTGCTTGCATCCCTTGACGACAGAATAAATAACGAGTAACAAAATCCCCCAACTCAAGCGTGGCGGAGAAATTTCGGCGATTGACAGCGAAAGAAGCGAGGAGGCGGAAATATTTATAACCGTTCTCCGCTAATGCCCCAAAAGTATCGATTCCAACGGGCATCAGTAAGATATCATTGGCATCACAGTAGTCGTCGTAGCGCGAGACCTTGGCGTAGTGTGTATCATGAAAACCAGGAGATAACCAAGAACATGTACCGGGATTTGAGGTTGAGCAACTAACGGAGCTGCCCAAGGTGCCATTGTCATTTCGTTAAAACTCGTAAAGATTTTCCGTTCCGTCACGTTCCGTCACATACGTTCTTACTACAACCATACAAGTCGACTGGGTATCAGTCAGCTTATCTGTTACAGTAAAAGAACCCCCCCTTCCCCCCCAGTTCAGTCTAGGATTTCTGGATGAAAATACTAGAAAATGTTCAGATGACAGAAGGTCCAAGAAAGGAGAAAGTTCTCGACACGGGACCGTTATATGGCAAGAAAGAAAGCATTCCATCGGATTTGCTTAAGCGATGAGAGGGTGAGTAGTGGCCGCCGCGTCCTAGGGGAAAACTTTGGTTGTTTTAATTATTGAAAAATAGGGCCTAGTGCTGGTCGAAATGTCGGTATCGGGAATATCAGAGTCAGTGGAGAAACTACCAAAGGGCCGAGCTGGGAGGACCTCTTGGAATGAAGATTAGCCCACTATGGGAGGGGGGGTGGGAAAGATTGAGTACTTAATTGTCACTAGTGACTGTCTGCAGCTGAACATGTCTTTCAAATATTAAAACAACCCAAATCTTCCCCCTCCTCGAAATGCTAAAAGCGATTCAATGGCCTCTTAGCTGGAAGTGAAGTGTTGAAGTTGGGAACCGCTGGGCATATAATTGTAAGAGGAGAATAGTCGGGGGATAGCCAAGTTATTCGCGCATGACAGTGAATCCTTCGGGGTTACCGAACCAAAAAACTGGAAGAAACAACTGTTCTACGTACATACAGTAGGACTGAATCAGAGTTGATACCCGTAGCCCTACGCGTTCATGCTGTGTGTTAAAGGTGATGCTTTCGTGTGTTATGGGCAAAACCACATCACAGGCTAGGTATTCTATGGTGTAAGAGCCCAACTTGATCTTCGTTACATGTCGGTTAAATTGCATTGAGACATCGTGAGATAAATTGAATCAATTTAGCGGAAACAGTGCCTCCTCCTAGTGTCTATCCGTCATGGCACTGTCCTCATATGAGGCACACTTTTTCCTCTTATGAGGACAAAAAAATAGGAAGTACTGTACTGTGGTAGTCAAATAATTTTTTTTGTCCCAATGTTTATTAGTAAAAGAGTGGCACTGTAAGAAGTTACTTACAAAAGAGTTCGACGGTCCGACGTACTGAAGATGAAATAGCTTCCAACTTTATATACTCCTTGTCACTTCCTCACATCCATCACTGGGATGGTGGCCTATAGTGCGAATCATAGGTTGCTGACCCAGAGATCGTGAGTTCGATTCTCGCTGGGGTTCTGTAAGGAGTGCGAAAATTCCAACAGGAACTCGACTGGTTGTGAAAAAGCTGATTTCTCAGTGCGCCATTAGGCATCCACTTGAACATGAGACAGAATACGGTGACATCTCATAAAGGGATAATTCAGTACGCCATAGACAGCAGCTAACTTCGCAAATCAGATGAAGCAAGTGCAACCAGTAGGGAGCAATAGAAATAGATCTTATTGATCTTTTTTCTTCTAGAACAAAAAGTCACACTATTTTATAACAACTTGGAATCCTATTTGAGATCCATATGATGTTTCTCGCGCACTTCGTCCATGAAAAAACACCTTTTTGTGCTCGCGTGACAGATATAAACATCACCGAGGCCGTTGTCACGGCAAGTGGAACAAAGAAATTTTGACTTACTGACCTTACAAACTCGACAGCGACCTTGGTAAGATGATTTATTATACTCAACATTACTCAATTCCTTCCTCTTGTTAGTCACAGCAAGATGAGTTCCAATCCCTGAAAAAGGGTCCAACATATCGTTTTCATCCTCATTTTGTAAGCACTTAGATGCCCTACGTGATACCGAATCAGACATGTTCTCAATGGGTTCTTCGGTAAGAATCTCATGAAACTTGGATTGTGATAAGCAGAGTCATGGACCGAAAGAATGCTTGTATATTAAAATTGGATCAAGAATTATGATCAACAGGAGAGAGGAATTGACCCTGAGCAACCACTCTTTGACTTCCAATTCCTTCTCAATTCCAAGGGTATATTGCCTACATCTGTTGTGACGATCGACTTGAGAACGCGTGTCGTAATACCTCTCGACAACATCTGAAACTGCAATCTCGAATTCCACTTTCTTTGTCTCGCCATCCACATTTCTCCATCTTTCCCTACAAATTGGGGTTTCATGATTGGTTGTCTGGCAACTGCTGACGAAATATCTTCGTTCTGTATCCATCCACAACACAGCTGTTAAAGATTTGTTGGTGTCACGATTCTTCGAAACCATCAATATATGATCTGCGCGCTCCGTGAGCTCCTGTGACGACAAGTGTTGCATCGGAAATTCCTTAACCGCATTCTTTACCATACCAATAAATCTCGTTCAATATCTCATCAAGGATTCCGCAGTTGACACCGATGCAAAAAATGAGTCCCCATATACGACGCGACCTGTCTTCAGCCATGGTTGAAAAAGACGAAGTTTAAGTGCGGTGGTGTGACAAAATTGCTCTGTGAAGTCAAGCCGAAGGCCACCCGTTTTCCCCATCTCTAGCTCCAGTCTCAACATTATTCCAGAGTGGCCACATGCGGAAGCCTTCAATTCGCAGCCATTACCGGGCTTTCTGTCATAGGCAACGTGATGTGGGAGTCTTTTTTGATCCAATCTCCCCCGAAACCGTACCATCTGCCAATACTTTCATCGACGCATATATGAGAAAATGGAGTGACGTATTGCCTGCGGTGGTCATTGATGGCCTTCAAAAATCCACTCACCAGAGACCATCCCGAGTCATCCAAGGGCCTTTTCTCCCGTTCAGAAGTGTGACTGAAGCAAATGTTTGCCAGAATCAGCTCAAGCCTTCTACGTGACATGATATTTCCAAAGCTCGGTGCTGGAATTTACTTCGATCAAGATTCACTCCAGCAGTCGCGGCGGATTGAAAATTAAAACCTTTTCATAAGTATGAGAATCTCAAAGAACTTCAAGTTCTCTCCTGACGAGACGGGATGATTCATAATGGCATTCGATCGATCATTTGTATGTTCACGCATGACGAATAGGTGACGGAGCGGAAACATGCTCATAAAGCATTCAACTGGCGATAAATCTCGAGGAGCACAACCATAAGCGAGAGTATTACCAGAGTAGCCAATTGTTTTACAGTTTTTCTCGGATAAATCTTCATTAATAGGTGTGAAAAGCTCCTGATTGGTCCATGATCGTCTATGAGAAAAAACAGGTGCATCTGATTGATGCGCCGTGGAATCATGGGAATTCCCATCTGATGCCGACGAAGACAGTTGAGGAGCGCCCAATCCTTCATGTACCCCTTCATTTGGCAATTGAGTGGCCCCGTCTTCCACTACGACGTCTGTTGGAGGTAATCCCGCTTTGATGTTGACAATCTTCAACGTGAGAGTTTTGAGACGGTCACGTATCTTCCAGCTTGCCTCCACTGACTTCCTTCTTTGACCGCTTACAATATCGATGTGCATTGCAATAACGGTTCCAGCGAGCAATTTCGTCTTCCAAGCTGACCCATACAAGGGCTTACATTCCGCAGCTGACGTAACAAGGGAAGCACGGCGGTGAATGGGATTTCCTAGAACGGTTCGTGGATCCATTTTTGTGAAAATTGAGGGGATATCGATGGGTATTGCGCCAGGGAAAGTTGTTCCTGCGTTGAGCAGAGTGGGAATTCTCGAAAAGTTTGTTTTGATCGAGTATCTACATGTTTAAGAGAGTACGTGGGAACTAAAAAACGCGACTAAAAAATTTTGTATTTAAAAAAATAGTTGGTAAAACTTGTCCTCATATGAGGACAATGGTCCAATAGACACTAGGGTATATCAGGGAGTGCAGCAATGCAGTTAAGGAGCTGGACACGAAGATACTGTACAGTACAGTATTTATTTGTCCTTAGTTTACTGTGTAACCCATTACCTGTATGGTTCAGGATTTTGAACACGAACGATTCCCCCCACGTATTTAGGGTTTGGCTCTGTCTGCAACTAACAGCAATACCAAAAAATTGAACGTCTCTTCGCGCAAGGTAGGCATATAATAATTTTCTCTGCCTTCACAGCCACTCTGCGGGTTTCAGCCAACATCTCCATTACAGTAAATGAACCCCCCCTTTCCGTCCCCCAGGTAGGCATGCTTTTGCAACTCTTACTTCCAATGCACAACGCACACGCTCCCGCACAACGCACTCTCGGCGCCGTAAATACAAACGACCACATCTTCCATACATTAAAATAACCCCAAAATCCCCGACCTCCAATGCAGCATGCATGCTAACTGCCTATTTGTCAATCTTTTCATCATGGAACTACGAATCGACTTCCACCCGATGGCTTTCGATACATACGGGTCTGCCGGTCCCGGTGCCGAATAAGGTCTGTCCAGAATTGCTGAGTACATCGCTCTGCGGAAAGGCAGTAGCCCTGCCTTCGAGCGCGATCGCTTGTTCACGATTATCAGCTCGCTCATACAGCAACGAACTTCTGTCGCGATCAACCGATGACAACGCAACCGCTCCTGGCTCGGATAGATTTTCCCCCTTTGAGGGCCGCTAGGGCCCCCTTTCCTGCTTCGTAAAGTCTTCTTCTTCTTCTTCTTCTTCTTCTTCTTAATCATGGCCAATTTTGAAACTAGCAACTATATACCCTGAACGGTGGTCTTGCAACAGTCCTTGAAGGACGTCTAGATTGGCTCAAATAAGAACAAACTGAATCCCTCGGAGCATTTCGAGAGTGTAGGTTGCGCCTACTAACAGTTAACTAACCAATTCTTCCCCCCTCAGGGAAAAGGTTACTTCTCTTTTCAGTTCCTTCCCCATTACTGTGTCGTTATACCCTTTTTGAGTTGATTGCGGTTGTCTGGAAAACCATGGGATAGACCGGATACATCTTCCAAGAGTAAAACACCCAAACCTTTTTCCTTTTCAGTTCCTTCCCCATTACTGTGTCGGTATACCCTTTTTGAGCCGATTGTGGTTGTCTGGAAAACCATGGGATAGATCGGATATATCGTCCAAGAGTAAAACACCCAAACCTTTCCCCCTTTTCAGTAAATCACCAAGGGTTTGGCAAGTTTTAGGTGTTTTACTCTTGGCCTCCAAGGTCTCCCTCTATTCATGCAGTAATGTCAAGTAAAATACCTAGCCCCTGCAAGGCAGTTCATGGGTTTTTCATTGTGAAGGATTGGGGTAAAATAGGGGGGTTACTTAAATTTTCCTGATGAAAGCAATAGCGCAGAGGAGGCCTAATTTGAGCAGCCACTGACATACCCTGGGAACGGAGGTTCTGTGGGCCATGCATACTTTCAATTTGTGGCCTTAGGGGGGAAACATTTGGGTGTTTTGGAGTTTACTTGAATGGGTTGGTATACTTTATTTTCGTGATAAGGGCAATCGCAGATAAGGACTACTGTAAGTAGGGTAACCATTTACTAACATTTGGGTTACATGGTGTTTACTTGAATGGGTTTATATACTTAATTTTCCTGCTAAGAGCAATCGCAGACTAGGACTACATGTACTGTAAGTAGGGTAACTACTTACTGTGCATACCCTGAGAACGGAGGTTCTCTGGAATATACACAATTTCAAGTTGTGGCCTAAGTGTCGCTCAAACCCTCTTACAACAAACAACTGGCGTTATTCCGGAAGAGTCTCACCTCGTAACGAACGAACAATGTTTGCCTCGCATCTGCAATCGGAACAGCTGCTCGTGCGGCAATGGCAGTGGCAACTTGGGGTTGGTTAACTGCGAATGACGCAAACGTGTTTAAGTCCTATGAATTTGCATTCAAGCCATTTGGGAGGATCTACAATACAAATAATGTGAAATGGGGGGTTAATTTACTGTTGTAGATATGTGGGTTGGTACCCAGTAAATTTGCAATAATGGCTATAATACGAATAATGGAGTGGATTTAGAAAATTATGCGAAGAAACCGCGCCGACCACTCGATATATGCATCCGCGAACATCACCCGATACAAACCATGTGCATATTTAATCTCGGCGTCATCCAAACCGAAAATATGAACACTGGACCGGGCAGAGTTCAGGCAAAAGAACTTACCGTAAAAGGCAGACATAGCAGGCCGTAGTTGAAAGGGCCGCGCTTCCTTCGCCATTTCGTAGAATGTCTCATTTATGGAAAGAAAGAGTACAGTGCAGTCTCAGCCATAATATGACTTCAATATCGTAACAGGCCCAGTGTTCGCTCACGAGACGCTCGCAGCTGCGAGTTTTTAAACCGTTTCATACCGGATTGTTTCCTGCTGACCAAGTACCTAATTCCTACAACATTCATTCGATTGTACCAGTCCAGAGAAGGAAAAATTCCTACTGCTAGCCGATTCCAAGGGGCCAACTATCTCCTTGTTCCTCCCAGGCAAGGCTTTCTTTATCTTCATCATTTACCGTTGCCCCGAAGCGCCTCATAAAACTTTTCCTCTGGAGTCATATTCATCGTGCAAATCAAAGCTAGTGTACATACCCTACATACAAAACAGCTTTCATGTGCTACCTACCTCCCAATCCTCCAAACGAGTTGCCCTAAATCTCACCGCCTGGACGCGCTTTCCTCACGTAAAACATTTACAGTGTATTTAAATCAAAATCGAGCCTCCGTTCGCCACATTTCTCAGCGCTCTTCCCCACCCTTCTTTGCTGCTCAACAGCCGTTCCATATCCGCGGTACGTCATCCTATCTTCCTCAGCTGCTCCAAGAATCACATCGACTCGTCATGACATGCCCACAAAAGCCACCCGAACTTCTTGACCGCATCGACGTGTATTGGCCAACGTGTGAACGCTATTTTCGTGGTACCGTTGTTCGCGTTGCGCGCCCCACCGCTTTCACCTTTTTCGTCCACTATGATGACAATGACTACCTACGCACAAACTTGAACAAGGTTCGCTGGCACTATGCGACGGCCGCTTGTTGTCAAGGTGAGCAGGATGTACTGCTGACCCATGACTTTGTTGCTGGCGACATGCAACGCCTCTTTAGGAGACACAAAGAGCCGCGGAAGCCAAACGTGGCGGCGGGACGGGTAGTGAAGAGGAGGAGGGAAGAACGTTTACGAGAAAATGGTAATAGTGAGGAGGAATTAATGAATGGGGCAAGCGACGTTACGCTTGAGGCCTCGGAGATGAGGAGTGGATTGGAGAGCCCAAATGGGGGAACTGCTCGTGTTGCGGAGGAGAGTAACTCGATCACGAACTGTGCCCAAGGACTTGGCGTGCAGGGCAAAGATACGTCTAGTGAGACCACGAATCAACGCCCAAGTGGGGCCATGGGCATTGGTAGCAAAAGAAGGGGCAAAATGGATGAAAGAAAGCACTGGAAGAAGGTTATGTTGGCCGGATATGAAAAAAGCTGCCATGCATAAGTTTTTTTGCTTGTAGGAAGGAGTGAAGAACGGAATGAAGGTCCGAGAGATGAGCGGAGATCTCGAAAGTGCGTTTTGCTCACGTCGTGAGGTGCCTCCAGTATCCAAGTTGCAATGTGAGTTAATAAATACCGTATCACTAGTCGGTTGGCTAGGGATTTTCAAAGGCCATACTTTTTGCATTTAATTGTACAGTGCAGTACCGACGAGATGCGATGGAGCAGCGTTGAAGTGCCATAGGACGTATCATGTGAACATTCAGGTAGTGAAAAGAGAGACTATATTTGTTTCCCGCCTTTCCATTTGTCAACATCATGATACAACTCTGCATCTCGCAGATGTGACAAAAGAAACCTGTTATTATACCATAGCTCGAAGTAAATGGATGGACTCTCGTTCTCGACTTGGTGTAAGGGATGTAATAGCATAGCTTGGACTATGCAATGGCCTTTTCATATCTGCCAGAGAAAGAGGGAGATTTCATTAATGCAAATATATCCATTATACTGTACAGTACAGTATATTCCATACAACATGTACTGTATTGTACAGCATCTCACATATGCATGCATGAACTGTAAAGTATGTATGCCGTAAGCCTTAGGCAAGGGGGAGGATCTTTTAATGTGTTCAAAAACATGGACCATACAGGTAGTGGGTTACACTAGAAGACTAAGACATCTCCAGGCAACGGCTGATCCAACACCCACTCCAGCAAAAACAAAGGGGGGACCAGAAGAAAATTCCACCACAAGGCGAGCCCCATAACCTACACAACGCCCTCAAACTCCTTCGCCATTCAACGCTCTCCCGTCGAGAACTCCAAACGCTTTACACCGTCCACTCCCTTCGTTACATATTAGTAACTTAGTCGCTTAGCCCTCAGGGGCACCCCTAAATAGTATGGCCCACGTCGGCCCATTGTTAGGGGTCCCTTCAATAAACGTTCAACCCCCCCTCCAAACGCGAGCTCTAGACAGCTTGAAAAACTTCTAGTGTAAGCATGACCACTTACAGACGATAACGTCTTTGGGTGCACACTCTACATCTACTCTTGCCATTTTCCATAAACCCTTTCCCCTCCTAGCGGATCGCGCACTTACGTCTATGGGGCTTTAGTTGCATTAGCTAGGGATATAGCTTTCTCAAGTGGCGGTTTCTCCAGCGGCAGGAAGGCTCTCACCCTCGACCAAGTGCCGCAACGCTCAGTGCACCCTGCCGCACTCAACTCCGGCGGTTCTCCCGCCAGCATGGGAGTGTTCCTGAGCCAAACGGTCCTGCTGGTCGTACCCAACGCCGTTCTTCTGGAGCACTTCTCTTCGTCGCCGTCGCTTTCTGTAAGTATCGCGCTTACAGCGGAATTTTTTCAAGCGATTACACCCATGGCTCGCCACGGTTGTGATGGTGGATTTTTCTTCTTAGGTTCAATGCAGGCGATGACGTTGTCTTTACTGAAGCGACAGACTATCAACATACTTACACTACTTCGCGATACTAGTGAATACTGTGGAACCGAAATAGAGTTAACTTTTGGACCAGTACCGTAGCGGAGAATTAAATCCACGTCTCGAAGGGCTGGCAAATTTCTCATTTGGGATAGTGACTTACTGTATTTGTGGTCATCACAACATCGCATTTGGGATAGAGGAAATCTATGGGTTATTTTAATGCATGGAAGATGTGGTCGGTTATATCCACGCGGCTATTGCGTTACGCGGGATAAGTCGTCGCTGGTGGGTAACACTACAGTACATGACCTTCCTTACAGTCCATTTTGGGATATTGACTCACTGTATTTGTGGTCATCAAAACACGCCCCTAAGTCGCTAGACCAAGGCGGGAGTAGTAAGAGCCGCTGTCGGAGATAAGAAAAATTCAGGACCAAGGATCTTTGTAAACCGATCAGCACGGTTTTCCCGAGACCGTTTGTAGAGTACCTCAACCAGACCATTCGATACCGCTTCTCGAACGTAGTGGTATTTTATACCAATGTGCTTGACCTTTCGGAACCCATGTACGTTCTCCGTCCAAGAAATAGTTCCAAGTTTGTCCTGGTAAACTTTCGTGGGAAATCCTGCGGAGTACCGATTTCAGAAATAAGCTCTCTGATCCACTTTAACTCCCTTACACAGGCCTGTAGAGCTATGAAATCGGCTTCAGAGGTGGATTCAGCTGTGCAGGACTGCAATTTTCTCGTTCAAATAACCGGAGTGGAGTTGATGAACCGAACAAAACAAGTACGGGGGCGTCTCTTAGACTCATCTCTAGCCCAATCTGCATCACTGTATGCGCAAAGGCTTGCAGATCCGTGGCCGAGTGGTAGCAGAATTCCGTAGTAGGTCGTTTTGATGAAGTACCTGATTACGTGCTGTAGGCACTTCCGATGTTCCGTAGCGGGATCAGCTGGATACTTTCCAAGCATGGGCACCGCAGTGGCAATACTCGGTCTGGTCCTGGTGGATAGATACATGAACGCACCAAGGACCTCCCGATACGGTTTGTCTAGCATCTTGAGCTTGTCTGCATCAGTCAGGGGAGCCTTCTCCTTGTACAGAGGATGCGGGAGAGAGAGAGGAGTCCGCATCGGTTTGACAGAGTTCATCCCAGCGGCGTCGATGATACACTTGGCATACGCCTTCTGGTAAATAAACAGTCCGTTGGCGGTCCAATCTAACTTGATGCCAAGGAAGTACAGGCAAGTCTCAAGATCAGTAACGGTGAACAGTCCACTGAGGGTCTTCTTAACGTCCGCAACTGTCTTACTCGATCCAAATACCAGGCGGTCGTCAACGTACACGACGATATACACCCGTTCGGTTGGTAGATCATTAATGAACAAGCAGTCGCTTCCCATCGATCTACGAAATCCATCGGCGGAGATAGTCTTCTGGAAGTGCTCACAACAAAGTTTGGGAGCTTGGCGCAAACCATAAAGGTATTTTTTCAACTTCACAGTCTGACCGTTAGGGGAATCAATTCCTTCCACATTTGGCATGCGAATCCAAATGTTCTCCGATGCGGGTAGGTTTTCGTGGAGGAACGCACCCTTGATGTCCAGCTGGTCCACTTGCCTGTTGTTGACAATCGCAACGGAGAGTAGCACGCGAACCAAATCAATGCACGCAACAGGGGCGTATAGTTCCGTGTAGTTAACCGGATTGGATTGAAGGTTGCCACGGGCAACTAGACGTGCCTTGTACCGTGCTGGTCTTCCCTTAGCATCCCTCTTGATTTTGAGGATGATGCCGGAGGGTAAGGCCCTGGATCCGAAAGGTACAGTTTCCGCATCGGTCCAGGTTCCATTCTTAGCAAGAGTGCTGAACTCCTCCCTGATGGAATCCCTCCATTTTTCCGCATCTGTTGGCTTCAGTGCTGCTCTCAGCTTCGGTTCATCCGTGTGCTGGATGAAGTCGGACTGTGCCATGAAGTTATAATCAACCGGTTGACCCGGTCGTAGATTACAATTCCCATGTACAGTAGCTTCTTCGCGTTCCGTTTCTGTTTGGTTCTCGACTTCTTCGTCCGAATCCGCGTCGGTTGACTCTCCGAATGTGCTCGGCTTTGCCGGTACATGAGTCAATGCTTCAAGGTCGTTGGTACCTTGGCCTTCATCATACGATTTGGTATCTGAATCGGTATCATTAGTGGTACTGTTACCAATCGGTATGTCCACCAGTAGGGAGTCGTCATCTTCATCACTGGGAACTGCTTGACCGACATCGGGTATTCCAGGGAACTTGGTTTCATCAGACCTGGTTTGCTTTGCGCGCACAATTCCCGTATCGTTCAGCACATGATATATTCCTCGCACTTTATGTAAGAGACATATTCCGGAACGGGCACGCTGATAAAAAGTAGCCATCTTGGTCGTTGGTTGATAAAACATGCGTGAGCCGAAAGGGCGGATATGCTCCAGTGCCCTTGGTGAATTACCAAAGAGAGCACAGTAAGGAACCTTTTCCGTAACGGTGTGGGGAACATAGTTCTTGCAGTCAGTCACATGCTGTACTGCATAGTTCCAGTACCGCATTGGAATTTTGGCTTCGGACAAACAGGTCCTTGTCAACGAGAGGGTGGTTTGATGAGACCGTTCGGCCAAACCGTTGGACTGGGGTGTATGCACTGTAGTGATGGATGCAATCACCCTGTCCTTTCCGAGTCGGTGTAAGGCAGGCATGAGTTCAGTTCCGACATCGGTGTGAATTTCGCGAACCATTCGGCCTGACTGTCGTTCAAAAAAGCGAGCGAACTGTAGTAGCCCATCCGAGGCATCAGCTTTAGACCAGAGCGGAATAGTTGCGGTGTACTTTGTACACTCATCCTCGATGCTGACGAAATATTTGTGCTGCCCAACCGATTCTGTCTCAATCTTGCCTTTGGTATCACAATGCAGTACACCGGGACGGTCCTCACTGGTCAGGGAGTCATCGAAACGACGTTTTAACTTCCCTGCGGTGGATGCTTCACACCTTTTAGAGCTGCACTTGATATGAGGGAGCTGACCGTTTTGGATTGCCTTCTTCACTGCCTTGATGGGGATAGCGTGACCGATTCGGAGATGCCACAGTTTGGCAATTTCCTTATTCCTTTCGGTGTCGCAGGTCTTCTTCTTGCCTTGCGCATCATTCCCGTTTCTGTTATCCACTGTGCCCTCTGGCGTGGAAAGGTTCTCAGCCACTGTAGTCTTTATCGAGCATTCATTATAGTGCTCTCTAACGATGGAGACCATGACGGTAACATGTCTGTCCGTCTTAAGTATGCTCTGCGTACCGCCAGAAATCCGATCCGGTATGTAGAATAATCCGTCTCGGCCCTGTTCACCAAATCCGAGTACGGCAAAGTTATCCGAAAGGTCAACGAGTACGGCCTTTCCAGGCATAAGCAGTACCCAATTTGTTTGCGCACCAGTGCCGGAACGGAAAGTAGACTCATAGCCATGTTGGGACTCACAAGGGTTTCCGAAAGGCTGCTTTCTTGTTCTCTGTCACCTGTTTTCCACATCACTGTTCGGATTTCATTCACATTCGCCGTAACGGAAGAATCATCAGCGAGCCTGATGCTCACGTCACACCCCTTTTTGCAGTGAACCTTATCTCCATGCGGTGTCATGTGTGACGTGCAACCGCTGTCCAGCATCATGAGATCTGGTTTCACATCCGTTACGGTATTTGCTTTCGCTGCAGCAGCCCTGGCACTTGACTTCTTTCCGTTGCGGTATCTCTTTCTGTTTCCGTTGGGTGTTTTACCGCCAATTCTGTTGTGGCTTGTAACATCGTCTGCAAGTTTCAAACGGTTATTCGGACTCAACGGGTTGAGGAAGCACTGTTCCTTACGGTGATTACCCTTGCCACAAATCAAGCAGGCCTAGCTGGCTGCTGTTGCGCGATTTCGGGTTCCGTCCTCATTCATTAGCAGCCCTATTTCCTCCAGGAGACGTGCGGAGACATCCTCCCACTGAATCCGTTCTTCAGAGAGAGTCTTGATTGCTGCCGTCACGGACTGCAGCGATGGTTCCTCCATAATGCAACGAGGATCCCCATCGCCAGTGAGTCCTGCAGTACAGTTCCCATACTGGTAAGCTGCTCCATCAATCTCGCCATTCGGTCAATGTGTCCACCAAGGTCCTCACGGAGGCTACAGTACTTCATTGACACCAGTTTGGACATCTTGGAAATCTTGATCGCGGTGGACTTCGAGTCATACCGCTGGTACAGTTTTTCTCAAACATGCCTTTTGGTTTCCCAATAACGGCTCTGCCAACCCTCAAGGCTTGGTCACTCAATACAGCGACGATAATGTTACTCGCTCGCTGTTGGTGTTTCATGAAGGTGTTTTGATCATCATCCACTGCTTTATCGGATAGCGCATCGTGGTGTCCCTTGGCGCTTATGACGGCCTTGACGCGAATGCGCCAAAGACAATAGTTTCTCTTCGCTTCGAGCGGGCGAATTCGCACTTTTCCGAATCGGTAATGTTCGCGATGAGAGTGGTAAAGACAAAGGTCAGTCCGAGTTCGGAGAGCTGGGGAGAATGAGGTGATAGAGAGTTGCGTTCTACTCTGGACCCATAATGTCTTAGGTTCAATGCAGATGATGTCGTTGTCTTTACTGAAGCGAGAGGCTATCAACATACTTGTACTACTTCGCGATAGAAATGAATACTGTGGAACCGAAATGGAGTTAGCTATTGGACCACTACCATTGCGGAGCTATTGGACCACTACCATAGCGGAGAATTAAATCCACATCCCGGAGGGTTGGCAAATTTCGCCTTTGGGATAGTGACTTACTTTGTTTGTGGTCATCACAACATTTCTTCCCCCTTTTGCAGGCATCGCACTACTGGCACAACGCGCAAGACGGCACTTTGCTGCTATTCACTTGGCCACCGTCTATGACGGAATTCGCTCGGACCCAGACCTTGCCCATTCAGTCCCCAAATCTGGGGATTGTAACCGACTTAGGGTTCTTACTGTAATGTACACCCTTCGACCAAGCTAGCTTACAGGACAGGCTGCCACGAGAACTTTTATGACTTTGGGCAATCGCCGTCGTCACCCCGACGGTGCGGGGCACGCCGACGGGACCAACTCCCGAGTACCCAAATCGCTACTTAAACTGATGAGGCTAACTGTAGAGCATGGGATAGAAGGGAGGCAACACGGGCGGAACGACGAACGCTAGTGTAACGAAACGAACAACAGGGTTTTGGTAAACGACCACGCTTCCCCTGTTACACTTGGTAGCATCGCTTTCAGCTGTGAACCACTGGATCGCAACGCGATGCTCCCATGAACCATGGATAGAAGGGAGACAGATGGCCAGTCAGAAGTTACGATTAAGACATTATCTGGAATGCTACGAGCTAGCTAGCATTCAGCGATCACCGAATCAGTGGAGTCGTATGCTCCCAGTTTTAGAATTCGAGTATAACTGTTCTCGAAGCGAGAGCACAGGCCTCTCCCCCTTTGAAGTAGACATCGGCCGAGTACCGTTGAGTGTGAAGACCAGAAGCTATTCTATTGAAGAAGTCCCGAGCCAGTCAGCGAGAGAATTGGCTGACCGCCTGGAAGCTTACCGCATTCTCGCACGCGACAATATAGCAGCAGCACGTGCCAAGCAACAGCACTACGCGAATCTTCGTAGGGATCCAAACGTGTCTTTTGAGAAGAATGAATTGGTTTTGTTACGTTCTGACGGCCTGGACAGCTTTAATAGATCGTCCTTACCAACTAAGTAGCGTCCGAAGTATTTGGGGCCATTGCGAGTGCTAGAAGTAATGAGTCCTGTTACGTATCGTCTGGAATTGCCTCCCACGATGTCGCGAGCACATAATGTATTTCATGTTTCAAAGCTCAAGCGTTATCATCGCCCCGAGGGTGCCTCTGGCCCCTTCCAGTCGTCATTGATGCCGACGGGGCTGTCGAACACGAAGTAGAGCGTATTTTAGACAAGACCCGAGAGAATCGCAGGATTTATTATCTTGTCCAGTTCACTGGAGAGTCTGAGTCTGAGGCTGAATGGATCGCGAAGTCTGATCTAGGGCATTGCAAGGAACTCGTTAAGGAATATGAGAAAGCGCTGAGGACATCGCTTTCAAAGAGCGGGCGAGTGTAACCGACTTAGGGTTCTTACTGTAATGTACACCCTTCGACCAAGCTAGCTTACAGGACAGGCTGCCACGAGAACTTTTATGACTTTGGGCAATCGCCGTCGTCACCCCGACGGTGCGGGGCACGCCGACGGGACCAACTCCCGAGTACCCAAATCGCTACTTAAACTGATGAGGCTAACTGTAGAGCATGGGATAGAAGGGAGGCAACACGGGCGGAACGACGAACGCTAGTGTAACGAAACGAACAACAGGGTTTTGGTAAACGACCACGCTTCCCCTGTTACACTCGTTAAGGAATATGAGAAAGCGCTGAGGACATCGCTTTCAAAGAGCGGGCGAGTGTAACCGACTTAGGGTTCTTACTGTAATGTACACCCTTCGACCAAGCTAGCTTACAGGACAGGCTGCCACGAGAACTTTTATGACTTTGGGCAATCGCCGTCGTCACCCCGACGGTGCGGGGCACGCCGACGGGACCAACTCCCGAGTACCCAAATCGCTACTTAAACTGATGAGGCTAACTGTAGAGCATGGGATAGAAGGGAGGCAACACGGGCGGAACGACGAACGCTAGTGTAACGAAACGAACAACAGGGTTTTGGTAAACGACCACGCTTCCCCTGTTACAGGGATTGAATGGGCATTCCCATTCATTGCGGTTGTCTGGAAAACCATGGGATAGGTCGGAAATATCTTCCAACAGTAAAACACCCAAACGTTTTCCGTCCCCAAATCAAACAGGCCCATCGTCAAAGTTCCGTGTCTACCGAACCCCTCACGCCCGTCACAAATAAGTAACGAGCAGCCCCTATCTTCTCAGGAAGCCCCCCTATCACATTCAACCCCGAAGTCGCCTATGGGCAGGCGTACACCGGGCGCGCGGTTGAGACTATTACGATCTCGGAAACGGCGAACAATCTGGCCCTTTTGGAACTGAGCCCTGTTCCATCAGCCTCTACAACAAACAAACCACCGGTCAACACCTCATATCTACCGAACCCCTCATGCTCATCATCGGTCAATGATGGGAAGCCGTTATCTTTTTCGGAAGCCGCCCCATCACATTCAACCCGAAGTCGCCCATGGGCAGGCGTACACCAGGCGCGCGGCGAGGCTATTACGAGCATGGAGACGACCACCGCTTTGCCTCTGCAGGGTCCGTATGGAACTGAGCGCCTGTGGGTGCCGGTTAGCTGGATGGATTGGTCTGCCTCTAATTCTGTGGAAGGCGACGACATTAATAGCAACGTCGCCGACCCATTAGAGCTAGATTCGATTGAGGACGAGGATCAGTAAGTGTTGCACTTACAGTACGCGCAGTTTGTGACATTGCAAGACCGTACCTTCACATACCAATGTCATTCGGGATTACAGCCAACCTTATTTTTCAATCATTAAAACACCCGTGGTGGTAAATCTTTATTGGTTGTACAATGTCGCACAGAAGCGTGCGGAATGTATTCATAAATTAACTACGGATGCGGGCGGCGGGTAGAAACCTGTCGCGCCTGCATTCTTTGGAGACTAAATGCAAAACGGGTAACGAAGTCGCGGAGCTCCTGTTGAGGGGAGGAACCGCGACGGGAAGCAGCGAAGGAATCAAGGCGGCGGAAAAAACCCTTGCCATCGTCGCTCAAGGCGCCATAGATATCAATCCCGACGGGGGAGAGGAGGATATCGTTTTGGTTGCAGTAAGTGCCGTAATGACGATGTTTCTCGCGCTCTGCGAGTGTTGCGGCAGCGCCTGCGGTAACCGTACTTGGCGAAATGTGGCGGCGTGCGGAGGGGTGGGCAGCAGTAACGTCGACGGCGATATCGGTACTGTGAACCCGTAGGCAGCGGGAATGTAAATGTCCATTCGTAGCGCTGGGGACACCAAATGCCCAGACGAGTTGGGAACCTGGTAGAGGAGCGGATGTTCGACGAGGGCGACGATCCCAACTTCCTTGCAGTAGCGGGCAAGAACGTTGCGGAGGATGTGATGAAGGGGAAACGTTTGGGTGTTTTACTGTTGGAAGATATTTCCGACCTATCCCATGGTTTTCCAGACAACCGCAATCGACTCAAAAAGGGTATACCTACAGCGTAATGGGGAAGGAACTACGCTTCCTAAAATGCTACCTTCAGGCCAGCCATCAAGCAGGCCGCATTGGACATGACGGCTGCTGCAGCGTGCCTTTGGATGTGATGACGACGAGTCATTCCGTCTTCGTATTTGCAGGTCAACGCGTGTTGACCACTTGGATCTAAGATGGGTGCGATGACGGCCGAGCGGGGGAGCAGACCGGACAGCGAGTAGATCCAGGGAATAGCGCGATGCCGAGACGTAGAGCCAGAGCGACTTTCCACGTAGAAGAGGACATTTACGTACCGCGGTGGGGGTGAGGAAGCGAAGAGAAAACAGACGAGGCGGAGGACGTGCGCACGGAGAGGAGCCGTGCTCGGTCGTGGGCTGCCGCGGAACACCCAAAGTTTTCCCCCTTACAGACGATGACAACGCAATGGGCGACGACGGCAAGGGTTTTTTCCGCCGCAGTGCTTCCTTCGCTGCTTCCCGTCGCGGTTCCTCCCCTCAGCAGGAGCTCCGCGACTTCGTTACCCGTTTTGAATTTAGTCTCCAAACAAAGTAGGCGCGACAGGTTTCTACCCACCGCCCGCATTCGTAGTTAATTTATGAATACCCTCCGCACAATTCTGTGCGACATTTTACAACCCATAACGATTTACCACACACATGGAAACTCGTTGTTTTGTCAGGAAGGGGCGTGCAGCAAACTGCTTTACAGAAACATTACATTACATGCAGGTCGACCAGATTCAACGAGATTGGGGCAAATACAGTATGACAGCAGCGGAACCGGGTCAGATGACGAAGCTATAGTTTCGGCAAATGTGGGTCACGATGGCGCCCGCGGCGAACCCACAGTATGAGGGATTCGTAGATTTTTGCTTTTACATAGTGCGATTGTTTCCTGAGGGGAACCCTACGGATTCAAATAAAAGAGGAACAAGTATCCAGCCCAGGCTGAGGGGAGGTTGGTAGAATCGGAAGATTAATTTGCTTCGAATAATTCCGTTCTGAATACTTCAAATTAGACGAGACTCAACTCAAATAATCAGATAAGCTTCGATCAGAAGGGGGGAAAGGTTTGGGTGTTTTACCCTTGGAAGATATATCCGGTCTATCCAATGGTTTTCAAGACAACCGCAATCAACTCAAAAAGGGTATATCGACACAGTAATGGGGAAGGAACTAGGCTCCCTAAAATGCTACCTTCAGGCCAGCCATCAAGCAGGCCGCATTGGACATGACGGCTGCTGCGGCGTGCCTTTGCATCAAACCCCCCGAACCTTTCCGTACGTCTGCAGTGCCCTCACGGCCACGTTTCTTGCCACGTCATTTAGCACTGCACATGCATCCGGGTACCACCCTCCAAGAGTGGAGATTGGCACAGGCACGAGCCTACCTCTGGTGGAGGTCGCGATAAAGGATTGGTATCTTCTCTGCTTTGCATTTCGCGCCGCATTTAGAGAGGACATCGGGTTGAAGGCCCTCACTCTCCTGTTGGAGGGAGCGAGGGGATTCACTAAGGTAACATCAAAAAAGTCGGTCCCTCCGCTGCTTCCCATTGCCTGGATATCTGGTCTCGTGCGGTGGAGACCATGGCGTGGCTCTACGACAGGATGACGAGCAGCTCTTGCCAGGTCTTTCGCAAGAAGGTTTACCTGGCGATCATGTCGGTTGATCCTGTGGGCTCCATGCAAGCAGTGCATGAGATGATCGCCATGTACATCGAGTGTGTCCGGGCAATTCCTTCTCGGGCATGGCGTGCCAGGGTGAAAAAGTGGGACTTGACAGTAGTATTGAAGCCACACCGAGAATTCTCAAGGATCAATGCTTGTCTGTAGTCCGGGACATGGGGGACAATACACCCATTCCTTGGCTCCCGGGAGGGCCACAGACGCACGAAACGCCTGCTTCCTCGAATCCCCAAGAGGAAATCGTTCTTGCACTGCTTCATGGATTGCGTCCGTCAGCGTCTTTTGCGATGGTGTTTTTTGCGAGCAAATTACACTGAACGGGATAATCCTAGACGGCAGGCAAGAGGTCGACCACCTCCGATGGGCGTCTGCAGCTGCTTCGTATGTTCCCAGCTCCTTAATAGGAGTTGGGAGCAAGGTCTTGCAAAGCTTGCTAGATGATGAGCTTGAAGCCAAGAACGCCGCAGCCGCGATGTTCTTCGCGGAGGTGAGTCCGATCCCAAGAGATGGTTTTTTCTTGTCCTTGGGTGTGACCGGCAGCTGGAGTTCTCGGAATACTTCCGAATCCAGTACTCCCCCTGCCAATTTTCGAACACAGTCCTCCATCATCCTGTCGAACTCTTCCGCTCCTTCTCCGGTGCAAGACGGGGACACTACTCGCAACAAATAGCCTACTCTCCAAACGCCAAAACAGTTACGCAGTAGCTGGAATGCCACATGCCTATTCTCAAGGTCAGAAGCAGAGGGAAGCGTCCCACCAATTGCAGTTGCCCTGCCCGGATCGGGCCTGGCTCCATGCCTCTTGATAGGGGTAAATCGTCGGGAGAAGAGATATTCAGAACCAACCACCCCAAGAAGGAGGTGTTGCAAGCGACAAAAGTGCTACCGTGGTATAGTTGAAGAAATAAAAAGGATTGCATATGGGAGAGAGTTGAGAGGGCTACAAGCAAGTATAAAAGGGGCAGGGTCTACCACTGATGCTCTGCGACCAGCTTAGGAAAAAGTTTTCTTGGGTCTGAAGTTGAATCTCAACTTCCTACTACTCGGAGCTTGACCTGAAGTTGTCTGCCAACTTGCTTGACCTCCACTAAAGGAAGCAGTTTACTCGGCTTATATAGACCTTTGGCTACCCTAAAAGTCTTCAAACAAACAGACTAATAACCATAAAATGCATTCACGGGAATCGTGTGAACCAGAGAGATCATTAGAAGATATTTCCTCAAGGTAAATATCTAGGTGCAATACCCATGCCAGCCACCTATCGGCCAGGGGTGGGAATTGATGTGGCCATTATATAGACCTTTCAGAGTCACTCTTAGTATCACCCACAACCTAGAACTGTACTGACATCCACTATGACAGTGTGTCCTAAAATAAAAAATCAACCGATGAATTTGCCACACTCACCCAAATTAAAAATATCTTGCAAATTCAAAAACTGCAAAAATATCTTCTCAGTTCCAATACAGTAGGTCTCTCCACCAAAGACTGGGTGATATCTCAATCATTTGATAAATGATGATTGACTTACAGTGAATATATATCATCGAATCCATGGAGATTGATATGGTACCTCGCGGAAATTACTGTATCCTCTTATTGTACACCGCCAGCCATTACATAATATGTGGCCATTTCAGAATAAGCACATCATTAAAATTTAATAAAATAATTAGTCAGACGTTAACTCTGCAACGTTCATAACCTGGACACATCCGACGCCGGTGGGGGTTTTCTGACTTTTGAACTGGCCCATTCACGCACAGCCTGAGCAAGACTCACGCATACGCTATAGATGCCTGGTGACGAGTGACTAGTCTCTCCTTTTCCCCAGTTCGTGTCACAATCGGTGGCGTGCGTGTCGTGCGGTTGGCTCGCCTGTAGGGCGGTAAGCGGTGGGCCCGCCGGTGCCCTCTGCAGAGGGTGAGCGCCGGAGGTGAAACCGTGGTCCGTCCCGTAATCGGGTGTGTCCGATCGTGTGACCGTAGGCCATCGTATTGTGGCCTTGCTTCGGGACTGGAGAGGTTTAGACGGTATGTCTCGGCTACCCCGTAGGTTGGTAAGCGGTGGGCCCGCTGGTGCCCTCCATCAGGGGGTGAGCGCCGGAGGTGAAGCCGTGGTCCAACCATTGATCGGGGGGTCGGGACATGCTGTTGCGTTGGCTGGGGCATCCGAGTTGGGCGGCAAAAAATGCTCTGACCGCGAGTACGATGACGGGCAAACCCGGCGTCACAATGCGCTTCACAATGCCCTCCATCGCTACTGCAAAGAACTCGGCATCACTGCGCTCGTTGAACACCCGCTCCCGTCTAACCCCTCCCACCCCATGCATTCCTTACACATGGGCCTGTCCATGCCTGCCACCTACGCTCAAGCCGCCAGGGATATCGCATTGGATGGTACTGTGGCCCACCCTGTCGTCCACCAGCGCCTTTCGCACAGCACCTCCTCTCCATGGGCCGCTGCGTCTCTCGCCGAGCACGCCAAGGTCTTGCGCTACGGCGCCTACTGTAACTCCAATGATGTCTTACTGGTGCCTGTCGGAATCGATATTTATGGGACGCTAGGAGAGAGTGGTCCTAAAAATTTCCGCCTTCTTACATCTTTCGCTGCCAGCCACCGCGCTCCTTCCCCCACACTTATGGTGCGGAATTTCGTTACTCGTTTTTCATTCTGTCTTCAAGGGATGCCCCCGCTTCCCCTGTTGCTGTCGTCGTCGTACCCCCGGCGCCGGATTAACGTCCGCCACCTCTGTCAGTGTGGCTGCTTTCCTTGCCTCCAGCTCTGTGGTGTCAAAACTCGCGGATCTTTTCTCCCTCCTCCCGCTCCGTATCCATTCGCATTTGCGAAGGCCGATTCCAAAAACAATAAAGTTCATTAACCTCTTTAATCAGACTCAAACTCTCTACCGTGAAACTCTACATTACGAAACTGCAATTCAATCCGCCTGCGCCGCTTGTTGCGATAGCGCTCCTGAACGTTGCGGCGCCTAGTGGCAATATCCTCGCAATGGAATACAGCCTCTTTTTAAACCGCTTTTGCTGAGTGCTGTCTTCCAAGCGCAGAGGATGCATCTGAATGTGAATATTTGACAGCGCTGTACAAAGACGAAAAACGCAATCATAGCGGTCTTCTTTCCAGCGCCACTTACTCCCAACTACCGCCCACAGTGAGCACAACCACCCGAAAAAATTTTCCACGATAATACGATCAGACGACATTTTTTTGTTTGCGGCCTCCTCTTCACGATTTAAATTTCCATTACGCGGCTTCTTTTTCGGAATCAATGCCCTGGTCAATTCTATCGCTCCTTGGTACCCTTTATCCAATAAGACACTCCAATAGTTTGGGAACTCGCCACAGAGGGGACCCATGTCGGCAATTTCTCTCTCGGAAATTTTCTTCTTGAGGGCGCCCCTGTGGAAGTCAATATTCCGCTGAAAGATTTCCAAATCGGCCACCGATCCAGGGTAGTGCGTCGAGCAATTCAGAGCCTGTCCATTTGGTAGAACCGAAACTTCGACCTTAAACCCATAAAGCTTATGTTTCCCGCTAAAATAAACCTTCCCTTCCTGCATATTTCCACTGGGCCTATTCGGTTGTCGAAAAGTTACATCAGTAGCGTACCTAGCGGTAGGATAGTACTTAAACTTATTGCCGTCTTGAAGCATCTGGCCAAAAGGGAAAAGGGTACCATTACGTTCTACGACTGCTTCGTAAAGAGGGTCACTAAGCAATTCCATGAATTTAGTCATCATTTTCTCGAACGTTGGACCTTTCAGGCTGAATATTTTCGCTAGAATTTCCCACTGCCCTCCCACTTTCAATGTCGTTAAAAGCATAAACAACATATCCTTACCCCCATAATTCCCCTTTCTACCAGGCCCTACGTTGTAGCGCTCACAGATAATTGGCTCTACACTTCCCCAAATAGTGCTAAACTCTGAAGCATCGAAGTTGGTCATGTCATGCACTGCTTTCCCGCCACCCGCTTCATAAAAGATATCGAACACTGGGGAAGGGGATGAAGTTTCATCGTCAGTAGAAATTTCGCTGTCGCTGCCATCAAACTGCTGTAGCTCCGCTTCTCGCTCTACCGCGGCGTCTGCGAGAATATGCAGCGCATTCGCTGCTTGTTGCTGGGTAGGGATAAGAGGGAGTGTTTCGGGAATTGCTGCTTGCTGAGTGGAGGGCATTTTAGTTGAGAGGTCGGGGAAGGAAGGGGAGGGGCAACCAGATGGTACTGCAAGAGGACTGAACGGTGTTTCTAAGATTGAAGGTATTTTATGCGCGTATTTGTGAAGTACAGTGTGAAGAGATGGAGTTTTATGTCAATGACTAGGTCGTTTACAAAAAGAGCGGGCTTGCTCTTAAATTTTGCTCTCATTTCTAGTTGACTTGATTGTGTGTGTAATCTTTACGGGATGTGGAAAGAGCATGTGGGAGAACATGCTGAGGGGGATTACAGAGAAATTAACATGCATAGGGGGATGAGAGAGAAACTAATCGGAAATGCATCTGGTAAGAACTTGACGAGCTTGTAACCCATGCAAGCAGAACACAAAGCGCGTGATTAGGAGGTGCAGCTCCCATTGGGGAGTGGTGCCTCGACGGGCAGCAGCGAACGTAGAAAGGCGCCGGAAGAAAGTCGCACCGTCGGCCCCAAGGGCACCGAACACATCAATACCAACAGGAAGAAGCCGTATATCGTTCGTGTGGCAGACTAGACCGTAGTGCGTGTGTTTCGCACGTTCAGCCATTGAGGCAGCTGCGCCGCCAGATAGGGCACACTGGGAAACGCGAGAAGTGACGTGTGGATGGGCCACTGTGACATCCAAAGCAATATCCTTCGGGTCGAGGCCATATGCAGCAGGGATATAAAGATCTATGCGAAGGGCGGACGAGGAAGAGGACGAAGGGGGAAGGGAGGAAGCAGATGTTCAAGAGAGGCAGAAATTCCAAGCTCCTTACAGTAGCGATGGAGAGCGTTACGCAAGACATTGTGGCGACGAGTCTGCCCATCGTTGTACTTACAGGTGAGGGCATGTTTGCCCAGGGGATCGAGCACCGGGGCGATGTCGTTGGAACGGCGAGCACATACCGGACATCGATCATGACCAGAGAAAATCGCGCGGCCGAGGCGTAGAGATACAGCGACTATCCAAGCTTGCGAGGACAGATAGGTGCCGCGGTGAGGGTGCGGTAAAGTAGAGAAAGCTGAACAGGCGGACGACTCACGGACAGATAGGAGGCGAGATCTGTCGCGGTCAGAGGATGATCGGAAGATCCGATCAAACGTCGAACTGTGAAGCTCAGACGAGATAGCAGACTGGAGCCGTTCGTCGGGGACCGGCGTTTGACACCTCTGAAACAGGGAAGTGGGCGACAGGGAAGCCGAAAGATCTGGATAACGGGTAGATAATAAAGAAATCGCGGCCCGAGGCACTTCCTCCAGGTGTAGGTCTCCCGAGAAGGAGAGCAGATCTGAGAAACGGCGGAAAACATCAATCATCGAAGCCGCATAAGCGGACTCAGGGATTGACGAAGCGAGAAGAATGCCGAGGCCCCCGTAGGAAATAGGAAGGCAGGCTTGCTCCCATTCGGAGTCGGTGCAAGGACCATGAATCTGTGCGAAAGCCTCCCGCTGCTTCCGGTCGAAGCTGACGGCCAAAGCCGTAGATTGGTGGGGGAGAGAGTCCGCAGCAGATAAACAACCTTACAGGCGCTCGCACAGAAACGGTGCAAGTGGTAGGCCATCTGGGCGTCATCGAAGGACTGAAGACAGGAAAAGATGCGATCTACTTCAGCTTGACGGGTGTGAAATGCGGCGCTGACGAAGGTATCGGAACCAATGGGAGAGCCGAGAACGGTAAAGCCATCGGGCGTGGAGAAGGGGCAGGGAAGAGTGAGGGGAGAGGGATTATAGGAGAGGCCGTATACGTGAGTTTTGGTCATATTCAGTGCGAACCCGATGGCTGGTCCCTGACTCTGGAAGAATTGCAAAGCCTCGAGGGCCTGCGAGCGGGGAACGACCAAGTTCCCATCGTCTGCATACCAAGCGTTGAGCGGGGGCCGGAATCGCTCCTGGAACTTGAGAACGAGAGGATGGAGAGCGAGAGCGAAAAGCAGAGCCCCCAAAGGATCCCCCTGTTGAGTGCCATCGGCGCTTAGTATGGAGAATGAACCGAATGAGAGAAAAGAGGTATCCCCATAACAGTAGTGAACCCATCGCGCGATGCCAGGTGCAAAGTCCAGAACGGCATCAAGAATGCGTTGTCGACAAATGCTGTTGAAAGCATTGTGGGCATCGACTTGGATCAATACGTGGTCCTGGAACTTGGTGTTTTGCGTCAGGCGACGGACGGCATGAACAATGGCCTCAGCCCCGCTTTTAACGCCCACGCCGAGTTGATGAGGCAAGAGATAGGAAGCTGCAGTCGAGCAAGCCTTGTGAGCGAGGAGGCGGGCAATAAGTCGGCGGAGGAGGAGACCAACAGCTATAGGGCGAAGTCCACCGTTGGGCTTGTGGAGGGCTGTGAGCCGGCCCCCACAGAAGTAGGCCCTGCACGAGTCCGGTAGTTCGCCGTTGGAACACATGTTAACAAACTTGGTCAGCACATAAAGACAGTCGCGGGCGGGATGCACTCCCCCGCAGGTCGAAGCAACATACGGAGAAAGAGCGGGGAAAGGCCATCAGATCCAGGGGCGGTGGACGGGTCGAGGCTATGGATGGCTCTACGAACATCCGAAACGGAAAACTTGACGGCAGGGGGAAGACGAGAGTTAGGGAGGGGCTGAACGGGGGACGTGGGCGTGGGGTGAAGGGATTTGAGTCTGCGGAGAATGTCTTCCGAGGGCACAACAGGTGGGGTATCGTGCAGTAAGGCTGCTGTGGCGCGGGAAGGACTGCCACGGTGCAGTAAGCGGCGGCTGCGCTGGAGGGTAGATGGGGAATGAGAGGCGTCGGCATGGGTAGCAGGGGGTGGGAGGCCCCGAAAAGGGAGAGGGCTTCAATGAAGAGGTCATCGAAAAGACCGGAAGATGCGAGACGAATGCGGTCGGCAAGATTGGAGCAGATTTCAGAGCGGCTCGAGCGATGGAAGCGAGGATGATTGCGTCGAAATACGAGTTTGGGGAGGGCGACAAGTTCGAGAAGGGCACGATGACGATGTGCATCAGACGGAGCAGCGATGACACGGCTCAAGGAGGCAAAATAGAGGTCGTAGGCCGCTGCTTGAACTGGGCGAGGGATGTACGGAAGAACGGGTATCGAAGCCCTGAAAAGAGCAGGGAAAGTAAGGGCAGTAGGAGGGACAGAAGCAATCCTACTGGTCATTATCGGTCATTGATTCCGGAACTGGGACGTATTCGAGGACAGAGAACCGACCGTCAACCTGCGGGGGAACGGGGAGCTAGGAGCAGAAGAGGTCGCGGGCCCAGGGCCGCGACGTGCAACCAGGGTAAAACCGTCCGTATCGGTCACATCTGGACGGGCGCGACGGCGCTTAGAGTGGACAGCGGGAGCCGAAGGGGGTGCGAGGGGAGGCATGTCCCGGGCAAAGGTGGGATCGGCAGAAAGAGTCTGGTAAGCTGCGGACTCCATTTCGCGGAGGGATTGGGCAAAAGCAGGAGCCGGATACCACAAGCAGGACGGAGATTCCAGGCGTTCGATTTCTTGTCGAAGGCCAGGAAGGACGCCGCGGAGCTGGGCAGGAGACAGGTCTGAAGAGATGTCCATGATTTCGGAAAACACGAGTTCGGGAGGGTCGTAGTTGTCCGATGTCTTCGCCAAGTTTCGGAAGGCGGTATAGGCGGGAGGCAAAGACGCCAAATCCCGCTCGGCAGCGCACACCATGAAGATATGAGGGGAAGAGGAGCGAATAATGGAACAGGAGCCCGGAAAACCACCTTGTGTGATGGCTCGGCGGAAAGCGGACGGATCATGTACAGGAAAGTCCGGAGGAGACGTGACGACGACAACTCGCTTGGTGTTGCCGCCAAAAAGCCCTCGAGTAGCTCGGCGGACGCGGCCCGCAAACTTGGTGGAGATGCGAACAGCTGAAAGGTCACCCTGATGGGTGAGGCCTTGGCGGCCCAGGAAAGGGAGACGGCGGAGGGGTTTTGGGGCTGTTGGGGGCATGGCCGCCGCGCGTAGGTAGGATTGTGCGGGAGGCTGAGGAGCAGGATTGGGAGATTGGTCCGGTTCAGTGGCTGGAGAAGTCGGCGAGGAAGGGGCCGCAAGAGAGGTCAAGATCTGCAGGACGGAACGAAACTGAGGGTTGTTTTGCAGAGAAGGGGCCAGAGCGGTCGCCACGGGGGAGTTCTGAACGGCAGAACAGAATGCAGCTGTGGCTGCAGGGTCGGAGAGATTGACGACTCCATCAAAGATGGAGACGCATTTGACCAGATAGTCCATCGACGCATGGGTTAGGGAAACAACGGTGTCGGAATGCCCAGAAGAAGGTCGGGAAGGCATGGTGGCAGAAACTGTGGGGTCGGGAGATCACGGAAAGGAAATAGCCAATAAAAAGATCACGATAGACTTAAAATCAAGAAGTAGCCAATAAGATAGCGCTGTGGAAAAACGAATCTGGCGAAGATCGGGAGAATCAAAAAGAAAAAAGAAAAAAAACCAGGAGAAGAGGGAAGATGAGGGCGAAAGCACCGTCGTCGCGCGACAGAGCGCAACCGCAGCAGGACCGCGGGAGCGGGCTCGAACGTCGGACGAGGGAGGGCGAGGTGTAGGTGGAGGAGGGAGCTTAAGCGAAGAAATAAAAAGACAAGTCAGCTAAAGACGAGTTCGCTATTCAATGGAAATTCTGTTGATTGTAAGTTTCTCTTTTAGTCACTGTACGATATTACTGTCATACTCTATTTAATTTTTCTTTTGTTTTTTTATGGATCATTGCGAAATGATCAACAGTATTTCACGGGCAACCCTCGTTGCCAGGAATACATTGGCTCATTCAGAGTGTCCCTCATGTATGAGAGAGGGGTCTAGTATACAATTATGGTCCTCATCTAGATTTTTTCGTGTGCGAATTTGCGCACATCACCTCTCTCCCTTTCTCAATGGGCAGTCTAGGTCTCCTGTAAACTTCGGACATTACCGAGGCTGCGTACGCAGCATCTGTAACTTATTCTTTTGGACTTTTCTCCGACCTGCTGACTCTTTCCCACCACCGCCACCTGAAAGAGATCCCTTGGTCTGCCAATTCGCCCATATCCTCCCGCCACCCGCAGCTGTCTTCGTCGCTTACAGCTAAGGCACTTTTCGAGCTTTGTTCATCATCGATCCCCGGTGAAAGGCTCCAGTATGCGATCACAACTGAACTCATGCTATCCAAGTCTGACAGGTTGTTCTTGTCCGCAGCAGCATCCGACCGAGCATTGCTCCTCTCAGTGCACACATCTTCCTCCTCCTCCATTTTCTCTTCGCTTTCTCACCCCCACCACGGTACGTACCGCGTGGATATAACGGACCACATCTTCCATGCATTAAAATAACTGCGGTTGTCTGGAAAACCATGGGATAGACCGGATGTATCTTCCAAGAGTAAAACACCCAAACCTTTTCCCCCCTTAAAATAACCCAAAAATTTCCCCGGTACGTACATGTCCTCTCCTGCGTAGAAAGTCGCTCTGGCTCTACGTCTCGGCATGGCGCTATTCTCTGGATCTACTCGCTGCGCGTTCTTCTCCCGGCTCTCGGCCGGCCGTTACGTCTTAGATCCAAGCGGCCAACACGCGTTGAAATGCAAATACGAAGACGGAATGACTCGTCGACATCACGTCCTCCGCAACGTTCCCGCGCGCTTCTGTAAGGAAGTTGGGATCGTCGCCCTCGTCGAGCATCCGATCCTCTACCAGGTTCCCAACTCGTCTGGCATTTGGTGTCCCAGCGCTACGAATGGACATTTACATTCCCGCTGCCTACGGGTTCACAGTACCGATATCGCCGTCGACATTATTGTTGCCCAAGCCTCAGCTCGCCGCCACATCTCGCCACGTACGGTTACCGCAGGCGCTGCCGCGACACTCGTAGAGCGCGAGAAACATCGTCATTACAGCACTTACTGCGACCAAAACGATATCCTCCTCTCCCCTGTTGAGATTGATATCTATGGCGCCTTGGGCGAAGACAGCCAGCGTTTTTTCCGCCGCCTTGCTGCCTTCGCTGCTTCCCGCCGCGGTTCCTCCCCTGAACAGGAACTCCGCGACTTCGTTACCCGTTTTTGCGTTTAGTCTTCAAGTTCGATTTGGTTCTTTAATATTTGAAAAGTGCGGTTCGGCTATCCCCCGGTGTATGCTAAACGTGTTCATGTCTCCAAGTGATGCAGGCGCTGCAGGTTTCCACTCGCCGCCCGCATTCATAGTTAATTTCTGAATACCCTCCGCACGCTTCTGTGCCATACTGTACAACTTGTAAATATTTACTACCACGCAAATAATCATGTTCCTCAACGCCCACCCTGAAACTCCCCCGGATTACAGCCCTCCGAAGTATCGCAGTAAGCACACCATCTATTGTCAATCTAATATCTACACCACAGTGAGTAATACTTAGCAAGACGAAGAGTCTAAATTGATGGATATTGATGTGGGCAAATTCGCACACGAAAAAATCTAGGTGAGGACCATAATTTTATACAGTATTGGAACTGGGAAGATATTTTTACAGTTTTTGAATTTGCAAGATATTTTTAATTTGGATGAGTGTGGCAAATTCATCGGTTGATTTTTTATTTTAGGACACGCTGTCATAGTGGATGTCAGTACAGTTCTAGGTTGTGGGTGATACTACGAGTGACTCTGAAAGGTCTATATAATGGCCACATCAATTCCCACCCCTGGCCGATGGGTGGCTGGCATGGGTATGGCACCTAGATATTTACCTTGAGGAAATATCTTCTAATGGTCTCTCTGGTTCACACGATTCCGTGAATGCGTTTTATGGTATTTAGTATGTTTGATTGAGACTTTAGGATTAGCCGAAAAGTCTATATAAGCTGAGTAAAGTGCTTCCTCCTTGAGAGGTCAAGCAAGTTGGCAGACAACTTCAGGTCAAGCTCCGAGTAGTAGGAAGTTGAGAGTCAACTTCAAACCCAAGAAAACTTTTTCCTAAGCAAGTCGCAGAGAATCAGTGGTAGACGCTGCCCCTTTTATACTTGCTTGTAGCCCTCTCAACTCTCTCCCATATACACTGCTTTTTATTTGTTCAACTATACCACGGTAGCACTTTTGTCGCTCGCAACACCTCCGTCTTGGGGTAGTTGGTTCTAAGTATCTCTTCTCCCGACGATTTACCCCTATCATTTGGTACTCTTGTGGAGGGGGTTGCACCCGAGGTATTCGAGTTGAGCAGTCTTAGGGAACCATTCGAGCGGATTTCTTTTCTGTAATTATGGATCTCAACGCTGCTCGTATAACGTTCACAGGGGGCAAGAATGAAGACGTTGAGGAGTTTCTCTATACATATGTCAACGTTGTGATGCGTGAGAAGAGCGATGAAGAGAAGGCCGAAAGTATCTTCGCCTATCTTCATGGTGACGCAAAGCACAAATATAAGGCCAAGTTTATCAACGGGTGGTCTCTTAACGGGAATGGGCGTAACTTCGGTGAGGTATGTGAGTGGCTCGTGAAAGAATATGCTAAGGAGGTAGAACCAGATGAGATGATTCGTACCGCCATAGAGGCCCGGCTCAACTTCGACGATTTGTTAAGCTCATTGGTATACTTGTGTGATCTCTATGAAAAGGCTGGGTTCAACGCCCAAGCCAAGTACGGAATGCTGCGTAAGGCGGCGATGGGGGATAAGCGGCTCTCCGATTTCCTCCTCATCAAGGGCCCTCACACTTTTAATGAACTGAAGGGTACCATAGTAGAATTTGTCAAAAATTCGGAGACGTTTCAGTCACTGAGTGAGGTACCGAGGGAAACCCGCACATCGGTGTCTATCGTACATCCTGAAAAGAATTATCAAAGGCCAGCGACTAGCGCAGCAGCATTGGAATCAGTCAGGAGCGATGTCAAAAACTTGGAAGAAAGGTTGGAAACCCGATTCGATAATCGACTTGACATGATAACCTCGCAGTTGGAAAGCCTTACTCTTACCATTAAGAAGAACCAGTCTGGGGCCCCCAAGGCCGCAGAAGTCTGTTCCTACTGTCACAAGCCTGGACACTTTGCAAATAGGTGTCCTGATAATCCACATAGAAACACTCGTTGTGGAAAGTGCGGCCGATATGGGCATCATGAAAGTAACTGCTGGTCTAAAGACAACAGAAAAGCAAATTTATCGGACGCAAGGAGCGAGTCAGGACCAGAGATGAAAATCTTACAAAACAGAAAGGATCACAAGTTGACGGATGCCGGTAACGTATCCATCGCTGAAGAAATCAGTCAAGTCAATGTGACAAAAAGGGATGGGGAAGGGAACATTTTATCGAAGAAACCTAGGCTAGATTATGGAATGCTGGAACATATCCCAGCACCTGTACCTCCTCGAACCAAGAGGTCTGATCAAGTTGTTCCAGGAGTTGGAGTCACTCCGGCCAAGAAGACGAAAAAGAGTAAGAAATTTAAGAATATCCCAAAGGACGTACTAGAATATGTGAAGAAGTACAATTTGGTGGCTGAGCTTGCATCAGCCCCAACTGGGATAACGTTTGGTCAACTTTTGAGGGGCGACGCAGAGGACGCGAGGAAAGAACTCAAAAAAATTATCAGGTCTAATAAGTCCGCTAAGGGTAAGAAACTGTTTCTTCAATCGGCCTCGACAGCACCAAGACGTCTTAAACTAGTACCAGTCAAAGTATTGGGAATGCAAACCCAAGCTCTTTTCGATTCGGGCGCTGTTCCAAACCTTATTTCAGAAACTTTGGTGACAGATCTAGGTCTTGAAATTATTCCAACTACTCGAAGAATAACTGTGGCGGATGGAACCGTATCAAAATGCATGGGCACTGTTGACAAGGTTTCCGTGTTCTTTGGGGACTCTAAAGTTGATTTAGACTTTCTTGTCATGCCTGATCTCCCTTTCGATGCAATCATTGGCTGCCCTACCATGGAAAGACTAGGGACCTGCATTGACTTGGGCAACCAAATCGTTTCAGTTAATGTTGACGGCAGAACCGTGAAGATGCCCCTGGATTTCGACAAAAGCACACATCCGGTAGATTTGAAAGAAACGGACAGTGAAGATTTCACTTCTAGCTATGACAGCGAAGATTTCGAACCAACTAACACTTTCGGAAGTGGAGAAGGGTACGCTCGGGGGATACTGAACATGGCATGGGATGATTATGATTCTGGGTTTGAAACAGATGAAGACTGGAATTCTAGGGTAGGTGTGACACCTGAATGTGTTTCTTTTTGCGATAATATCGAATCAAAGGACGGAATTCGGAGCATGAAAGAAGATTACAATTGCAAGGAAAACAGGAATATATCGGATTCCATATCTGAAGATGTGAGCACGCCGGAAAAGGTCCTTCAAAATATTGAGGTTGAGAATCAAGAAGAAAAAGGGCGCCAAATGGCAGAAATCCAAGGAAAAGTGCAGCACCTTCCCGCCGCCGCCTCACTGAAATATCCGACATGTTAGCATCTTCCGAAGTAATTGCATGGAGTGTATCAGATTTAAGACAAGCAAGTGTACCGGTCACTCACTCATTTGAACTTACCGATACTCAACCAATTTACCACAGGCCTAGACGTCAACCGCCAAAATATGACCAATTTATCTCAGAGAATGTTACAAGTATGCTGGAAAATGATATTATTCGGCCAGTTTCATCCCCATGGTCATTTCCAGTTGTGGTCGCACCAAAGAAGGATGGAAAGCTGCGTTTTTGCGTCGATTACCGACAACTGAACCAGAGAATGATACCCGATCGATTTCCGATTCCGAACATGGAGGAGATCCTCGAGGACTTGAAGGACGGGAGATACTTCACCTCAATTGATCTTTACACTGGTTATTGGCAGATTCCATTAGATGAAAAATGTAAGGAAATAACAACTTTTACCAGCAAAGCCGGTACATTCAGGTTCGAAGTGATGCCTTTTGGTCTCATGAATGCCCAGCTACATTCCAAAGAATGATGAACGAGGTTTTGAAAGGACTTCCATTTGCAAGAGTTTATATCGATGATGTGGTGATATTCTCAAAAACCTTGGATCAGCACATATCGCATGTCAAGACTGTGGTGGAGAAATAGATGCGTACAGCCTGAAAATTAAGTTAAGCAAATGCTTCTTTGCGAAAACGTCTATCCAATTACTCGGTCATATCGTCGATCAAGAGGGAATTAAAGTGGATCCAGAGAAAACGAAAAAAATCAAGTTGGCACCCAGGCCCGCTTCAAAGACGGAGGTTCGAAGCTTCTTAGGACTGGCCTCATATTACAGAAGATTTATCAAAGATTTCGCCAA